>JAOQMS010000002.1:14674781-14690413 GCA_027563885.1 Erythroxylum longipes
TACAAAACATAGTATGAAGGAAATCATGATGAGATCATGATAATGAGATTCCTATCATGTGCAATTATATTAGTATCCAAATAATCCCTAGTCATAGGATTAATAACACAGGACATTATTAATCTAGACAAACTAGCACATGTTATACTTTTTGATTTGATTAAGCAATGGATCTCACAAACTGTAAGCATGAGATATTTAGAGTTAACATGTGGATGCTTACTAAGGGTAGTAAGTACATCGGATGACCTGAGATTATCATATGGATGATCTATCAAATGTCAATGATTAATCTCATCATAGCAATGGTGCAAATATCCTTAGGCTTAAAGTACTCAAGAATATCTTGCATACCAATCCTATGCTTTGACATCATTCCTGGTTACCTTAAGACGAGGTCGCTTTTAAGGTGGTGATTGGGTACAGCTATTGGTATTTGAAGGTAATTGGGTAGCCAATAAATGATTCACCACTCCTAATAGAAGGAGATGATACCTTCGGCTTTTTATTGGGGTCATTACTTAAGAGTCTTTGGCTAGAGTAGTTATGTGTCATGAAGAGAGTCTTCAATGACACATAAAGTAATGAGATCTTAGGACAAGAACTAATATCACTTGAACTAGATGCGACATAGTTAGTCTAGTGGGAGTTAACATGTAACCCATACTACGAACCAAGTAAGGTATAGTATGGTGAAATGACGAATTACACGGTAATTGTATATGGAAAGGTTCGTAGGTTGGATAATTAACTATTGAAGAGTTTGTGTGTTAATCCATTTATATTCCGGTAAATTGGCATCATGAAACCTTTCATGATTTTCTTGAATTAAAAGTTAATTCAAGTGGCATGAAATCATCCATGATTTGCTCAAATTAAGAGTTAATTCAAGTACCTAAAATAACCATAAACCTAAAGGCCATAAGCATAAAAGATCGGATGAAAAACATAGTGTATGTATGACCATTGTTAAGTAGGCCATGATCATGACTAAAAGCGAGCATGATTTAGGGCGCGATCTTTTAGTCACGATCGTGGCTTATTGGTCACGATCGTGACCGAAAGCATGAATGAGTACGTAAGTGAGTTCTTCACTTATGTATACAAGAGTCTAACCACTTCTTATACACTTGAGTGAGAGCATAAGGGCTCTAGAAGAGTTCTAGAGTGAGAGAGAGGTGTCAAGAGTCTTATTCTTACAATATATGCAATTGTTGCATGAATCAAAGTGCATACAACAAGAGTCTTGATCTTTCTTTTCATTTTGAGCATTTACTAAAACTCATCTAGTTTGGTGCTCAAATCACCCTTACAAGTTGTTTCTTCTTGATCTTTGTATGTTCTTTGGTGATCAAGGAAGGGGTGTATGCAACAACCCAAACAAGGAGAAGAAACAAGAAAGGAGGAGAAACAAAAGGTAAAAAGTTTTATATTTCATGTTGTTTTATATGTCTATGCATGCACGTATGATTCTGGCTTTTCTAGATTGTCATGTGGTCAGAATCTAGATTATGAAACTTCCGCTGCAATCTCATGCATGTGATGCATGCATCCATGGCAAACCCAACATCTTTAAAATTGTGATATTATGTATAGCCACATTATGAGGATGAAGAGTCTTGAAAGCGGTTTCATCATCAATTCTTTCATTTGTAATCTTCTTGTTATTGAGGTCTTGCAAGCTGACTTTAGGATCCTAGGTTACAAATTTATAGTCACATATTTTTATTAAAGGTTGGAGCATTTATTGCAGATTGAGATTTTTACTCTTTATAACTTAACCATACTTAGACCAAGCTACACCAACTGGACAACAAGAACAGTTTAAATCTATAAATATTGATGAAATAGCGGCCCTAGGATCTCATTTTAATAGGAGATCCTAATTGCATTCTTCCTTCTCTATGGATATAAAAAGTGAGTCCTATTTGCTTCTTATTTTCGGTCATTTTATCTTCTGAAATTCAAAGCATTTTCATCCTTTTTTTTCTTACTTCCATAATTAGCTTTACAATATTTTATGGTCTTTGTTTGGTTGAAAGAAGTTACTTTGTCAACCTCAAGTTTTGGCATTTCTTTGGTGTTACTTTTCTTAAGGACGGGAGTTGGTTGTCACTTGCTAAAGGCAGCATTAATTACTCTATATTGGTATTTAGCATTTCCTTAATGGCAGAAGAATTGTGTGCTCCTCTATTCTTGGCATCTGACTTTAGTTGAACCTTTGAGCAGCCAAGTAGGTTGCAGGAGTTGGCACTTCTGTACTACTATATGAGATGGTATTCTCCAAAAAATGCATGAGGTCAATTGGTTTTTAATAGCTTGTTTGTTTATGCATAAGTTGTGTATTATTTTAAAGTTGTGTATTGTAATGCTTTTATCTTGTAATTTATGAAACTGTATAATGCACTTTAAATAAGTTTTTAAAGTTTTATCTAAAAAGTTAAAGTGCCTTTTGCATGCATTTCATGTAGTTAGTCCGGCATGGTTAGGCAATGATTTTCTTAAGTTGCATTTGCCATTCTTTTATTATTTGAATGGATGAAAAACTTGGTATTATGGTGTAAGTTTATTAAATTTGCCTTCACTTTAGTTTTACAATACAAGTATCGCTCTTAGTTCTCAATATAGCTCTAACTATGCAATATTTTATGGTATTTGTTTAGTTGAAGGGAGTCACTTTATCAACCTCAAGTTTTGGTATTTCTTTGGTGTTACTTTTCTTAGGGATGGGGAGTTGGTTGTCACCTGCTAAGGGCATCATTAATTCCTCTATATTGGGATTTAGCATTTCCTTGACAGAAGAATTCTGAGCTCCTCTATTCTTGGCATCTAAAGCAAGGACTTCAGCTGAACCTTTGAGCAGTCAAGTATGTTGCATGAGTTGGCACTTCTATACTGCTACTTGAGATGGTATTCTCCAAGAAATGTACAAGGTCAATTGGTTTTTAATAGCTTGTTTCTACATAAGTTTTGTATTATTTTAAAGTTATGTATCGTAATGTTTTTGTCTTGTAATTTAAAAAACCATATAATGCACTTTAAATAAGCTTTTTAGAGTTTTATCTAAGAAGTTGAACTTCCTTTTGCATGCATTTCATATAGTTAGTCCGATATGATTGGAAAATGATTTTCTTCAGTTGCATTTGCCATTCTTTTATTATTTGAATGGATGAAAAACTTCTTATTGTGGTAAAAGTTTCTTAAATTTTCCTACACCGTTTTGCAATATAAGTATCACTCTTAGTTCTAAACATAGCTCTATTGTTTGCTTGAAAATGTCCATAAGGAAATTCTGCTTTTGTAGCTGTGACATCAATGGTAGACAGTAAAGGAAATTTTGCTGTGTAATGCGATCTCCAACAAAACGCTCTAAATTATATGCATTCTTTGTTCTTTATAAGGTGTTATTGTTTCAAATTTCATTCATCTTCCTATGTTTCTTCAAGGAGATAGGATGCCCTACACCTCATCCATGTCCTCTTTTTTTTAATGAATCATATTCTTTACGTTTCATTGCACTTAATTGTAAAATTGCGTAAACTATCCTGTAAATTCTATTCAAATAATTAACATATTGTTTTTTTAGTGCCTGAGAGAAAGTACTTAAAATATCCCATTTGTGCATTTTTTATGTTGGACAAGTGATGTAACTTTTACTCATAGGCCTCAATGTTAGACTTACTCTAAAAATTGGGAGTGCTTACATGAACTTAATATGATATTGGTCTAATTTATATGAACCACAACCATAACTTTTGGAAATGATACATCTTTGCAACATTAAATCTCTCTATTCTTCATAAGGTTTTACTTGTAAACTACCATTGTGAACCTGTTTAAATTTGTATATGCAGTTCCCAAATGTTACATAGTGGTTTTGTTTTGTTTTGTAATGTATTAAATCAAAATTTGTATCAAGAAATATCTTCTTATTGATCAGGCATTGAAAGATCTTAGGTCTTTTATCCTTGTAAGTCCAACTATTGTTATTATGTTAATATTGTTTTATAACATCTCATCAATGATTGCCTTCCTTTTTATTCCTCTTTGGGAGTATATTTCACCAAAACTATTTTCGTTTGCTTCTTGAGTGTTAGACTTCTATTTTCTTTTGTTAGCTAGTTTCTGTTCTCTTGTCAATTCAATTTTTTTGTTTCATTAGATTGAAAGATTGCTTAAACGATTGTTGCTTCTCTTATTGACAAATGTACATGTACATGCACATGCTATATTCCTTAAATGAATTAGAATTGGTTTGATGACCATTTGCATACGATGACTTCTGAGGATTATTTTCATGTATTCTCCAGGCAGGGAATTGCATAAACAATGTGCCTCAGAAACTGATTTGTGTAATGTTGTTGTTTATTTTAAAAGCTCTCAACAAGCTTATGAATCATGGCAGATGGCAAGAGGTTTTTTTTCTAACCTTGTACGCTTTATATTACTTTTAGTTATACTTCTATTCTTTCTCTTAGTTAGGAGTTGGTTCATTATTCTGTTGAATTGTTTTTGACAAAAAACTATACAATTTAAACAGATGTTTCAGTTCCATTGCTACCAAAATATATTACTCTCAAAGGAACAATCATCTTCGGTCAGCAATTGGTAATTTGTACCTTACAGTAACAGCTAAGGGACCAAGAGATGGTAAGACGTGTCCAGAAGTATCATTGGAAGTTATAAAGGAATTCCAAGGTCAAATGGGTATTTCAAATGATCAAAAATAAGACATGCTTAACAAAAAGGTTAGACCCTGTGTTTTGTTACTGTTAATTTGATACGAGGGAAGGCCTCATAAGTAGTCTTGTGACAACCATCTTGAAGTTGTGTTCTTTCAAATAGCTAAAAGCATGAAACAGATGTTCTACATAAAGTTCTTCTGGAATACAAGGCACGTATATGATTGTGAGGGCAAGTTAAGCACAACATATAAATCTAGTTGTTAGATGCAAACCTTGTCCAAAATTTATTTTGCTTTTGCCTGGACAATAAAATGGCCTCTCATTTTGAGTAAACTTAGGTTTAATGTTTATTGGTGGTGAAGTAATATGATTTGTCCAATTAGAAATAAAATTGTTTGATAAATTTATGGTTGTTAATGTTGCTCATTTTTACATTGCTGCTCTTCAAACATAGTGAGGCTACTGACTTGTTTCCCTATAAAAAACTCTAGTACCATACATGAGTGTAGGATCCATTTTTTAGCTAAGAAAGTAAATGAATGAAATTGTTTCTTGTAGTTCATTCTGTTACCATAACATAGCTATCTCTATATTTGAAAGCAATGAAAGAAATGAAAATATTAAAAGTTTATTCTCTTGAGATTTGTTTTGACTTGTCCAATGATGCCTTGATTGATTATAATGAAGTTGGAAATAGAAAACTTCATATGGAGCATAATTAAATTTTTTTAGTTTGACATGATATTTCAATCTGTTCAAAGCGCAAGAAATCTTATACAACACAGTCTTACTTAAGTTACAAAGATTATTTAAGTCATGAAAACATGCCCCTATTATATTGAAATTTGGTGGGCAGGGGATCTCATGCTCCATTTCAACAAAAAAATCAAGTAGGAATCCTAGACACTGCACCTGTTAAGTTGTTATTAGCAAATTCCCTATTTAAGCAAGTGAAAGCGGTTGTGGACAAAGTCATGAAAGCAACGGATTTGGACACCTTGCTTTAGTGCTTGGGGCTGGTTATCTTGTTTAGGATCCATCTTATGATCTGCATTAAAAAAATTGTGTTATTCCTATTTGTTGCCCTTTTTCTGCCAATAGAATTATCCACCAGCTTAGTATTTGGTTATTAACCTACTATATGTTCTTTCATGCCAAGTGGTTAGTGGCATGCATGCCATTGAATGCCAAAACTGTAGGTTCAATGATTCTCTGATCCATGGATTATCTCGTTTTTCCTTTGGTTTCTAAAATTAAATTTTTTCCTAGAGCTTCAAGCCACTTAGCACCATTTACTCTTATTTGCAAAAGTATCCCAAACTTGATTTGTAGACTTTTCAGTAAACCAAAAACCGGTGATGAAGAGGTACTTGTTGCAGAGTGTGCTTGTAGTTGAAAATTTGGAATAATCTAAACTGCATGTTCACTCCCAATGTTTCTTCAGTTTGAATGGTAGCTATGACTGAAGTTGGGAAAAGATTGAGTAAGAGACTATATACTAAAATAGTTCAATATTAGATTTTTTTGTTCGATAAAAACGTACAACAATTTTGGTAAGGGCAATATGGTCAATTAATTTAATTTGATTTGATTTTTTAATCAGATCCATAATAGAAACTCAAAATTCAATTTAAGTCAACACCATTTTTCACCGAAACAAGTAATAAATTCCATGTTTATTGATCTCGAAACCAACAATTCATTTGGTGATGTTCCAAACACGACCAGCGTGGCCATGATAGAACTTATAAGGCACGTCCTTGTGAATGACATCATTAATCTTATTGTTAACGTAGTCATCAATCTTGTAGGTCCTAAGAAACATAGTCAAAGAGATATAACCCTTCTTCTTAAAGGGTCTAGCGAATAGATCTCTAGTTCTCTCACAAAATCTGCATGGCAGACTTTTTATATGCTACACGAAGCCTACTGCTATCACAATCATTACTGAATACTTCATTGATCAAATTTCAGACATTGGTGATATTTTATTCCACAACCTAAGAATTACTGATTGATAAGATAATCCCCAAAGTTTATTATATCTCAAATGCTTGTAATTCTAATGCATTTTCAAACTCCTTTTGCTATTGTTTCCCCATCTTTTTTGCTATTTACTGATAACTATTATTGAACTATGTTTCTCCTATATTCTGTCTTATATTGTTGATTTCTTATTTTAGTTATATTTGCTCAGTCAATAATTTCTTTTTAAATCACCAACCCATTGATTGTTTTCTACCTGGGTCAGAATTTTCTTTTTAAATTTTCATTGATTTACTTTAATTTATATCAAATTTTGTTGTTACTATATTCTTTACTAAAATATTATAACCGATTTTACTTCATTTGTTTGGATTGTCAATTTTTCTTTTCCACTTTTATTAATCCAATTTAAATATTCACCTACTATATTTTTTCCTCTTCCCCTTACAAAATTCATCATACATTTCCAAATTTTCCCTCCAAATTATAACTTTAACAATATTCACTTACACTTCTTAACCATTCATAATAAAGCATATATATAGATACCTTTTAATTCCTAAAAACAACTGGGCATTATAAATGCGTAGTGACTGCCTGCTAGTAGTTCTATGTAAAAGATTTAAAGTTTCATTACATAAATGATTTAGTTGTATTAATTAAAACAAAATTTTTAATTAAATTACAAGTTTAATTCATTATGAACTTACATTAAAAGTAGCCAATCAACTATTAATATTAAATTTAACAAATTGACGTTATAGATTATAAGTTTATACTAATAAAACAAAATGTTATTGACAAATAAAAAAAAGTCGTATATGTCATTTAATTATGAAATTTATAAAATTTTGCTGTAACATATATGAGAGTCCGTAAAACCTTTTCATATTTCACTTACCAATTCTTATAAGAATAAAAGAAAAAAGTTTTTACCTCTATTTAAATATGGGTTAATTACAAAAAAAAGTCAAAATTTTCACAATTTTCAATTATAATTCTAACTTTAAAAAATGTCAATTAAATACTTGAACTTTCAATTTTTCGTAAACATAACTTAGCATAAGTCTTTCCATTAACATCGCTGATGTGATTTCTCACGTTGACCAACATATTTACCACGTGGATGACACGTAAATTTTAATTTCCACATCAGCATATTATAAAATAAATATATAATTCTTAATTTAATAATATTTAAAATTAATAAAAATATTAATTTATAACAAACCCCAAACTTATCTGCACTACTTCTCTTACCTTTCATCTATCAATTTTTTGACAATTTAGTTTTTTTGGTTCCATAGTTAACAACTTATAATCTTTTTTCTACCATATAATCTAACTCTTATTCTTTTACTCTTTTCTTTTTATGGTTATATTATCTTTGTTGAGAAATTAAAGGAAAAACAGAGAAGGTAGAGATAGAGGAGAAAAGTAGAGAAAGTAGAGAGAGAGGAGAAGCAAAGAAGGGAGAGAGAGAGATAAATTTAGGAGAGTTTTCCATATTCTTACATCAATATTTCGTTTTGAAAATTTAAGTTTTCTCATTATTTTTATTGCCTCAATTATGTGTTTTGAAATGTAAAATACGCTTGGTATTTTAGATATCGAAAAACACGTTTGACGTGGTTTGCTACGTCAACTCCATTAACGAAATATCGAACTATATTTGCAAAATACTGAAAATTTGGATATTTAATTTTCACTTTTTAAAATTTAAGTTATTATTAAAAAATTGTAGAAATTTAGGAATTTTTTAATTAACCCTTTGAATATTATATTTATTATTTAAACTAAAATATATTAATATAAGTTCTATTATAAAATTTCATAATCAAATGAAACTTAACTTTAATGTTTGATAAAATAAAAATGAAGAAGTATTACATAATTTTATTTTTTCTATTTTGATTAAATATTATATGAAAACATATTAATATAAAGCAATTGTTGACATTGTAGCTCAATTTTTTCTCTTTCTAAAGTTATTGGTTTTGTTAAAGTTTTTTTAATGTTATTGTGCTTGAAGATGTTTGCATTTGAATGTGTTTTTTACAATTAACCCAAAAAATTATCATTTTAGGCTAATTATTTGATTTAGTGAACTTGTAATGTTATATACATCATAGAATAATAAAAACAGAAAAAGACTTGCATACACAATTTGATTGTATCTACAATTACTTGTATAAATGTGACTAAGGATGGAAAAACCAACTTGACCCGGTCCAACCTGGCTTGTTGATAGAATAATAAAAACTACAAAAGTCTTGCGTGCACAATTTGATTGTATCTATATTTACATTTATACATGTAACTAAGGATGGTAAAATCAGCCCGGTCTAGTCCGACCTGACCTATGGTCAACATGATAGACCTAGGTTGACCAAGCTTCGAGCCCAATGGTGCTAAAAATGTCAAGCCCCTAAGGCCCGACTGACTTAATTAAATCGATGAAGCAAAACGATGTCATTTTGCTTCTCATGCAAACTATGTCATTTTACATTTTTGTCTCTCACTAAGTTAAACGACATCATTTTGCTTTAAGTTTAATTTTTATTTTGTTCCTCTTCACCTCTCTCTCTGTCTCTCATCGTTTGTTCTATCTCTCTTTGTCTCTTACCACTTGTTCTCTCTCACTAGTCACGGTTGTAGACGTCATCAGTCAGTCAGCCTTCAGCAATCACCACCCCTTCATTATGTCAGTCGTCAGTCACCACCTTACTCACCTCTTCCCCCTCCAGCCATAGCCACCCTGCCCCTTCTCCTCGACACCCCTAGCATTTAGCCGCCCATGCCCCCTTCTCCTTTCCTTTTCAGCTTTATGTTCACCACCCACCCACCACCATGGTAAAATATACACAATCTTTTATAAAATATTGGAATTTTTGGAATTGTCGTCGTTGACGAGGTGTTTTCATAAACTTACATGGTCACTTACACGGGCATGAAAGTGACCGTGTAAGTTTGCAAAAACTCACAGTGAGTTACACGGTCACTTACATGTCTGTGTAAGTCACTGATTATGATTATGAGTTATATATATATTAATCATAATGTTATTCAATTATGATTATGAATAGCACATATATTTATATATTGATTGTTTCATATAGATAAGCATATTCCTTCAGTAGATAATTGTAGCCAAATAACAGAGATAGAATGGAAACTTTAATCCCTTATAAAGTGAAGATAGAAGTTTAACAGAAATCAATTGAAAAGTGAAGTTTGGAATCATTTCAGTAAGAGTAGATAAATGGACAAAGTAGAAAAAGCCGAATGTAAATATTGTCAGAATATGTTGGTTGGGAGTTTAAAAAGTGGAACCTCTTATGTAAAGAGACATGTGGATTCGTATTGTATAAAGAAGATGATATTAAGAGGTCAAGCATTTTTTACCCCTAACCTTAAGAGGAAATAATGAAATGACTGCAACATCTCATGATAACAACAAATCAAGGTTTTTCATAATTTTTATGATAATTGGTGATGAACATCCACTATCTGTGGTTAATACCAAAAATGTAGGATGCTTTGTAACTCACTACAACTGACCTTCAAATTTCCAAGTCAAAATACATTGAAGAAGGACATTATAAAGATATACAAAGATAAGAAGAAAGAAATTTTAAGAACATTGGCGAGTATTAAAGGACAAATTACCATTATAATAGACATGTGGCAATCGATGACTAAAAAAAGGGTTATAGGGCGGTGTCGACGCATAATGTTGACAATGATTAGACTTTACGCAGTAAAATTTTAAGGTATTTTATATAATTTGATATTATTATCATTTACTTTTTCATTATGTTATTGTTCTTATTGATGTTAGTAATATTTATACATGATAAGTTCATTTATGTCTCAGCACCACGTATAAGTAAAATGTTGGTAACCTTATTAGGAGACTGTTTAATGGATTTTAATATTGACAATAAATTATCCACCATAACAGTTGACAATTGTAGCATGAATAATGTTATGATTGAAAAATTGAAGAATAAGATACAGGTTGGGAGCTTGTTGGATGGCAGAAGGTTATTTTATGAGTTGTTTTGCGCATATTATGAACTTAATTATGAAGGATGGATTGGATATATCATAAAGGAAGAAATAGATTTAATTCGAAATAACAGTATATTGGAGTGCAGTACCTAAGAAAGTTGAGAAATTTGAAGAAACTATATGATATCTATGCATTTCGAGTGCCAATATGTTGGTATTGGATTGTCTAACTATATGAAACTTAACCTTTAAGATGTTGGAGTCGACCAATATATTGATCTAGGTTAAGATAAAGAGAACAATACATATGTATGCCTACAGAAGAACAATAGGGGTTGGCTAGAGAACTTTGTACGAAGTTAGAATTATTTTATAATGTAACTGAATTATTCTTAGGAACATAATATCTATCTTCAAATTGTTGATTTAGCATTATGTATAAGATAAAGAATGCTTTATTTGATTGGATGTTCGATTCCGATGAGGTTATAACATAGCAGATGATGGAGAAGTTGAATTCTTATTGGTCTATGATTGGATATATTATTACAGTCTTATCTGTGTTTAACCAGAGATACAAGATGAAAGGTTACTTTTATATAAAATGTGTTGTATAGTGATCGAGCCTAAGACCATTTAGATGTCATTATACAATTATGGTATCAACTTAGAATGGAAAAAATTCATGATCGAAATCACAGTAGTTCAGGTTGTTCAACTCTGGCTTCAGTTTTAGGTTTAGGCTCATCTTTTAAGAGTAGTTTGTTACTTTCACTTTCAAAATTTATGAAAGAAAAAGGGCTAGGACTTCATACAATACAATATAATTAGATAAATATTTGACAGAATATTGCGTGGTCAAAGTTGAAGGTGTGTAATTCAATGTATTATTATGGTAAAAGAGTTGTGGAAATAATTTTTTTATCATGCAAGTAATTGCACAAGACCTATTAACAATTCCATCATCTACCGTTGCTTCGAAGAATGCTTTTGACACTAGTGGTCAGGTTATTAGTCGTCATCATAATGGACTTTATCCTCATGTTATGAAAGCCCTTATGTGTACCCAAAGTTGATTAGATGATAAAGATATTGAGAATAAATTAATTTCTTTTTATATATCAATTTCGTCTATTTTTATATTATCTTACCTAGTATTATTTTCAAATTTGTATATTAATACAACCACAAATACTAATGCAGAGGTGACTAGTCATACTCATAAATCAAGTGGACATTATTTTGATAAAATATTGGAAGATGAAGGTATATTTAATTATCAATTAATTACTACTATGTCATTAATATCCCTTTAATTTTAATATTACATTACTGAATATAAAGCTTGTATATACAAAAGAAGTGAAGCAAACTATTGATGATAGACTACAATGATTAATTGCTCTCTTAGTCTATCTAGTCTCTATTAGCACCCTCTCCAGTCTCCAGTCTCCAATCTTCATCTTGATTTTTTGTAATTTGTATCATTTTCTTGAAAAATGATTTGGATAATCATTTATTTTTGTACAATTAAGATAACTATAATTAATTAAATTGATTACTTCAATTATAATCTTTTTCTATAATTTTATCCTCCTTTATTAATGAATTTGGTTTCATTATATTTATTTTATCAGTATATCTATATTTTTATATATTCATTCATTATAAAATTTCAATTTTTATTAATTAATTGAAAATTGTAACTAATAATTAATTGAATTTATCACTTCAATTATAATCTTTTTCTTTCATTTCATATAATTATATCCTCCTTCATTAATGAATTTGGTTTCATTTTTATCAATATATGTAAGTTTTTATGTATTCATTCATTATAAAATCTCAATTTTTATTAATAAATTAAAATTCGTAACTATAATTAATTGAATTGATCACTTCAATTATAATCTTTTTTCTTTTATTTCTTATAATCATATCCTCCTTCATGAATGAATATAGTTTCATCTATTCATTTTATCAATATATGTCAATTTTTATATATATTCATTCATTATAAAATCTCAATTTTTATTAATCAACTATCTCTAAAAAAATAATAAACTATAATTTGTAACTATAATTAATTAAATTGATCACTTCAATTATAATATTTTTCTTTCATTGCATATAATCATATCCTTCTTCATTAATGAATTTTGTTTCATCTTGTTCATTTAATCAATATATGTAACTTTTTATATATTCATTCATTATAAAATCTCAATTTTTATTAATCAATTGAAATTCATAACTTTAATTAATTAAATTGATGAGTTCAATTATAATCTTTTTCTTTTGTTTTCTTCACCTTGATGATGAAAGCCCAACCTATTTCTCCTTAAAAGATGATGATCGAGTGAGTCAGAGGAGCTAGGGTTAAGAGATGCTTTGAAGAAGCTTGGAGATAAACAAGTAAGTAATATATTAATCTCCATAGGTTGTCTAAATAGAAGCATATATGATGATAGTTTGGTGATAAAATGATCATGAAGAAATGAATGTGTTTATGTCTTGTTTTTGTATGATTGATGAACAATAATATACAGTTTGTTTGATGGATGTTTTTGAGATGGAATTGAAGTGATTTTGATAAGAAATGAAGTAGAAATGATGGACTATACATAAGATGCTTGGGTATAGTAAGTGAAGGTTTAAAATCTTAAAAATTTAGAAAAAATGATAGGTTATGATCGTGGCACTCATCCCACGACCGTGGACAGATGCATCAGCTTCTGTCATGATCATGGGGAGGTATCCCATGATCGTGGGCAAGGTCTGGAAATGGTGATTTCAGTTTTATGCAATTATTGAACCAATAAATGATAGGGTACTCTCCTATGATACATTTATATTAGAATAAGGATTGAAATGAACTAGTTTGAAGCTTGATTCAGTGATAAAGAGCTTGATATGTAAGTTGATAATTGATGTAATAGCATAAGAATAAATTGATGATATCAAAGTACTCAAATTCGAAAATTTATAAGTGTTATATGAATGAAAGTGTTCTTAGGAAAGTAAATGAGATCCAAGGAAAAAGAGCAAGATGCATTAAGTTTACCTTTAGACCATGCATAAAAAATTTATAAGGTTATCTTACATATATTAAAATTCAAAATTTTAAGTTATGTTTAATTAACATAATTAAAGCAATTTTAAATTTAAAAATATTTAGTTATAACCTATGAATAAAAAATTAAAGTTTAAAATGTTAAATATTTTTGAAAAATATTATAATTAATTATAAATTATAACCTTCTATTACATGTATTTCTATTACATATGCATATGTTCTATGGGACAACTGCTGGGGGGCTCAAGTGGTTAGACCCACTTTTCTTCCTCATGAACCCTCTGCTAACTTACATAATCAAAGTGCTGAAGGTGTATCAGGATTAACCAAAAACCCTGATGATGATCAAAAATCAAGGTTTGACATTGCCAATCATGTACAAAGTGAGACTAGTAAGGCACTAGGATTTGAGTGCACGAAGCTGATGAGAAGAGACAAGTACTTGATTTTGGCCGGTAACGAAGGTATAACTGGTTCAACTAACAAATCCTCAACATTTGAAGGTGCAATGGCAAAGACTTCGAGAAATTGGACCTTTGATGGACAACAAGTTCGTTAGTTATTGGAGTTCCCAGGCAGAGAATCTATAGCTTCTATTCAATGCCTTCATTCTTTCCAAACGATTAGGATACTAGCTAGCTATTGAAAAAACAAATTTCTTAGTCTTGCTCAGATCTTCTCTAAGGTCTCCTACTTCCAACCACCCACATTGGATTTGAATGCAAGGTGTCTCCTGTTGGACCCGGTGCTTCATATGGATTTTATAACGACTACGTGTCACCATTGAAATTTATTTGAACTAATAATAAAAATAAATAAATTTGGGAACATAAAAAAATAAAATAACATATTTCAGACAAGGAAGATTGGTGGTGGGATCATAAAATGATTTTAAACAAAAAAATTAAATGATTCAAAAAAATGATTTAATAAAAACAATTAATACAGAATTAATAGATAATATCAATATAAAAGAAATAGATAATAATGATTTTAAATAAAGAAAATTCATAGGAAAAGTAAAAATAATACCCCACAATTTACTGAAAATTTTCCATAGCAAAAATGAACAAAGAATAATTGATTTGGGTGTTACAAGAATTTATAGCAATTTGGATTTAGAAATAGAAAACCTTAATTCAAAAGCAGCATAGTCACGGGTGTGACTTTTATTTCTCACGCCTGTGAGAGGGCTCAGAAAACAGGAAAGTCGCGATCGTACCGTATTACGATCGCGACTTTTAATGAATAGTAGCAGGAAAAACGAGGGGAGTCGCGATCGTTCCGTGTTACTATTGCGACATTGGACATTTTTGGGACCGTCGCGATCGCGCTTCATTGCGATCGCGATTCCCTAAAAAATTTCGGGGCAGTCGCGATCGCGACTCTGGGACGGTCGCGATCATACTGTGTCATGATCGCAACTTCCCAGTTATACACCCTTACTTCTGAACAACATAACTTTCAATCCAGAAGTCCAAAAATTTCAAACTATATACCGTTGGAAAGCTAAGGAAAAGATATACAACTTTTATGAAGACAACTTTGTCTAATTCGGCCTAGATATGTACAGTTTAATCAATTCAGTGAAAATTTCCATTTCTACTAAAAATTGGTACTCCTATACAGTTTCTGCTATCTTATAAAGGCCATAACTTTTTCACCTAAAGTCCAAAAATTTTGATCTTGATACCATTGGAAAGCTACAAGATTTATCTACAACTTTTATGAGGACTACTTAGCCTAATGCTGCTTATATCATTGCAGGTTAATCCTTAAAGTTTCAGATCACTTTTTTATTCCATTCTCTGTTTTCCTTCATCTGTTTTTATTCATTTCTAGCACAATTGTCACAGGACCCGAACCAACAT
>JAOQMS010000002.1:14690513-14707708 GCA_027563885.1 Erythroxylum longipes
CTTCTTTTCTTTCTCTTCTTTTCTCTGCAATTTACGTTTGTCACTCTTCTAAGATGACAAGTCCACAATTCCTTTTTTCCCAATGTACCCTTAATGAGTCCCAAAAGTCCACTTTACCCTTCCTTATAGGCTTAGGCTCTTTTGGTACTTAAGTTATATGCCAAAAATGCCCTCAATTCATTCCTATGCATTTATTCTATAAACTGTTATGCTTAATTTAATGAAAAAAATTTCAGGGGGGCAACATTATCCTCTTCTATGCACTGTATACTTTGCAATTTAGAGGAGAAAAAACAGAGATCATCTATTCTTCCAGTGCAAATTTTCTAAATAGGTATGGGTTAGAATTTGTAATCTATGTGCCCCTGGCTTAACTCATATCTGTCTAGTAGATATATTACAACAGATATCTCAAATGCCTATCTCTAACTATGATAAGGAAATCATTATGGTGGCTGTAGCAACTTGTCTTTAAGAAATTTGGAAAGAGAGAAACAATAGAAGGTTTGTAGGGAAATCTAAAAGTTTAAGCTCTCTCATTGAAGTTACAGTAGCCAATATTAGACAACAACTTATTATCAACCAGTTAGGAACACAATGTAGCAAAATGATGGCTCTCTCTTAGAGCCTATAGACTTCTGTCCCAAGCCTAATAGTTTTCAAAGCTATCACTGTTCAAGGGCTCATGGAACTATGTCTATATGATACAATCCAAGCAACAGTAATGGGTAACAGAGTAAGGGTATAATTCCATGAAACTTCAAGCCTATTACAAGTCCGGTAGGTTTTTATTTAAACACACAATTTTTATTTTATTTTTTTATTTTTATTTTTATTTTTATTTTTTAACCCAGGACTTAGCCTTTAACTCGGAGGCAAACATTTATGATGAATGTCGATCCGGTTACTCGACTAAGTCAATTGTTAACAACTTGGTTGAAATGTCATTATAGCCTTTTTGCGCGAAGGCACACATTTGTTATACATGTCGATCCGGTTACTCAACTAAATCACATTTTCAACTGGCTACTAGCTCTACTTATAACTCGGAGGTTAGCAAAATAGTGATTTATTGAATTAGACGCCTTTTTTTGGCTACTTTGTTGCTTTTAGCTATTCGTTTCCATGAAAAATACTAGTTGAGCTACTTAACCTAAAAAGCCTCAAATTATGAATGAATGCAACAATCTATCGTTGCTAAATTTTCACTAATTCCTAAATAGGTTGTATAATTAGCCAAAGGTCCCCTAATTTACTAATTTTGCGGGCTAATGATAGTTCACAACCCCAATAGACTATATCCAAAATTTAAAAAAAATCACTCAATCTAAGTCATTGACACATTCACACACTTCACATTATGCAACCTAATACTATCATACAGTATGCAAAATTCACATACAAAATAAAACACACAATCCCCTCCCCACACTTGAACAATACATTGTCCTCACCACTTTCTTTAATGTTTTGTTGGTTTCAGATATCGCATCCAAAACTATTGTCCAACGTTGGTCCTCTTCTTCCTTTTCTTCCGATTCCTCGCTCGTTGATGCTTCTTGTGCCTGCCTAGGTGGGGCAAAGCTCGAGCTTGCCTGACCCATCCTGGTCTGCATGTGTGTCTTTTCATTTATTTCTTGTAGGCTAATGTTGGTGGAGTGAATGATTTCTACCCGAAATAAATGATGGTGGTCAAGGAACTCGGGCAGATACATTGTTAATCACCTCTGATCCATACCAAAATGCTCTGCGATGGCAGACACTAGGTACCCCATTCCAAGATGGCTGCTCCGTGGTGCAGCAAGAGCATTCAACACATACGTGGATGTGCATATGAACAATTCATTAGTTGAACACTTGTTGGTCTCTGATTTGTTAAAGACTAGCTAGCTTATAAATTTGTGCAGCAACAAGTGTTCATGTGATCAGATAATGTTGTTGTGGGCATTTTTGTCGTAAAAACACTCAATGCCTAAGCTCGTGCCAGTATTAGGAGGGAAAAAGTCATCATGTTGGTCAACAATGGTAGGAGGGAAAAAGTCATAACTCTAATAAATTGTCCCTACTAGATCCTCTCAGCTAAGTTCTCTACCCGCTCACGCACTTCTACTCTATCTAATGTATCAAAATCAAAGTATTTAGGCACAATAATTTGCCTAGAATGAAGGAAATGGAAATGAATACCTTCTTCCTCAGTGTAAATAGGAAATAAAGCTCTAAAGTCTGCTGCTTAGTTTTGTCTTCCCCGTCCTGCAACTTGTTGTGTTCCGTGAGGCTCCCGTCGGGCAGTTTGTTGATACGAGGCATGATTGGGTTGAAATTGGAATGATTTAAAGATTGCAAAAATTTTAGAGAGAAGTGAGAGTGTTGGAATGTTGGAATTCTAGAGAGATAAAGTAAAAATAAAAGTGAAGGTGAAAGTTAAGTAAGAATTGAATAAATAGGTGCTAAAAAGGGTAAAATGGTAAAGTTGTCACTTAAAATTTACGTCCTTCCCTTTTTGTGCATAGTCGCACGCCACGATCGTGGCATGTGGCATACCACTAAAAGGATTCCTTATCGCAGGCCACGATCGTGACCTGACAGGTCACAGTCGTCATGTCACAGTCGTGACTAGTGCCTATATCCTGACACCAAGACCTTCTTCTCCTAATTCTTTTCTTCTCTCAGTTCATAGTTCTTCTTCACTTCTCTTAATACGCATGCGTACTCTTCCCCATGATTCTAAAATCCTATTCCTCTTTTTGCTTTTATTGAACCAAAATAAGAATGAACCTAACTACGAAATTCAACTAATCTATTAAGATTGAACAACAAACTAATTTTTCCATGGGTTGCCTCCCATGTAGTGCTTCTTTTAACGTCGGCAGCTCGACGCTCCTTGTACAACTCATGGTGGTTGGAATGACTGATTTGATGATAGTTTCGTTATTAATCTCAAAGTCTGAATATTTGCTACCATATTGCAGCTACCACCTTCTTTGGAATTTTCTTTGCCTCGCCTTCTCCTTCTGGAATCCCATTCTCCTCGAGGTTCAGGTTTATTGCGATCCACTGGATTTAAAGGAGCTCCGTACTCTCTAACAGTCACCTTGAAGGTCATTTGCTCCTTCCCTACTCATAGAGTTAGTTCACACCCATCCACATCAATCATTGAGCGCACAGTGGCTAAAAACAGTCGACCAAAAATCATCGTAGTATTCTCATCTTCATTGATGTCCAAAATATAGAAGTTCATGGGAAAGATAAAATTACCAACCTTGACCGGCACATTTTGTATGATTCACATCGGTCTCAGTGAAGTCCTATCAACCGTCTTAACCAAAAACTTTGTAGGCACAAACTTTCATAACCCCAATTTAAGACTGAGAGGGTAGGGCATTGCATTTATACTTGCGCCTAAGTCTATGAATGCCCTATCTATGACGATCTTGTTAATACTGCAGGGGATGAAAAAGTCCCCTGGATCATCCTTCTTCACTATGTTGGGGGTGTCTTCCAGTATCTGCTCCTTCCCCTTCTCTATGACAGACTCTTGTAATTTCAGTTCATATTGTATTCGTTCCGTCACTTCCTTGACTTTGTTTGGCTTGATTTCTTGTAACGTTCCTGCTCCCCTCCTAGCATATAATTCCTTTTGAGCAAAAAATTGGTGCGAGAATACCCGTCGAGTTACTGGCATTGATTTGCTCACAATCTCACTTGGAAGATCGTCCTTGACTACTTTACCTTCTCCTTTGTCTACCTCTTCCTGCTCCTCATCCTAAGTTTGGCTTACAACCATGATACGCTCCTTCAAGTTTGACTTGGTGGTTTCTTGGAAGCGTTCCAGCATTTCGAGTTGACATTGCTTCTGCGAGCTGCCTCACTTAGACTTGTAAATTATGGATAGACAAAGAATGATTCTTCGTGACTTGCTCGAATTTACTCTCGAGCCTCCTATGTGCTTCCTTTATTCCTCCTATCTTATCCAAAATTTTGTCCAATTTTGAATCCATCGAGCTTGTTTTATCTTATTGGAAGCTCGATTGTCCTGGGGGTATGAACTGCCCTTCATTATTGTTGTTAGACCAGGAGAAATTTGGGTGATTCTTCCACCCAAGGTATATGTGTTAGAGTAGGGATTATTACCCCTTCCAAGTCCAAATTGGGCTCCTATGTAATGAACTTGCTTCGGGTTATCTTCTCTCATTAAAAAGCAGTCCACTGTATCATGATCAAATTGGCCGCGTAGCTCGCACATCAATTGCGCGGCTTTTACTGTAGCTGAGGATGACGCCTTCATATTATTGAGTTGTCGTGTCAAGTTGTTGATCTTAGCTTGCATTTCTGCCATCTGATCGACAGCAACAACTCCCTTTTACTCCCTAAAGTTAGTAAGTTTCCTACTACATTCACTAGCCTATAAGCAACTATTACTGACCATCTCCTCTATTAATTCCTTAGCTTCATTGACCGTCTTTCTCATTAAAGATCCTCCCGACACCGTATCTATGGTGCCTTTATTATGTGGGTTTACTCCATTATAAAATGTCTATAGTAAGAACTCCTTAGGTAGATTGTGGCGTGGGCATCTCCTCTGCAAATTCTTGTAACGCTCCCACGCTTCATAAATGGACTCCCCATCACCTTGTTGGAAATTTGTAATATCCTTAATAATTTTGGTGGTCTTTGTTAATGGAAAATACTTATCTAAGAAGGGACGTACTAATTGTTCCCAAGATGTAATGTTAGCGGGGCTCAGTGAATGATACCAAGCCTTCACTCTATCCCTCAGTGTAAAGGGAAATCCCTAATTCTCACTGCGTCTTCCACATCTGGTGATATCAGAAACTATCACAGATCTCGAGAAAACTCATGATGTGAGCGTTCGGGTCTTCATTTACAAGTCCACAGAATTAGACGTTCTATTGAAGTATGTTCAGGAAGGCTGGCTTGATTTCAAAAGAAACCGCTTGAACAGGCGGTCTAGCCACTCCTTAATTCACAGGATTGAAACTTGGCCTCATAAAATCCATGAGGGTCCTCTATTGTTGCCTACCAGGGTTGTCTTCTTGATCCATGTTTCTTTGGAATTCCTTGGCCATTTGTGCTTTCTCGAACTCTTCTTCTTCTTCTCGCCGAGCTCTCCTAAAGGTTCGTTCTAAACATGTTATGTCTAAATCTAAAGTCTCAATTTCACGTCTCAAACCCCTCGTGAATCTTGTGTTCATGCAAGAGCACGATTCCTACGAAAAACTACGAAAAACAAAAACAAAAATTAAAAGCTATCATAACGCCTTAAACTGTAGAAATAAGTTGCCTTCCCCGGTAACGGCGCTAAAAACTTGTTCGCAAGGTTATGCACGCGCTAAGTTTTACTATTTATAACCTTAGTAAATTCCGCAAGTACACGGGTCATTCGCCTATTACCTAAGGTGTCAATCCCATAAGGAAGGGAATTGGTCCTGAAATCTAATGGCAGCTAAGTTTGTAAAACCTAATTTAACAACTACTACAGAAATTTAAATCAATCGAGAATCAAATACGAGAAATTAAAGCACCCAAAGAACACACAAAAGCAAACTCACACAAAGAATCTAAATTTCAACCTAGTAGTGACCAATTGAGAGAAAGGGGGAATCTATTCGAAATTAAAGAAAATTTACCCAATTATGAAAATTCCGATTTAATGGGCCTAGACCATCCTAGGTTGAATTACTCTCTCTCGAGTTATAATTATTAACCCTAATTAATAATCCCTAATTCAAATTGTGGAAATTGCGATCTCTCGATCTGCAATTTGTCCAAAACCTAAATTAGTTCTAACGTTGTTTATTAACCTATCAGGAATCTATGCTCGATCTTTCGTTACACGACTCTACTAGTTTGATTCAATTCTCTACCCATCGATTTACCTAACTCTCGTTAACCTAAATAGATGATTTTCACCAACTCACCCTCTCAGTTTATTGCCTAGTTATGACGAATCGAATTGAATCACAATGAATCGAAATAAAACACAATCAAATCAATTGTATTAACCTTAAGAATAAATAAACTCGAATGTGAGTTTAGAAAGAAAAATCAACACTCAACGACAAATAATGCTAATTAATCTCAAATTCCATACATCAATAAAATTGAAATAAAAACTAGGCAATACTGTCAGAATGGATCTCGGAGTCGTTACTACAGGAAACCACTTGTTCCAGGAAGTACGTCGCATCCAACGTATCTCTGTGCCTCTCTTCCTTCGTCTCCTTCCTCATTCGATTGATCTCTATCTAAGTTTTCCCTCAGATTTTTGGCAAAATCTCAAGTTTATGCAGCTCTCTTGGCTCTCTAATCTCTCCTAGTGGCTTCTAAATATTATTCTATTTATTCGGTAGTAGCTCTAGGTCAAACTCAGGGTTGAAACGGTCTGAAAAATCACCCAAACATTGAGTTTTTCTGTCAACCCAACGCAGGGCATGATCGTGGCCCTACCTGCCACGATTAGGGCCTGCACTTTTTCCTTTCTATCACGATCGTGGCCTGAAGTGCACAATCATGGCCTAACTTGACGCTCTCTGTCACGATCGTGGCTCCTAATGCACGATTGTGGCCTGGCTAATTCTGGCTCTCCCTCTTCTGTCACGATCGTGACCAATGTGCACGATTGTGGCCTGTATATTTTAGCCTAAAACTCTTCAAATCTTCATCGTTCTTCCCTATTTATCCTACAACACTAGCACACACATCAAGGTACCTCAAAAATTTACAATTTAAGCTCAAAGATTCAAACTAACCCATAAAAACACTTAAACATAAAAACTAATCTAATTATGTACTAAATGCATACTTAACACTCAGTTTAACACAAAATGCATAACAAATCAACCCTAAAACATCATACAAAACACTATTATCACAGCAGTACCATACAACATTTCATTCAACTTAATTGAATAACCATTGTTTAAAAAAGTTCCGCTTTATTATGACATGAAACAGATACAATGTTCTTTATCACAACGGGTACATAATAGCAACTATCAAAAATTAGCTCTAGCCCACTAGGACGATACAAAACATATGTTCATACGGCTAATGCAGCAACTCTTGCTTCATTTCCCACAAGTAGGTCCATCTCTCCCTTCTTGAGCGGTCTACAATCCCTGAGACCCTGCATATTAACACATGTGTGAGCCACATCTGATATCTAATACCCAAATGTTATGATAAAAAATAGTATTAACCTTAATGACAAATAACATATCTGAAGTAGATGGTGGCGCATCTAATGCCTTTTTCTGCTTCAGCGATTCCAGATAAGCTTTGCAGTTCCTCTTCCAATGTCCTTCCTCGTTGCAATGGAAGAATATCCCCTTTGATGTTGTCTCCTTCAACTTCTTCTTGGCCACACCTTCTATTACCTTCTTAGACTTCATCTTCTTTTGGTTCTTCTTACAAGAACCAAAAGGAGAATCCACCAGTATCACAGCCTTACTATTTTTCTTGACAGTTTGCTAAGATATTTTGAGCAAATTAATTAGCTCAGTTATCGATGTGGATATTTGGTTTATCTCATAGTTAAGCACAAACTGTGAATAACTATCGGTCAAACTAGTCAAAATTAAGTCTATACTTAATTCATGATCCATTACAAAACCCAAACTGGCTAACCTCTCAATGTATCCATACATCTTCAGCGAATACTGCACTGAAGATGATCCCTCAACCATCTTAGAGAGGAAAAGCAACCTCAAGGTCTCAAACCTTTTAGACCTAACTTGCTCATCAAACAGTTCCCTTATATGGTAAACTATGGTATGAGCATCCATAGCCTCAAGCTGCTTTTGCAGTTCTGGTAACATTGAGGCCAACATTATACAGCTAACTAACTCACTATCATCTAGTAGCTTTTTGTAAGCTTTATGATCTTCATCAGATGCATCAACAACAGGGGGATCAGGAAGTGGTTCATCTAGGATATATCCTAGTTTTTTATATTTGAGAACAATTTTTAAATTCCGTAGCCAATCTAAGAAGTTAGGTCCCATGAGTTTGTTAAAGTCTAATAGAGGGCGTAGGTTCACACTGGACGAAGACATCGTGCTGATTCAATAACCTAGAAGAATGAGAGAAAGTGTTAGAATGTACACTAATGTATATCGAGAAGGACTTTAATCATATGCATTATAGGTCTCACTAGTCTTATTCAAATCCATAGCCTTCACTACGAATTCGAGAAAACTTATAGTTTTCTTAATGGGTCAATATCCAATATCACGAAGAATGACCTTGGGTTTGCCTAACAAGCCATCTTAAGTCAATTGGTAGGTATCATTCATACCAATTGCATTTAGTTATGCAACTATCGACTTGTGCCATTAACTATTAATTTAGCATATTCATTGGGATATCAACTCTTGATTTGTATACATCCCATGTATATAACCCAACTTCGCCTCTATCCACGTTAACCTTAGGTTTGTCCAACAAATCAACACTTCCAGTTAGGAACAACCCATTAATTCAAAAATCTAACTTTCATGGTTTGAAAATATTCATGTAGAGCGGGCTTGGGTTTGCCCAACAACCCAACTCTAAAAGAATTCTGGTTCTTACCATATCAATTGAAGGCGTAAGTCCTAATATTTTAGTTGAGGGATTTGTTCTTTGGTCTCATCAATACTTAGATGATATTTGTGTAGATATATACTAGATATATATATATATATATATATACACAGATTATGAACAACTCAATTACATTGAGCCTATGTCCATAACCACCCTTAAAATGCATCTAATGCATGTATCACATAAAAGAGGTTTAATTGAGGTTGTGACTTGAATATGCATCAAAATTTTGTGATTATTCAACTCTTAAACTGAATTGAGTACTAATGTTAGTCTCGGTTAATATATATATATCTATATATATGTATTCATATTATGGACAACTTAATTACATTGAGCCTATGTCCATAACCACCCTTAAAATGCATCTAATGCATGTATCACACAAAAGAGGTTTAATTGAGGTTATGACTTGAATATGCATCAAAATTTCGTGATTCGATTCAACTCTTAAACCGAATTGAGTACTAGTGTTAGTCTCTGTTAATTTGAATTATGAATGTGATTCGATAGGTAACCCTAAAATTCAATTATTTTGATGTCCAAATTAAACACCTTAATTCTAGTACACGTGACTTTTTCTAGTCACACTAGAAATTCTAAGCTCTACTTGGATTAATTTATTCTAAATTAATCCCTAGGGTTTCCAAAATTTCCGAACATCAATTATTCATCTATAATATCCTTAGGTCATCTCAAATTTATCTAGACAATTTCAGCGCAAGCCAAAAATATCTTGACGGCCAAAATCATCAAGATAAATAAGTTAACCTACTAGTTATTAAAAGGGCTATTTCAATGTTCAGAAAATTTTCAGAACCCTAATTTCAAGCACATGCACTAAGCATGCTAATACCATAAAAATAATACATTTCTTATGTCATAAGAACTTTATTAAGGTCTTATAACCGAAACACATGTACCATAAATCATTAAACAAGTCGACTCCATCAGCTTTCAAAAAGCTGACCAATATTGACTTTGACTCGATTTATTAATTGAATCAAATTCAATTAATTTTGGAAAAATTCAAGAGTCTTATACACATTCTAAATGTGTATAATAAAAAAATCCAGAAACTAATTCCTATGAATTATTTATTAATTAAGTGGAATCATCCAACACATCACATGTCTATGACACTTATCATATTACTTCTCACACTAGTCATATTCTACATCATGCATGCATAAGATTATCACTTTAACAACAAGTGTCATGCATCTCATACACATGGAAGAATCTTATTTTCCATGCCCATGCAGAAAATTCATAAAAACAATATTTATAAAAATTAATATGGAATTTACAAGCATGCATGTTCATCAGATTTCCAGAATTTCCCAGAACTTCATACATGCATCAGGCTGAAACTAAATTCGTAGTAAAATAGAAAATAACATTCAATTGCATCTTCCTTTGAAGGAAACATAACATAACACCTTATAAACATTTCTGTGGAAGAAATTCAGAGAAAAAAAAATTCTAGAATTATTACAAAATTTTCAATATCAACATATGCATTCAGTTTTCTAGAAATTCCCAGAAAACAACATACGAATAGCCTGGATATTAATTTGAAATAAAATAGAAAATTACATTCAATTGAAATTTTATTTTATAGATATATGATATAACAACTTATAAACATTTTTGTGAAAGAAAATAAAAAAAAAAACAAGTTTTTACAATTTATAAGAGGCTTTCCAAATCAACATGCATGCTAGTCACAAACTAGCAAATACTTTGCACATATTCAATACATCATCTAATTCATGCTTAACCTGGCTCTGATACCACTATTGGGTAAGTCATGGATTCATGCATCAAATGCATGACAATACAGCATAAGTGTCAAAATCTAATTCCGACCACATGTCATCCCCAAACTTCCAGAAACTTAGATGCATGCATACTCACAATGTATGACCATGAAATTTCAGTACATGTACTTTTTTAATTCTCATCCTTTTTTGATTCGTATCCTTGTTTAGGTTATTGCAAACACCAAACCCTTCCTTGATCATCCAAGAATACGTAAAAATGAAGAAGAAACAATGTGTAAAGGTGGTTTGAGCACCAAACTAGAAGAGTTCAAGTAGCTGCTCAAATGGAGAGAAAGATCAAGACTATGTTTCATGCACTTTGATTCATACAACACTTGCATAAATTGCATGAACAAGACTCAAGACTCTTCTCTCTCACTCTGGAACACTTTTAGACCCCTTATCCTCTCACTTGAGTGTGTCACTTATGTACATTTGTTGAGCCTTCGTCCACAATTGTGGCCTAATTGAAAACAGCCAAACACATTTTGCTTTTCATCCGATCTTTTATTCTTATGACCCTTAGGTTTCTGGTTATTTTAGGAACTTGAATTAACTCTTAATTTGAGCAAATCATGGATGGTTTCATGCCACTTGAATTAACTCTTAATTCAAGCAAATCATAAAAGGTTTCATGATGCCAATTTACCATAATATAAGTGGATTAACACACGAACTCTTCGATAGTTAATTATCCGAATTACGAACCTTTCCATAGATAATTACCATGCAATTCGTCATTTCACCATATTATAACCCACTTGATTTGAAGTATGGGATATGTGTCAACTCCCACTAGGCTGACTACATCACATCTAGTTTAAGTGATGTTAGTTATTGTCCTGGGATCTCATTACTCAATGTGTCATTGAAGACTCTCTTCAAAACACATAACTTCTCTAGCTAGAGACTCTCGAGTAATGACCCCAACAAGAGGTTGTGGGTATCATCTCCTTCTATCAAGAGTGGTGAATCCATTATTGGCTACCCAATTTCCTTCGAATACTAATAGTTGTACCCAATCACCACCCTATGAGTGGTCTCGTCTTGAGGCAACAAGGAATGATGTCAAAGCACAGGATCAAT
Source organism: Erythroxylum longipes (assembly GCA_027563885.1). Taxonomy (NCBI): domain Eukaryota; kingdom Viridiplantae; phylum Streptophyta; class Magnoliopsida; order Malpighiales; family Erythroxylaceae; genus Erythroxylum; species Erythroxylum longipes. The sequence goes on from JAOQMS010000002.1 coordinate 14,702,033, forward strand.
ACCCAAGATATCCTTGAGTACCTCATGTCTAAGGATATTTTCACCATTGCTATGATGAGATTAATCATTGACATTTGATAGATCATCCATATGACAATCTTATAGTGGGTCGTTCGATGTACTTACTACTCTTAGTAAGCATCCACATGTTAACTCTAAATATCTCATGCTTACAGTTTCTGAGATCCACTGCTTGATTAAATTAATGAGTATAACATGTGCTAGTCTATCTGGATTAGTAATATCCTATCTTATTAATCCTATAACTAGGGATATTTTAGATACTAACATAATTGCACATGATAGGAATCTCATTATCGTGATCTCATCATGATTTCCTTCATGCTATGTTTTGTATCATAAATTTCATTAATTCGATTTAAGATCAACATCAATTCATATAAAAGAATATCAAATTAATGAAAAATGCCTTTCTTTTTATTAATCAAAATAAAGTCAGTACAAAAGTGTTAAAGGTGATTGCTTTTAGAGCACTACTATAACATTTTTATGTGAAAAAAGAGCTTAAAAGAGCAGAAGAAAAAAGATGCTAGTTATTGATTATAAGCATTTGAATAATTTTTTTCAAGATAACAAGTTTTCTTATTTCTAAAATTAATGATATGATAGTTTAAAATAAAACTTTAGTCTTTTTAAGTAATAATTAGATTTTTGAGAATACTTTCTCCAACAATGCAATAATAATATAAGAATTTTAGAATTTATAGATAAATTTCAAAACACACATATAGTTATATTATTTCACATCATTCATTATTATAAAATAGATTTATTTTTATAAAAATTAAGTGAGTCATAATTTTATTTTATATGTATATGAATTTTAAGAATTAAGTATGTCTTGAGATGTCTAAATTTATTTTCACGTTTAATATATATATATATATATATATATAATTCTTCATAATGATTCATTTATATAAAGGGTACTGAGATCCTCATTCAGTATTATTGGATGTTTCTGGGTTTATGGGCAATAATGTAATTCAAGTCAAAACACAAACTAGGGTTTGGGTGGCCAGGCCTCACCGCCTCACCTATTTAGATTCCACCTTCCTCGCTTCGGTCTAGGTTTTGTACAAACAACCTTCTACCAAAGCAAAAGAAGCGTGTATTGTTGGTTGTAGATCCTTGTTCTGCTGGCCAGTGATGCATACAAAGTTTGTCCGCACCATCTGAGACTCGTTTGTCTTTGATGTTGTCAAACTGTATCTTAACTTCTGAGGCCTTTCTTTGTGGGTTTTTGTTATGCTTTTGTAATCTTGTTTTTCATAGTTACTGTTGGGTGTGCCTGTGATGACTTAATGTATACCATCAAACTATGAGAGCTCGTCGATTTATTGAGCTTGTTGATGCAATTATTCATTATTCTCTGAGCTTTCTCAACTTCTGTTTTTTTTCCTCTGGTTTTTGGGTAAATGTTGTTTTTGATTGGTAGAAAATGATTTTGGATCATATTTGAAGGCAACAATTAGAGTCTCTGTGATGCTTTCTTTCTGTTAATAGCATTTTCAGTGCTGTACGTTGCCGATAACTAGATGGGTTGCTCAGATTCTGGCATTTGTTTTCTTTTTAATGAGACACTTGCATTCGTAAGTTGCCTATATTGTTATTAACTGACAAAGGTTCATGTTAATGCGTTCATGGATTTTTATGGTAGAAGAAGATGCTTGAATATGGATTTTTTCTTTTGTTTTAGGTCGCTGAATTTGGGTTTAATATCTCATGCTTGCCAGCGTTTTAGGCGTCATTTTCTTGTTTAGTGTTGCCGATGCGGTATTGTGGTTCTTTGATTATTTTCTGAAGTTTCTTTGTGTTAGTTAATGTGGGCAACAATTTAGAGTCTCTGATACATTCACCCCATTAGTGTGTCAGTGCTGTACGTTGCCAACAGAAATGTGGATGCTGAGATTCTGGCATGGCTTTGTCTTGTGTAAGCTTATGCATTCAGATGCTTCCACATATCACATTCAGACATCCTTTTGATTTTAATCAGAATCAGTTTCTGTTGCATGTTATGTGAATTTCTCTGTTGTAATATCTATCACCTGTGTTGAGTTAATATATTATAAGTGAACATGCATTAGTATTCTGTTACTCAATCTGGCTTTTCGTTACCAAGTCACCATGGAAGTACTCCTCGCTGTGTCCTGGGTGATGCCATCATCTGGGAATTTTATTACTTTCTGTTTTAGTATACGAATTGGTAAACCCGCAGATCTTCAGCTTCACCAGAATTTGGTGGACAGGACAAAAAGGCGCAATTCCAAGAAGTTTATGGAAAACACTCTCAAAGAAAAGAATTTGGGAATGGAAATGAAGCTTGAACTCTGTTATAACTACGTTCCAAGGGCGCCTCTCCATTTTGCGGTGTTAGAGGTGGACGCAATAACAGGATCAGATTTTGCTTAAGTTTTGAGTTTCCCATTTGATTAGTTGAGTTGAACATGATATTTAGTTCAGTAATTAAATTATTTGGGATCGGTTTTAACTTAAAAGTTGCTGAATTAGTAAATAGTTTATTATGTGTTTTTGAAGAATTTAAAATTTATTTAAAAAGAAATTGTTAAATACAAATTTACTGACTAATTAATAAATTAAATTAGTAAATAAAAATTGACTAGTTTAAAATTTTTGAATGTTTTAATTATTGGTAATTTTAAATAAAAAAAATTAATTTCTCGTTAAAAAAGTGGGATACAAAAATATTCATCAACTGTAAAACAGAAAAGGGTTTATTCATTGGTTTTCAATTAGCGAATCCAGAAAGGAATGTGCTTTTTCTTGTTCTGATGTTGTCAACAGATCATTCAGTGGATTCAATAAATCAACACTTTACTGTCATTTTGTGAGCCGACGTCAGTAAGGGAGTCCACAGTTATCCGATGAGCCGACTTTGTCCTATGATTGGAAAAAGTAAAATTATGTTAAAACTAATCGAAGTTCTTTGAGAAAAATTTTATCCACTTATCATTTAATTAAACATTATTTACCTATGATTGCTTAAACTTAATGTACATAGCCTAACTTGAAGGCTACTCTGAGTATGAAAAGATCGATAGGGATTACTCAGAGATATACCAAGGCTACTCTGAGTATGAAAAGATCGATAGGGATTACTCAGAGATATACCAATACTTCTGGGGGCAAATTGCAAATATCAAGACATTCTTCCTTTTCTTTTTCAGCAACGACAAATGCGGTCTTTGTTTTAATCAAAAGCATAATTTTCTCAGGCCTCTAATTATTAACAGTCGAAAATGGTATGTACAGATGAAAAGAACGTGTGGAAGTGCTTAGAGTTTGAAAGGCCAAAAATGACGCAGGCGTCTATTTACAGCACAACAGAACTTTTGAGGGGCCAAATTGCAAATATGAAATAACAAACAACTCTTTTCTTTTGTTGTCCATGTTTAAAGCCACTAAAAAATCACACAAAACTCCGGACTTCAGCAAAGAGACTGAGGAAAGTTCATGGCTTTTCTTCTTCCACACCTCTCTCCTGCTCTTCTCCTCACCTCCAATTCCTCTAGAGACAGAGACAAGCCTATCCAAACTCTCTCTGCTCATTATCAAGCAGCAGCAACAACAACATCAACAACCAAACCTAAAAACAGTGACAGCCCTCTCTGCCCATCTCTGCAGGGCCAGCCTGGTTCGCAGAATAAGCAGCAGCACCAGAAAGATGAGTTCTTTGTCAATCTTGGTTTAGCCGTGAGGACTCTCCGTGAGGATTTACCTCTGTTATTCAAGAAGGATCTCAATTATGAAATTTACAGGTATTTCTATCACCTAGGTACTTGTTATTTCCTGTGGGCTGTGTTCTTTTTTTCCCGAGAGTTGCCCTTTGATTTTGTTGAATTTTCAGGGACGATATCACATTCGTTGACCCTTTGAATACGTTCTCGGGCATTGAAAGTTATAAGTTGATCTTTTGGGCGCTGAGGTTTCATGGTAAGATGTTATTTAGAGAGATTTGGCTTGATGTTTATAGGATTTGGCAACCTTCGGATAATGTGATATTGATTAGGTGGTGCTTAAAGGGTATCCCTAGGGTCCCGTGGGAGGCCCAGGGACAGTTTGAAGGCACTTCAAGGTATGAATTGGATAGAAATGGCAAAATCTATGAGCATAAAGTGGATAATTTGGCCTTTAATTTCCCTCAGCCATTGAAACCAGCAGCTTCTGTACTAGATTTGGTGGCTGCTTGCCCAGCCACCCCTAATCCAACATTCTTGTGGGGACCTGTGGAGACATACTCTTCTTCATGGGTGGAGTTTTATCGTGTTGTTAGAGACACATTGGATCGAGAAGGATATGAATTGCTTGTGCAAGATAATATAGTGACTTGTTCATAGCTAGTGAGGATCTTGAAGCAAAGATTGCACAAGCAGAGTTTTGATTTGTCTAATATGTAGTGTACCAGTAATCCTTGAATCTCGAAAGCAATGAATGGCTCATATTGGAGTACAGGGGTATATGTACATACGTAAGATGGTGGGGAGAAGGTTATAGGATCAGACATGTTTATAGATATTCAATAATTTTACTAATGCTAGCTTCTTTTTGCGGAAACTTCACTCTTGTCTAGTTTCAAAGTCTAATTATATAGCTGTCTTTACTTTTCTGTTTTTTCCTTATCATCCCTCCGTTTCCTAGTTTGTTGAGCTATTGTATTTAAATTTCCATGTATCACAAGTATTCGAAACTGCAATTTATTATAATTTGACGGATTATCATCTTCCTATAAAGGCTTTAAAAATTAAATATGATTTTTTAATAAAAATAAGATAGGTTGGGAATTCAATTAAAGTTATCATAGTAAAACATATTTTATGTATTAAAATTAGAAAAATAAGAAATGTAGAATCTCTTTTCTATATTTATGAATTCATAATTTAGAAATGTAGGTCTAATTTTTAATAAAAAAATAAGTTTAAATTAAATTTAAATTTTATAGATGAATTAAATTTAATTTTGAAAATAAGTTTTATTTTATAGTAGGTATATACTATATAGTCAAACTTTTGGATAAAATTTTTTACATTTTAATTTTTTGGGAAAATAGCTAATCAAAGAATGGGCCGAGTTGAAATATGGTATAATCCACGATTAATCTATAAAACCACAGGTTTACTCTCTTCTTTATTCAACTTATTAAAGCCCTAAAATGTCGATGCTGCTCTTCAGTGTAGCCGCTCTCTCTAGTCAAGTTCTTCTTCTTCTAGTGACTGGTTCTTCTCAATCTTGTCCTTGGTAATTAATAAATCCTTAGTGCATAAAGTTTCAATTTTCAGATGTAAATTTCTTAAATTTATGTCTTTTCTCTATGAAGTTTCGATCTTTGAGCTGGGCAACGATTAAGAGTGCTTATATGTTTCTGACACCTCTTGTATGAGAAAGGTGTTTTTCTTCTATTGAAGAAAGCTCTTCGTTGAGCACACCTTTTCGATCAAAAATTGGGTTTTTTAATTGATCAAAGACTTGACGAGGAAAGGGGCTTTGTTCTTTTCAGTGACGAGGAATTCCAATGGAAGGAAATGGCTGGAGCACCATTAGAAGTCTCTATAACCTCGTTTGTTAGACCCTTAACCTTCGGAGCACTTCTCAGCGACCTTCGATGAGGGGCCTTAGGCGAGAGGTTCGCTGGATTCA
>JAOQMS010000002.1:14738772-14756758 GCA_027563885.1 Erythroxylum longipes
AAATTGTTCTCCTATCTCTTAAGTTTCTAATGACACTAAAATCATTCAATTTGGTTCAGTATTCCAAAAGTTATACTCCAAATAATTCGGACTATTCTTAAACTGAAACAGTATTATGTGCTCATCTTCAAGTCAGATTCTGGAATTCTAGAGATAGAATTAAAATTCAATTTATTCATACAAATTTTATTCTTATGTCTCTAGTTTATTTCAAATTAAGAATCACTCCATTCAGATAACTATAGAAAAAGTTGTGATCAAAATACCAGAGCATGTTTAAGTTATGCAAGAAAGTTGGCCGCGACGAAGCCAGGAGTTAGACGCGGCAAGCTTTTCCTGAGAGGAATCCTCATAAAATCTTACAAGTTGGCCATAGAAAACTAAGGATTAGGCCACGGTGAACTTTTCCCAAAAGAAATCCTACAAGTTGGCCGCGGCAAACTTTCACAAAAAGCAGTAAACAGAACTCATTTTCTAGCTTTTCCAACTCTATTTTTCAGGTCAGTTTTGTATGATCATTATGAAATAGAAAATGAGGTTTTTTAGCAATACCGTCTTCTAAAAAAATGTTCATATATGTCTTAAGTTTCTAACGTACTAAATTTCATACAATTTGTCCCATTAAAATGCAAGTTGTACACAATTTAATACATGCTGTTCAGAAACAGAGACATAATCTGAAACTCAACTTCAAGACAAATTTCAAAACTCTTAAAGACAGAATTCAAACTTGATTTCTCCATGAAAATTGTAGCCATTCGTATCTAGTTTAATATAAATCAACAATAATCCTATTTAGATATCCTTAGATCAAGATATGTCTAAATTTCATATGCATGTTAAGTAGAAACACTACATCTAACATATTTCCAGCACTCCTCATTTCATCCTAATTCATCTCTTTTGCTTAGTCTATCATTTCTAACTTATATCCACATCATTTCCTCTTCATTACTAATTACATTTCAACTCAATATCAATCACAAAAAAATCATGATCTATGTTTGACCATTAACTCAAAAACAGAACATATACATATACACACATTCATCATATTTTCTGCACAGTTTCAACTTCATTAACACCTTCATTTCTCTTCTAATTTGTCGTTTTAATTCACCTCATTTCAAGACATCACATTGCTCCTTTTCTTTAGCTATAAACTTCTCTTTGTTTCATTTGTAAAATCACCTAAGAGATACACATTATATACATTGAAAACAGAACATATAACATCCATTTACTAGTCAAATTTTCTGCACTTCTTTCAACCCCATTTTAGGACTCATTCTAACTCCAAATCATTTGTACATCACTTTATGAATCATTAATCATCATAAACACAAAATCAGTACATCCATATTCTCGTCCATGTTTTAACATGTTTTCATCCCCATTTCATGATCTTTCAACATCTAACTATCATCATGCATGTTTCTCTCAACAATTCAAGAAGAATAACATGCTACTTACTTGTTTAAGTTTCAAGATCTTCAAACCACACTCAACCCTAGCTTTCCATCTTCATACGATCATCACCACTTAAAGAGGAATGAGCTAGGCTTTTGGTAACAAAGAGGAAGAAGACAACTAGAAGCTTGAAGAAACAAAGTAAAGGAGCTGAGGAAAAATCAAAGATCATGAGGGTTGTAAGAAGAGAGTGTCGTATATGGATGGAAGAAGAGAAGAATAAAAGAGATGAAGAACAAATATAGAGAGAAGAAGAAAACGGCTTTGTCCAAATAAAAGACAAGTAGAGATAGTCTTACAAGATAAAAATATCTTGGGTGAAACAAGTGGTGTCACATATCACTTTTTCATAGTTTCCTTTGTCCCTCCTTTAACAACTAGTCTATTTAATTCCAATTTTTACCATAATTGTCTCCAAATTTCAATGACATATGTCAATAAATCCTAAAGTCATTTATAAAAATTTTCACTGTCATTTGACTTTTAATTCTACTTCCAGTTATCAATTGTCTTGCCATTTGACATTTTTCCTAGTTCAAAATACCCCAAAATTTTAGAAAATTTCCAAATTTCACCAAAAATTCTAAATCAGTACATATACTCTCCAAATCAATTTTTAACACGGAAAAACCATAATTCTCAATATAATCACATTTATAACTCAATTATACCCAAAAAATGTCAATGAATGCATGTACAGTCATTTTAGTGAGCAAAAATCAATATTCACATATGTGTATGTTAAAATTATGCAGGAGTATGAAATGCATTTTTTTCAATCTCTCAGTGCTATTTCTTAATTATATAAATATACGGTTCTAACCCTTAGTATAAAAACGGGATGTTACATAAGTCTTCTTTGATCCAACACAAACAAAGTATTTGCATAAACTTGGATCAACTACTTTCACTCAACGATCTATTTCTTATCATGTCTTAAACATTATAGTAATGCTAAATCTAAATTAAGTATATATATATATATGACATCTATCATATAAGCAAGAAAAGTCATGCAATCATTTCTTCTAATGATAACTATTATCATTCTCTAGTAAAGTCTTTAATTGATGTCCATGTTTATGCTTTTAGTGGGTTGTTGAGTGAAGCAATTTCATCATGGTCCTATCCCTTTCAGCACTACTTCATGCGACCTCTTATATTTTGCTATCATGATGTTGATATATCTTACATGTTGTCGTCAAAGTTTATGAGACATTACTTAACTTAAAATGTCAATATATTATGTCATCTATATGAATTTTGAATATTTCTAAAACTTTAAAACCAAATCCTCAATAAGGATTAATAGCAAAATTTTATAGTAGACATACAATTTTTTTATCAAACTTTAAGAAATCTTCTCAAATATAACCTATATCTAACTAATTTGGTTTACTTAGTATCAACTATACTGCATAAGGTAAATTCCACTCAGAACAAAATATAAATATAAGAAAAGCAAATAATTGATTATAATTCATAATTACCAAATAAGATTAGGGCTTTAATCGTGTATTAGTTACTCTCATCATTGTATTCAAAATAATATCTCTCACTATTATTCAGAAAAATTACTCTAATCTTTATAGTGGGCTAGGATCCTACTCAGATTTGATTGATCTTGAGTTTGTTCATTAAATCAACTAAACTTAAATTAGATAGATAACAACTTTACCAATCACATCTCATATGACTCCTAGATCCATTAGGTGATAACTTTTTTCAAAACATATATTATATGTTATTCCTAACCCATGATCATGAGTTTGCTCATCCAAATCATACAAGTTTAGTTAAGTAAGAACCACTATCATAAAACTAAACATATCTGGGTTTAAATGACCTTGAGTTTGCTTAATAAACATAATAATAAACGGAACTTTAAGTTTATTCTTATAACAATGGAAGGCAATAATCATGTTCAAAACATGTACTTAATATTTTAACGAGGGATTTAATATTATTTGTCTCATCAAACACAAAATTAATTGTAATAATATCACATACATAAAACATGCAATCTAACATGCATCCAATAAATATATCAAACATATAAACAAACTATGCAACGTATGTACTCACAATCAAATTATATAAATAAAACATCAAGCTTCATTTTATTTTAGTTATTTAAAAAAAAGGAAAGAAGGAATGAATTAATAAATAAAGAAGTTTACATCGTCAAAGGAGGTTTATGGGATAAACCGTCAACACAAAGTAGCACCCATATACACCTAAAACATATAAAAAGAACATTGAGTATGTAAGTAGCACACGACTTAGAGATTCAATGAACGTAGTAGATTGGAACTACAATTTGATGCATGATTCTTCAGTAAAATAATTTCATGCGTCCCATTTATAGCTTCAATGATAAGTGAATCTATGGTTTTGCATTTGGATTTAAAATTTCTCGCATTCCTTTCTTTCCAGATAGTTTGTGCACATAATCCCATAACCAGTAAGTAAATCAATTTTTCCATCATAGGAAATAGAGGCTTGTGTGGCTAGCCAATGTATAATGATGGAAATAGAATTATCATAATCATTCCATTAGCATTTTAGCTTCATCTATTCCTAAATAAACTTAGAAAATAGAATATGAAAATAGATGATCTCTAGTTTCATCTTATGTAGAACATAAAGAGCAGTTTCTGTTGATGTCAAAATAAGAAAGTCTATCAGCAATATTGAGCTGATTCCTAATAATAAGACATAGAAGAAAAGATACCTTTGGAGGAAGAATATTGTGTCAAATGATTCTACTTTGGATAACTTTTGGATTCTTCAGCCTGAGCATATCCATAGTAATCTTGTTGGAGAGTTTGCGAGCTAGAAGGTCTCTCCAATAAAAGGTGATTGCATTGGATGAATGTGAGGAATATTGTGGTTATAGCTAACTAAAAGAAGCAGGAAATCTTTAGGAGTTACCATCAATGAATGAATTGAGTTTAGCATGAAGGGAAAAAGAGAGATCACTGATGGGGATAGATGATGGATAAGAGAGCCTTGACCTGATCAATTGTCAAACCATAGTGGTTAATAACCCCTTGCTAACTTTACACTTGACATCATCATAAACTAAATTCCGTAGGTGTAATAATTGATTCAAGAAGTAAGAGTTTGAAGGACTCTTACTTATCTCCCAAATACATCTACCCTTAAGGAAGTAGGAACAGATCCACCTAATCCATAGTGATTTTTTGTCTTCAAGTATCCACCAAAGTTTCTTAAGGATGTGAGCTTAGTTAGAGAGTATAACTAAACTAATGTTTAACTCTCCCTCATCTTTAGGACAACATATGTCCGTCCACTTCAACTTCACTTTCCTTTTATTTCCATTAGAATGATTCCATAAGAAGTTCTTAAATAATCTTTCCACTATCTTGATGACTCCTTTGGATAAGAAGATATGCGAACTCCAGTAAATGTGTAAAGAATTGAGGACTGATTTAATAAGTTGTACCTTCCTTGCATAAGATAAGAATTTATTCACCCATGAATGAATTCGTTTCTAAATTTTTTCAATAAGTGGAATGCATTCAAGATGTTCAACCTCTTAGTGGAAACTGAAAGTCTTAAATAAAGCAATGGAGGAGACTTCATTAACATACCAGTAATGGAAGCAATTATAAATTCAATAAAAAAGGCAACTTTGGAGATGATAAACTGAATTTTGTTGAGATTCCCTACAATTCAGACAAGCTTTTGAATCTCTCCAGAGCCTTCATAAAGGTTTGTATTGAAGCTGGCTTAACACTACAAAAAGGAAGAAGATCATCTGCAATAGACATATTGGTTAATCTAAGCTTCTTAGATCTTGCATGGAATTTAAAATTAAGATTAGCCTCCACTTCAAGCTTGATGATGGAATTAGAATTTTCATACAAAGTATGAACAAATTGAGGGAGAGAGGATCCATACCTACGCCCTTTATTTTCCTGAAAAGAAGTAGATGGACTTTCACTGATTAATACAAAGAAGCTAGCATTGGAAATGTATTCTTTCATCCACTTGATAAATATTGTAAGAAATTCATAGCTGTCCAATACCTTCCAAAGAAAACTCTAACTCACACTATCAAAAGCCTTGAAGAAATAAACTTTGATGGTACAATTAGCAGAAGCATTAGATCTTGAATAGCCATTTAACAGTTTTTGAACAAATATTGTCACTAATTTGTCTATTGTATATGAAAGCATTTTGGTTGTCACTAATAAGTGGAGTGAGTACCTTTTTCAATCGAGCAACAAAAATCTTGGATATGATTTTGTATAGAAAATTGGTGCAAACAATGGGCCTGAACTCACTAAAAGAGGAGCTTTGGGAATTAAACATAGGAAATTTTTGTTAATTTCCTCGAAAAGCTTGCCATTGATGAAAAATTCATGAACAACCTATTTGACATAAGTCCCAATGATATTCCAAGATTTTTGAAAATTTAAACCATTTAGGCCATCTAGTCTAGGAGCTTTCATACCATCCATCTTGAAGACAATATCCTCAATTTCCTTGTCTTCTATCGGTTTAGTAAGGAGTATACAATCCTCCTGAGTGATCTTCTTAATGATTATACCTGTAAGGTCAATATAAGGGGCTACATTCTAAAATGCCAAACAAAGAAGAGAAATATCTTACAACTTCCACTTGGATATCATTCAGATTTTGCAACTACTCTCCTATATGATTGGTAATTGAGTTAATCCTATTTTGGTTCCTTCTAGCTAGGATGGTATTGAAGAAATATTTGGTACTTTTTTCAATATCTCTAAGCCAATTGACTCTTGCTCTCTGATGGAAGAAGGAGGAATGATTGCTAACTGCCCGCATCTAATGGGATAGAGCTAACTGCCCACATCTAATAGGATAGAGCTAACTTTTCCTTGGAAAGTAGAACTGGGTCTTGTTGAGAGATTACACAAAGTTTCTGGATATCAACGAGCTAATTTCAAGCGTTCATTAAAGCATGATCAATATTGGATCCTTTTAAAGAATTGTGTAGCTTAAGTTCCTTTTTAATACTCTTTAGTTTGTGAACACAAACAAACTGTTTAATGCCCCTATAAATAACATCAACTCCCTTTCTACAAGCATCCAAGAAATAAGGTTCATTAGCCAAAAAATTGTTGAATTTAAAAGGAAAAAACCTGGTAGCCTTTTGGAACAACTCTTCAATGATGATGGGAGTGTGATCAGAGAACAAAGGATCTCTAAAATTGGAAATGTTGGGAACTAGGCTAACCAATTAGCGTTAATAAGAGCTCGATCTAATTTCTTCCTTATAAACCAAGTAGAGTTTTGCTTGTTGGAACAAGAGAATTGGTGTCCAATTTGTTTCAAATATATTACTGCTAGCTTCTTAACATATTTGAGAAAATCATTTGAGAAGTTTTTAAGATTTCAATTACCTTGGCTTCATAGCTATACATTATTGAATTGAAATCACCACATTACAACCATGGTTTGTCTATGTTGTTGCTAAAATGGATCAAGTTGTTCCATGAATCCTTCCATTGAAACCCTAAGTTACTAGCATATATAAAAGAGATTAGAATATCGATTTTCTGTTACAAGAATTGTAATTGGAGATGCATAACTTGATTAGTTGCATTGAGAACATCGACTCTAGTAGCATCCTCTCTATAACATATGATAATTCTTCCATAGTGATGAAGAAAATGATTGGAAAGTATTTTCCATTGAGGCCCCAAAAGATTCAACTTGTAAAATTTTTTAGACTTTATTTTTGTTTCAAGTAACCCTGTAACTAAAAGCTTTTCCCTAAAGATAAAATCACTTAAAACAACTTGGTTAATGGGCCAATTTAATCCATATACATCCCAAACTACAATGTACATATGAAAACTTACTTTTGGAGCCTTTGCCTTTGCTCTTTTGGGATCTTCTTCTTTCCACCGTGATGAACCAGTCTTTAGGTTATTCATAAGTGGTTTCTACACCAATTAGTTTTTTAAGTATTAAAGGGGTGATATCACTAGGAGGGGCTACATTAGTGGTCTAATTGGTGGCAAGAAGATTAGAATCTACCAATAAAGTTTCGAGACCTGGAAGAAATAATTATAAAGATCCCTCCAAAACAGCTGGACTATTTGCTTGAGAAACCAATTGAGAAGTCTTATTACCTTTTACATGTATTGATGAATGGTGGGCAGAACTCTCTAGCCATATATTTGCATTCATCTTGGATTGGTCTTGCTCAAAATATGGTTCAGATTTGGCCAATTCAATGGTACAAGAACCATTAGTGACTGTGGAATCATCAACAGTCATTAAAGTTACATTATCATGCAATCATTTTGTGATAACAATTGGTACTTCATCTGTATTTTCAAAATTCATCAAGTCATGATAAGTTCCAGATTTGAAGAGATGGCTTGTAGCTTTCCATACCTTACCATGTGACTTTTTAGGGGGTGTCCATTGATAGGAAATTGCAACACTATCTTCATAAAGCTTGTTACCTTCACCCAACCTTATATTAGGAACTTTGGTTGGCAGCTCCTTGGACATTTCCACACTAACACATATGAGAGCATACCCGATTCTCATCTTCTTGGTAGTGTTTTTATCCTACAAAGGGGCTTTCCAATGAAGCCACCTAAGGCACTAAGGCCTAGTATAGTCCAATACTCAAGGGGAATTCCATGGAAGTTAATCCAAAAAGGGAAACTTTGAATTTTGATATTTTCCAAGTTCAAACTTAGTTGCCAAGCTTGCAAGAAGAGGGGTTGATTCCCTATATCCTATGTTCCCTCCTCAAGTATCTTATTAGCTAGTGAAGTTAATGTGAATGTAAAGAGAATAAGATTGTCTTTAGTTAAAAGAACGTCCACCAAACCTTTGTTCTTCCAATTCTGCAAACCTCATTGATTGATGACTAGAAATGGAGGCCTTTGATCAATGAAAAAACCAACATGAATGGCTTCCCAACTTCTAGTTCCTTCTTTTAAGATAGTTATTTTAGGGCAGACCATGAGCTCCCCTTCTATCTCTTTAGGAGGTGTAAAGAATAGGTTAGAGACTTTGTTGCTCATCCATGACTAGCTTCTAGATTCTCTATTGGTTAGTTGTCGATTTTGCTAATGGATCAAAGAGGAGGGGGCTATGAGGTAGAGCAGATGGTCAAGCAACGTTGGATGGCAAAGGTGGAAACTCATGTGTCATTTTCCAAGGATGTTAGCATTGAAGGTGACAGTAGCGTGACAATAGCTCAAAGAGTAATGTAGCAGGTTTGGCAGGTGAGATGTTTGAAAAGTTGTTAACAATAAAGGGAACTGGGAAAAGGCGGGAGCTATGAAATAAGGGGGGGAAAACCAAGATGCCCCTGGTGAAAACAAAGTGGGGAGGTTGAGCAAAAGATGATGATTTTGAAGAAAACAACTGAGTCTATGAGAAAAAGAAAGCGAGCAAACAAAGACGAGACAAGCAGTAAAGATGAGATGCTTATTCGTGCAAACCCGAGGTGTGCGTGGGAGGTATGGAAGCTCAGAAGGTCACCAGCCTCACAAAACTCGCCTAATGTCCAACATGCTTTCTGTCTAAACCTTTAACTTTCGTTCCTTTAACTTAATTAATTAAAAAAGCCATGGATAAATCTCGAGAGAATTAGATATTTCATTGAATCAAAAGATTAACTCAACATATAAAAGCCATGCGCTCTACTGCTGAGATAAGCCAACCTGATTTTTTTATTCTAGTACTGATCTTCACAATTTTAAATTCGTTAATTCTTAAATAAGTTAAATTCTTATTCCCTTTAACAAAATTTAATTGAAAATGATTTTTAATAAATTACTTTTCTTACTTATTACAATTTAAAAGAACTCCTTTTTCAAAATTTGACAAGTAAGACATTCTAATTTAATTACAAAACTATTTATAATCTAATTAGAAATTATTTTTCCTTAATTAAAAACTATTTTCTAATATTAAAAGAAAACTATCTTCAAAGTTTTTTAAAAAATTCTTTTAATTTAGTGAAGAAATTTTTATTTAGAGATTAATTTAAAATTTTATTCTTTAATAAATTAGAAAATTAATTTTAAAAATATTATCAAATGCACATTTTTCTCAATTAATAAATGAAAATAATTTCAAATTTTAATCAAGAAAATATCTTTTCTAATGGATCAACAAATTTATTATTCAAAGAAGAAATTTCTAAATAAATAAAATAATATTTCTCTAAACAAATAATGTTATACTTTAATTTATCACAATCGAATTGAAATAAATAAATATAATTAAGAAACACTTCTCTTCATTACTTAAAGAAACACTTTTTTTAAGTTTAAGGAGTTTGTAATTAATTTCAATATGATTGAAAATGATTAACTCTAATTTTAAAACATTGCTTTTCTAAAATTAATTAGAAATCAATATAATTATTAATCTAATTATCATAATTATGGATTTAATTTTTAAGATTTTAAAATAATTTTAATTTTTTTAAAAATACATCTTCGAACACTTTATTCTAAGTCAAAGATAACTTTATTTATCTTTAAATTACTTTATCCAATCGACAAATATACCTTATTTCAATATTAGAACAAGTTTATCTTTATTCCCAATCAACTCTTATTTTAGATCAAGAATATCTTATTCCAACCCCAAAATAGCCTTATCCTTATTACTAAACACCCCTTTTCTTTATCCTTTAAAAACCCCACACTCCAAGAAGACAAACCCTATTCGCCACCTTCTCAAAGGTTGCCACCAGCAGCAGCCTTTATTGTCGCCATCTCTTTGGCTTTAGCAGCTGCCAACTGATCGAAGTGATCCAGTCACCACCCACCTGCTCAGCTAGCAGTCCATCATCGGCCCAACACTAATGCGTAGGCTACCGTTGGTTTATGCCCTAAACGCTTTGATTGTAGTTTAGTGAAAAGGTATTTTTTATCTTGTACATGTTTAAATATATATAATAAAATTCTTGGAATAATTGTACATTATAAATGAAAGTATCATAAGATTATAGTTATGAGATTGATATTGCATTTATGTATTATCGTTAAATTATTCCTGTTCATTGTTCTGTTAAGATTGGAAATTAATAAAATACACTTATGTTTTTCCTTATGAAAGAAGTAGTTGACCTCATAGGCTAAAGTATATAAATACTTAAACAAACATGTGGGTACTTGTTAGAAAATAAGTTCACTAAACAGATTAGACATAAGAAATCCATTTGGAACATTACTTGTATGTCTATAGAATTCTCATTGTGATGATTGTATAAGTGATTTTTTGATTTGAAGTTACCAAAGTTATCTTGTATAGGGGTTGTTATATTTTGATACTACTTATGATCTATTTAATCATCGATCGTTTAATCAATAGTCATTGGATGTAGCATGAACTATATAAAGGTAGTTGAGTGATCAAGATAAGATTCATCACCCTAAAGTAATTAGGAAGAATGTTCCGTTGTTCTCGATTAGTATTGATTTGGGAAATCATTGGCCAAGGTGGAATGATATTTTGTAAATAATTTACAAATGTCATTAATTGAATCAATAGATAATGACAGAGAACTAATATAATTGGATTTAAAATATAATAGACATTAATTCTATGTTTTATGTTTAATCAGAATATTGTATGATGAAATGATTAAATTATATAGAAAAATCATGTACGGAAATGTTAGTCAAAACTACTTTGACATTCCTAAATATTTGGGTGATTATGATGCGTTGCTAGATGCCAATCTTGATTTATGATTATAAATTATTTAATTGGAGAATTAAAGATAAATTAAAAAGTTTTAATTTATCTAATTCTAATTATGAATTAGAATTATAATTTATAATCACTACCAAAATATTTAGGAACCTAATGGGTCACACATATAGAATGAGTTGAAGAGAGCAAAGTTATTTTAATTTGGACTTGACTGTAAAGTTTGAGAAACTTTATGATTAAATATGAGATATTTAATAAATAAGGATGAATATGAGATATTGAATCTTATTTGGGCATAATTGATATTTAATTAGAATTATTAAAATTTAATTGAAATTATAAACTTAATTTCAATTAAATTACTAAAATGTCCAAAATTTATTATAAATAGGCTTAAGCTCTATGGAGCTAATACTTCTTTGCTTAATCCTCTCTGTAAGAGTTACAGAGTTCTCTTAATCCATTATGTGGATACCGTTAGAGGCCGGACATTTGTGCGACTATATAGTTAAGACGAATCAGTTTTGAAAGCAGTCCGAAGGATATGACAAGATAAAAATTAAGCTTCAGAATAAGGTATGAATTAAGATTACACTTTATTATAATTTATATTAATTATTTTATAAAATTAAAGCGATCTTCGTTTTTAGAAAATCAAAAGTTGCGAAAAAATTTTTGTACTTATTCCACTAAGGGCCGAGATAAGTCTAGTTTCCCAACAGCTACAACAATGTCTTCTCAGGACAAAGTCGTAACCGCTAATGAGCACCTCCAGAAGATGCACAATAAGCTGCCGTCAACTACCAAAGAGCATCTCTGTCATTTGCCGTCAACTACTAAGGAGCATCTCTGTCATTTGCTTCTCCTTACTAGCTAGATGCTGCAATGGCCTTATCTCGTCGTCGATTCAACCAGCCTCAATATCAAGAATTCCTCCAGTGACATTTAAAGCACCGACGCCTATAAAACTCATTCAACACAAACAATTCAGTCGTAAGAGGTAGCTTACACACCAACGTTGGAAGTATAGCCCTTTTATTCTAACTTCATCAAATGCCAGTAACCAAAAATTCCAACGTCAGCAGCAATATCCATCAATGTTGGACGTCTATTGTTTCTAAATCTAAACTTTTTAGATTTTCAAAAGTACATTTTTTAGGTTTCTCGTATTACAATCTTATTGTAATGATTGTGAATTACTAGTATTAATCAAATCTAATTTGATTTTTTAAAAATTAGGATTTATCACCACAATATGAATAATTCAAATTTAAATAAATTTTGATCGGATTTAAATTTGACAAGATTAGGGTTTTAATTTCAATTCCAATTTTCAAGATCAATAACAACCAAACAATTTAATCAAATTATAGGATTAAAGTCGACTCTAATACTAATTGAAAAATCAGGTCGAAATCTGATTCATATGCAGCGAAATAATTACGAAATCTTTTCGTGTTTAATTTTTCGAAATCAAAATCACTTAAAATTCTATAAAATAATCAGCACATAAATCATAATAAAGCAAGAATCATACTTCGTACGTTATTCTGAAATTTGATCATATTCTTATCACATTTCTCGAACAATTTCTAAAATTGTCCATCTCGACCACAATATCCGTATAAGTGTTTAGCATCTAACAATCTCTATATAACAAGTTGAGAACTCTAATATTGTTGCAAAGAATATTAGGCAACGAGTGTTAACTCTTTTAGAATATAAGCTTATTTATAATAGTTTTTTGACATTTTAATAATTTAATTGAATTAAATTCTAATTTCAATTAAAATTTAACTAGAAAGGCAAATAATTCTAACAATTATGCCTAAATAAGATCCAATATCTTATATTGATCATATTCATTAAATATCACATATTTAATCATAAAGTTTCTCAAATTTTACAATCAAGTCTAACGTGATTAAAATATATTTTCTCTCTTCAACTTGTTCTTTGTGTATGACCCATTAGGTTCCCAAATATATTGAAAATGGATACAAATTATAACCCTAAATTATATTTAGAATTAGATAAATTAAACTCATTTAATTTATCTTTAATTATCTAATTAAACAATTTATATTCATATATCAAGATTGACGTTTAGCAATATATCATGACCGCTCAAATATTTAAGAATGTCAAAATGATTTTGACTAACCTTTCTGTACATGTTTTTTTGCATAATTTAATCATTTCATCATACAATGTTTCGATTAAACATAGAACATGAAATTAATTTCTAGTCTATTTTAAGTCTAATCATATTAGCTCTCTGTCATTAACTATTGATTCAATTAATGATATTTGTAAATTATTTTACAAAGTGTCATTGTATCTTGGCTAAGAATTTTTTGAATTAATATTGATAAAAAACAATAAAACATTCTCCCTAATTATTTTAGAGTAATGAATCTCTCTCTCTCTCTCTCACACACACACACACATACTCACTCACTCACTTTCTTTTCATGTGGGTCATTTGGAAACAACATCTCTACTTTTTAAGGGTAAGGTTGTGTAGTGTTAGACCTCCTAAGACCTCGAGTATTAGCAAGATTCACATTGAGTGTTGTTGTTGTTGTATTTTAGGATGATGAATCTTATATTGATCACTCAACGACCTTCATACAGTTTGTGTTACATCTTATGACTGCCGATTGAACTACCATGATTAAAATAGGTTATACGTAGTATCAAAATATAACAATCCCTATCAACATAACGTTAGAAATCTCAAGTCAAAGAATTACTTTTACAATTATCACAATGAGAAATTTGATAGACATACAAGTAATGTTCTAAAAAGATTTCTCATATGAGATTAGTTCACTAAACTTGTTCTCTAACAAGCATATACACGTTTGTTTAAGTATCTTCATACTCTAGTCTATAAGATCGACTATTTCCTTTATAAGGAAAAACATAATGTATGTTAATCTTTGTATGTTTTATTAATAGTCTCAATAAAATAACGACTAAGAATAATTTAGAAATGATACATAAATGTAATATAAATATCGTAATTATAATCTCATCATAATTTTATTTAAAATGTAAATTCATTCTGTAGACTCTATCATATACATTTAAGTATATATAAGATAAATAATAACTTTAAATAATTGTCAATAAACTACAAGCAACCGATTGACTATAAAACATAAATCAACATGATAAATGTAAAACTACTATATCTCTAGCGTTTTGGATAATCTAGCTTAGTTTTTAGTCCTTGCAGAGAACTCCAGATGTGCTTGTGAGCATATTTGGAGATGAACTTTCTGATCATGCAGACCTTGTTGTTCTTGAAAATCATGCTTGGTGAGTCGAGAAAGGCATTTGGTTAGATAATGGCTGGAATGAATTTTGTAAAGCATCATTCCATCAGAGCTTCTCTAAGTTCACATTTCATATATTTGATATGACTGCCTCTGAGGTTTACTATCCAAGTGATGAAGAGCCCAACTATGGCAAGAAAAGTTGATCAAGCTATAGTGGGGACGAAAAGGAAGGTGGTGACCCTGATTATATCTCTGATTCTGCAGTTCCACTTACTTTTGAAAACTTATTTAGTAAAATATTGTGATGGAAAATTAACTATGGCGGCACCAAACAATAAGCCGTTATAGAGAGAGATGCTCTAACATCTCTCTACAACTCTTTCCTTCGTACTTTCACCTTGCCTTTTACTTGTTTGTTAAAAGTCCTCACTCCAACGCTCCTTCTTTTACAACTATTGTTGTGCTCTCAACTGCTATTATTATTGTGAGCTTAGCTACTGTTCACCATGAACGACCACACTGCTCACCCAACAACACAATGCAATGGCCATGCGGCCAAGAAAGTCCGTACCAGAGAAAGAGATGAAGATCCTCCCCCTCCAACTCCTGCTGCTTTGCACACCCCACCTAGCTATAGCGCAATTGTCTCAGGCAGTTCTGACCATGGCATGGGCAACAAAGATATTGAGTGGCCGGAAGAGGAACCTATAGAAGTCACAGAGGGAGATATCTCCATCATACAAGGCACTTGTGGATTGGGCATAGAATTATCTAACACCTTCAAAAGGAAATTAGACAAAGAATGGGCAAATGCAATCGTAATCAAACTTCTAGGCCGAAGAATTGGCTTTCACCTGCTGAAATCCAGATTGGTGTCCAAGTGGAAGCCTACGGGTCCTATGAAAATTGTGGACCTAGATAATGAGTTTTACTTGGTTAACTTCCTTGAGGAGGATGACTATGTCCGCACTGTTACTCAGGGGCCATGGATTATTGCAGGTCACACCCTTTCGGTCTAACCTTGGTATCCTGACTTTCGTCCTTCCATTGGGAAGATCACGCATGTGGTCGCGTGGGTGCGATTTCCAGCCCTTTCGATAGCCCGGTATCACCCCTCGATTCTCACCGCTCTCGAAAATTTAGTAGGTCGCACTGTCAAAATTGACACCACTACGCAATTAACTCACCGGGGGAGATTCGCAAGGGTCGCGGTGGATCTTGACCTCAGCTCTCTTCTTCGGTCAGTAGTGGAACTTGATGGCGAATTAATCAGGGTAGCCTACGAAGGCTTACCCCAAATTTGCCTCAACTGTGGGATTGTTGGCTATGGGGCTCCGACTTGCCCCTCCCGACCTGCTGCTCCACCCAACTCTACCTCCACCTCCGATGACCCGACGTTGAACCCACAACCCGCTCCCACCGACGCACCCTCCACGAGCGACCTTAGTCAGCTGGGCTTCGGGCCTTGGATGCAAGTCCAACGCCGGCCTCGTCGGCAGTCATCCACCCCGAAGGACGCCAGGCCACCGCGACCCAATACCGGCTCCGCTCTAGAGGGAAAGGGATCGCGCTTCACCGCCCTGACTGCGATTGAGACATTGGACCCCAGTACGACGTCCCTGTCACAGCCTGACACAAGTCCCGCTCCCACACCGATCACTACGCAGTCGCCTCTCCCCGTCCACTCAAAATCCCCAACTCTAACGTATCTGAAGGAGACTCGCGCGTCACGCGTGCAGCAACCTAGCCAAACCGCAGCGTTTTACTCAGGAGCCAATACAGCACCGCATCACCACAACCTTCCTTTGGATCTGGGCCAGACCCTTCCTTCTCAGCCCCCAGACCCCTCCTCCTTGCCTCCCCATCAGACCCTGGGCCGACCTACTCGTTCTCACCCCAATGCCTCCTTAACCTAGCCTCCACCCCAGAACAAGGCTCCTTCGGGCCCACAGACCCCATTGCTCCCCACGCAGCCCAACTCTCTAGTCTTCCAAAGCCCGAACCCCACCCACGTGGCCCTCTCGATCCCATCGCATACTGAGGTGATCGTCCACGACCCATCCATGAATGGGTTCCCCCGTGAGCCTATGGATTGTCAGGCCATGGAGGCCGAACCCACAGAGGCCCGTCTGGATTTAGCCTCATCCTCGGCCCCGCTCTCGTGTACGTTACACCAACCGCGACCACCTAATCTAGGCCCTGCGTCCACACTAGGACATGTAGCTATCGTTGCTGGTGACACCCTGATGGCGGAGCCCACCCAGGACCACGTGATCACTCACGACCGTGAGCCCAATGGCCCGGGAGACCACCCTCCTGCCGACTAGATTCCCTCTCGTTGTCCTGATTATGTCGATATTCATCTGGAACTGTCAAGGGGCTGGAGGTCGGACCTTCAAGCCTATCATTAGAAACTATATGCGCACTCATAAACCGCGTATCCTCGTCCTACTGGAACCACGTATAATTGGGGATCGGGCGCAGAAGGTCATTCGAAGCCTGGGATTTGGGCACTCGTTTCAGGTGGAAGCTGCAGGTTTTTCTGGCGGTATCTGGATTCTGTGGAATGCTAACACTCGAGTCAGAATTTTGCTGGCTCACCAACAATTTGTCCACACCAGTATTGACTGGGACCACTTGACTTTTGATTTCACCGCTATTTATGCTAGTCCCACGCCCTCGCTACAAAAATTCCTATGGCCGTATTTACGTCAAATTGCTCGGGTCACTTCTAAACCCAGGCTTCTGGGTGGTGACTTTAACGCCAAACTAGAGGCCGCAGATAAACGGGGAGGCACTCGATTCCACTCGATCATCAATCCACACTTTAGGGACTGTTTGCACCATTGTAATCTTCATGACCTTGGATTTCTTGGGCCTCGCTTTACCTGGAGGAGAGGCAACACAATGGTGCGCCTAGACCGGGCCTTCTGCTCCACTGCCTGGATCTCGGCGGCCCATGATACCGCCGTGACCCACCTTCCCTTCCTGAAGTCAGATCATCGACCTCTCCTTATCACCCTTACTAATAGTTCTCGCTCCCCCCCACCAACTCGGTCGTTTCGCTTTCAATCTGCCTGGTTAACGCACCATGGCTTTGAGCAATTTGTACTGGACCATTGGACACCAAACGTTTCAAATATGAGTGGAGCCATCAGACAATTCTCGGACAAGCTTCAGACTTGGAACACTACTATGTTTGGCAATATTTTTCATCGGAAGCGGCGATTTATGGCAAGACTTGAAGGTATCCAGAAACAACTTGACGACACCGACTCGACGTCCATACGGGATCTTGAGGAGTACCTTCGGACAGAATTGGAGCAAACCCTTTACCAAGAGGAGCTATTCTGGCACCAAAAATCCAGAAGCCAATGGATGAGCCACGGTGACCGAAACACCAAGTATTACCATGCCCTCACCCACACTCGTTACCGGCAAAATCGGATTCCATCCTTAACTGATGACACTGGGAATGTGCTTACAGATACAGAGGAACTCGCGCGTTTAGCGCGCAA
>JAOQMS010000002.1:14761073-14772679 GCA_027563885.1 Erythroxylum longipes
AACGGTGTAGTGCAATGAAAGGTGTGATTCTCACCAGAAAAAACCTCTGCTTGGTTAGCTATCTACTTCAGTATTTTCAGTTGTGGTCTTCATTTCTAAATCTGTTACTGACTAGATTGATTCTTTGTTTGTCAATCTTCGAACATTGTTGACAAACTCATTTTGTTATATATATTTTTTCATATCATTTGGATGGGTTTTTGTCACTATAATTGGTCCTTATGACATTATTTGATTATTATTTGAATTATTGTGCTTTACATTTAATTTGTATTTATAAAGGCAAAAAATTGTCATATTTTTTGTTAACTGTGATTAATTAATTTTTGGACAATTGACGCTACATTATTTGCAATTTTTATGTAGGGTACTTGGGAGAAATTAAAATACAAAGGTACAAAAATAGTAGCCCAAAATAAAAGACAAAAACGACAGTGTTGCAGTTGGCCAAAAAGACAATGCAAAAGGCTATTGAAAGAGAGCAAAACATAGGCGTTGGAGAGCCAGCAAAAACGATGATGTGAAGAAACCACACCACATGATGACGCAGCAGCTGGAGAAGAGAGAAAAACGTAACCCATGCAACCCAGAAGTGGGGAAGAGCACAGCCCACACCACATGATGCACAGCAGTGGGAAGAAAACGATGCAGAACAAAAACGTGGAAGAGGCATGGGAGGTTCGTGCATGGTCTGGAAAATGGAGACAACAGCATGGGAAATAAAGAAGAGACCAGACCAAGAAAAAAATCGTCACATCAGTTGAAGGAGGTGTGGGCAGCGTGAAAAGAGGAGAGATAGTGCAGACGTAGAAGTTTTTATCGGGGGTGTGCGTTGGTTTTAAATAAAAACAAGGAGATAAAAGGCAAGGAAGGCAGGCTGGAAAAGGATATAACACACAGGAGAGGCTCTCTTAACGGGGTCTGGAGGTGTTGTTTGGAGAAGAGGAGTTGTGCGTGGGTTTTGAGAGTGAACAAAAAGAGAGAACGCAGAAGAGAAAAGGGACGTTTTTAACGCAGTAGTCTCTGTGGATACTTAGTTTTCGTTTTTCTCCTATCTCCCACAAATCCCAACTATCTTTCTCATCTTCCATGGCTGATCATTGGAGCTCACCGTTGGCAGTATTTTCGATGGTTTTTCGTGGCTAGTTTGCCTTGATCCTCCAATTCAATGGCAATGGCAGGAGCTTGAGCTTTCATGGGGGAGTTTAATGCTACATTAATTTTCTGCCCATTTAATTATGTAGTGATTCCTAGGTTTTAGGATAACTATTTAATTATTTGGAGTTGCATATTGATTATATCTTGTACTGGAAGATTTTTGTAGCTGGGTTATTGTTTAGCAACCGATATTGTGTTGAATATGACTTAATTTCATTACTTTGTTTTGGGTCAAGACGTTGTACTAAGATTTTGTTGAATATTTGGTGATTATTCAAGGTGACTTGAATTATTGAATTGCTATATCGGTTGTTAGCTTTAATTCTATTTTATTAATTATTGAGTAATAGTCGAGCATTGAAATCTAGTATCCTTAATTATATTTTACTATTCTGGTGGCAGTTAGTAGATTGAGACTTTGGAAAATATTTTTATGACAATTCGAGGTTGCTCGGTTGTTGGATTAAAGGCTTAATTATAACTCTTGGTTAATTGTTTTTAGCTCCTACATCTGTTTAAGTGATGATTGCCTGTGCTATTGAATTGGAGGGTTGTTTTTATCATTGTTAATCAATTGCGTTTTTCATTCCTTTCACTCATTAACATTTCATATCATTCATTTTAAATTTAAAATACCAAAAACAAATCATTTCTGTTTATTTTAATTCATTGCATTTTTAGTGATAGTTAATCAAATCAAACCCTATTTTATAGTTTAGGCTACATTGCATTTAGTTACTTAGGAATTTAATTTCATTTTCAGCTTCTCAAAGAGAACGACCCGGGGTTGCACTATATGCAATCCTTGGTTAAATTTTGAAGTAACCCCAAGACGACATCGGATAAAGTTTTCTTTCAGTTGCCATAAGTTTTAGTGTCTCTTCAATCGATTTTTTCCTATTTGCCTATGATGTTTGCATTTGGCTCTCGAGATAACGGGAGAAAAAAAACAAGTATTTTACCATTGTTTCTGTGATAAAGTTGTGTTTTTTATCCTTCTACGATAGATCTAGACGTTCTTTGTGTAGATCTATACATAGGGTGTTTTCTGCGATGTTAAAGTTCATTTCTTTGTGTTTTGTATTTGTTGTTTGATTTCTTTGTGTTATGTTATTTACACATTCGTTGAAGAGTTTGGATTTTGCTCATCTCGTTTTAAGAGTTGAATCAATTTACTGTACCTCACTGTTACTGAATTTTCTAAAGTTGCTTCTGGATGGTTTTAGGTTGTCTGTGAATAGAAGTAGCATGGAATGTGTTAATGTTAGTTCTGGAAGGGAAAACATATGATTTGCGTTTGAATCTTGGGATTAGTTTGTCATGTCTGTAAGGTATTCGATCATATTTCTGCGACGATTTGCAATTGAAAAATGTTAATACTCTGGGCAATCCATTAATAGTGTTTTCCACTCTATTTTTATATTTGAATTTGAAATTAAATGTAATCAATTTCGGTAACTAGGGTTGTTAAAAAATAGTTATCTTCTATCCTAGCAATACTTTAAATTTTGATAGTTGTTTTCACCATATATGTCCTGCCATCATTTATTGTCTATCTTTGTTATTTCTTTATGTCTATCTTCCTACCAACGTTTAACGTTTAATCTAATGAAAGCTTTGTTTCTATTTACTCTTGAAATTGTTTCAAGAGTTTTTTACTTTTTTATTTCCATTAATAGTTATATAAAGACATATATTCATGTCTATTCTACTTTAAATTCTAAATTTTGCATTAGATACAAGTTACACAATAAATTTTTGAAATTGAAATTAAGGGTCACTTTCATATCATTAGGCACATTGAAGATGTATAAGTGCTAAACCTAACTAGTTTTAGTTGTCATCAAAATTAGAGTTAAACATATCATCGTTTTATTCTAAATCAACTTTTAAAGAATTTACCTCTTAACATTATTAATAAAGGAATGTCGATATGGAGACTAGTTCCTGATGGCCCTAATTCATTCCGTTGGGAGGAATATGGCAAAATTGTCCCTGCTGAGAAAACCAACACTGAAAAAGAAATCTCCACTTCATATACTAATCATCGTATGCCTTCCATGGTCGATCTTCTTCTCCAAGGTGTTTAGTATCATCCGAACAACGTCACTTCCTTTATTATGTACTTCTCATTTTCTTTTTTGAAGTTATTATATATATTCACATTTGATGGTTTATATTACATATTGTTTGAAGCTTCCTTCAGCCTTGAATGTAACATGTATGCCTGTGGAGGCCAGATCGATGTCATAACAATCCGTGAAGGATTAGGGAAATCGGTTGATTTAAAATTTTGTCAATTCCGAATACTTCATCTGCTCATGCACTTATGCATTTCACTCTAATTTCAGTTTATTTAATGGTTTACTAATATGACAATATCTAACTCCTATATTGATTGTGTTTTAGGTACTAAATCTAGTGACCAATTCACTGCATCCTCATCAAATTTAGCTATAGCAGAAAAGCTGTTGTAAAAGGGTTTGAAAAACCCTATACTTGAGGGAATCCAGACATCGGCGACTCATTTACCTTTATCGACTCTTATGTTACTTGGAATTCAAATAAATAATAATATCATTGTCAGTTAGCGAGTCAATCAACTGAACTTAGCGTTAAAGTTTATTTATTGTTGTATTTGTAATAATTTGTCAAACAACATATCTACTACTTAGTGGTAAAGTTGTGTACTATTGAATGTTGACTGTTATTGTTCTAGTTTTATGAGTATATGAAATGGGTAACTTTTAATTCAAAGTTTGTTTTTTGAAGTATATCATATTATTATATTAATACAATAATTTAAAATTTTTATAACTTATTTTTACAATGTTAGTAAATACTAATGATTAATTAATACTACTGTTTAATACCTAAAAATATGTTGTGAATTTTTTTTAATATTACGCTGTAAACATTCAAAACAAATCTCCAATAAAACATATCTTAATTATGATAGATTATAAATATGTTAATTTAATAATTTATGAAAATGTCAATCATTTGGTGATGATTTATAAAAATCGTCACCAAATGTAAACATTTAGCGACATTTTCAAGAATTCGTCACGGATTGTGCAACATTTTGTGACGATTTCTAAAAATCGTCGTTGAATGCTTGACATTTATTGACGATTAACATAATTCGTCACTAAATGTATAGGCTTTTGCGACAAAATAGAAATTTCGTCACCAAATATTAACCTTTTGGTGACGCTTCATGGTATCGTCAGTAAATTCACAAAATATATAACATTTACTGACGATTCTGCATGGGTCATTGCCAAATGTTTGAGAAGTTATGGTGACGTTTTAAGAATTCGTCGCCATTGCATTATTTCGCAACGATTCTCAAAAATCGTCACCCATTGTTGATGATAGGCGTTGATTTTCTCTGTAAGTCGCTAAAGGTTTTCCCTTATGCGACACTTTATGATTTCGTCACTAAATCATCTGTTTTGGTGACGAATTTTTTAAACGTCGTCATATGTTCTAACTTTGTTGTAGTGAGATAACAACCGCTGTTCATGGAGGAGAAGTTTCATATTGAGCTGGACAAAGATGGTAGCGGTGTTGCGGTTTTCAATTGTCATGATGAAGGATTCAAAATCTGTAAGGAGTCCATTTAAGGAGAAGATGACGTTAAGCTAGTCGATGGTGCCAGGGCCCTTCTTGATAGTATGAAACTTCTGACGGAGAAGGGACCGTTAAGAGTGAGACTGGAGCATGAAGTGGTCTTCAAGATCAAACTAGAGGCTGTGAGTTGTTTTGTGGCCGAGAGCAACCCTTGCGGTGGAGCTGGAAAGGGAGTCAATGAGGAAACAGTAGACTACTTGGTCCGTTTTCTGCCATTTGTTGTAATCCGTAAAGTGAGGGTCTGTTTTCAAAGGAGATCTTGAGTTCTTGGCATATGCTTCCCCAAATCCTTGCATATCGAGTTTACGTGGAGATTTTTTATTATTCATTCCTGCTACTTCTTGTTTCTTTTTTCTCTTTTCAGTACTTCTTATGTCTTTGGATGTATGTTTCCTTTTCAGTGTCGATTGCCACTAATTTTGTTTAAAAAGTTAATTTTAATATACAATAATCAATTATGTGGTAGATAATTATTACTAAATAGAAGTTTTTATTTAATTAAAAATATTTTTAATACTTATAATATTAATATTAACTATAAAATATCGATAATAAGGGTGAGCCTTGAAATAACTAATAAGGTGACTCTTTTGTGACTAGAAAATCTTAGGTTTGATTAATGAAAATATCATCTTTATAAAAAAATGCAAAAAAAAAGATTACGTATATTTAATGATTCTCTTCTAACTCTCACAAACTCTGGCAAATCGAAGTGTCTTATGCACAAAGTACAATGTGTGTTTCATAAATTATTGGTCACAATGTTTTTTCGTAAGCTATGGCTGTCCTTTGAGGTAGTGTGACGAGGAATTTGAAAGAGGTAGAGCCCAAAATTGACAGGGGATCGGTAAAGCTTATGAGCGTTCATAAATAAAAGATGATAACTATTGGCATTGCTTGTGATTGTTAATTACAGGTAACTAATGATCGTTATATTTAATTGTGTTTAATATAGATAATTGATAAATGTTATTGCATGAGAAGATTCAATAATAAAATATATCTATATTTATTAAATTAAAGATAAACAATTTTTAGAAGTAAATATATGTCACTTTGAATTAGTATTTGGTAAACAATTGTACAGATTAATACAAAAAAATTATTTGTGCTGAAAAAGGAAAATGGATGATGTTTAAAGATAGATAAGTTAAAATAAAATGAATACTCTTTTTCCAATAAAGAAAGATAAAAATTTTAAAATGATGAATTAATATATCATCCATAATTATCATCTATATTTTAAAAATGAAATAAATTATAATAAAAGTGTTAATTAAAAACTCTCGTACAACTTCATAATTTTATTTTATCCGCTTATATGAGAGCTCTTAGAGTACTAAACTTTATACACTTGGTTATCTTGTATCGCATTTTGGTATACCCAAAATAATTTAAATTGTGGATTAGGTTCTATTTTTCAAATTAAATTATCCTTACGGCTTAACCCAATTGTGATTACAGTTTGAAGAGTTTATGTCTACCCATGGTTGAGTTTTCTCCTCCACCTAACTCTGAATCAGACGGGAGGTTTCCTGGCACGCTTTTTTTTTTTTTATATATATATTGATTTATACGTTTCGATTTCAACGCATTAGGAATACATCCACCACTAAACAAGGGACATGATTTAAGTGTTCATTATTAATATTTTTTTTAATCGACGGATTTACGCAATAATTTGTAAATTACACCAATAAGATATTTTATATTAGACAAATCGTGTATGATAGACTCAATCGAAAGAATGTAGGTAGAAAGATTCGAGGTCTTTTTAAGCTCATGCTTCACACTCCACCAACTCGAGCACCTCTAAAGACGTTTATTATTAATACGCTAAACAAAAATTTTAAACTTTACATTCTAAATAATATATGATATGATATTAATTTAATATTGGCACCAATTTGTTTGCATTATAAAATCCGCCTCCGTAATTGAATGGGATTTTGTCCAATAAGAGTTGCCCTACCGTGGTTAAAGAAAACAGCCTATCAAATTTGAATGCTTATATGTTATACTATTATAATTGATTTTTAAACCATAAACCAGGCTTCTTGTTTAATGACACATTTATACCTTCAACGCAACCTTTTTTTTTTCTCCCTTGACAGGTTCAGAACTTTCTTTTCTACCTTTTGCGCTATGACTTTTTACTTTGTAATTTAATATGCTTTATTGTTGACTCTAGGCATTAAACTATAATAGCTTGAACATGAGAGAAAAAGATGAAGTAACGAAACATTGTATGTTAAATTTAGCAAAATTTACAAGTATTACACGTGCATGCCCATATAATATATAACTAATTCCATTTATGAATATTTCTTGGTTGTTTAATTCGAAAACCCATATTGAGAGGTTGTTTAGACATAAATTAGACAAATAAATAATTGCAGTAAATTGTGGTGAAACATAAGCAATAGTGTTACATCTAGATAGTTCTTCATACCAATGAGCGGGGTGCTTTTCAACTAAAGCTTGGTAAACGCGTTAATCAACTGTAGTTTTGATGATAAGACCTACTCATGAGCTTAAAAAATGATGAATGTTTGTTCTTATAAATCAAGTCCAACTTAGTATCTCAAGCCTACGCAACCATTTCAAGTCCAAAAACAGCATCTCTAACTCCAACTTGTGGATTTACGGATTCAAGGTAAGGTCTCTCGATCTCCATTTTTCATATATTACAAGATCATAGTTTTCTGTATAACCACCATTTCTAATGATTAAAGCAATGTTTTTGTTTTTTTTCAAATAGCATGCATAATATTGGATGTGTTCGTAAAAGAAGCTAAAAGTTAAGATCGTTTCATTGTCAAATTTATCAGAATTCAACATGGAAATGTCTGTGACATATGAGGGCAGCGTCAAACCTTTTCCACCTGTAGATAGTTTACCACCATTCCAACTCTCTCTTCTGGACCTTCTGGCTCCCACAACCTACACTCCTTTCATGTTTTTCTACCCGATGGACGATTTGAAGCGTGTGAAGAGTGACCAAATTTCCACTCACCTAAAAGTTTCCCTTTCAAAGACCTTGAATCTCTTTTATCCACTATCCGGTAGGATAAGGGATGATCTCCTCACCATTGGCCATTACAACGAGGGTGCTACTTACATCGAAACCAGAGTAAAAGGAAATTTAGCAGCCTATCTTAAGAATACTGATATGAAATCACTTAACCAATTTATTCCACGCACACCCTATTGCCAACAACAGGACCTGACGGTGCCACAAGTACTTGTGCAACTTAATATTTTTGAATGTGGTGGGATTGTCCTAGGTGTGTGCTTACTGCACAAGATTATTGACGGATCAACGGCAAGTGCATTCTTTAAAAGTTGGGCAGCTATTGCGAGTGGTTCTCCTGAAAAAATTGCTCATCCCAACTTTTCGGATGCATCCTCTAATTTTCCTGCACCATCACTTCCAGCAACCTTTTTCAGTTCAATAGAAAGCGCATACTTCACTGAAGGAAAGTGTGTTAGAAGGAGATATGTGTTTGATGCAAGTGCTGTTTCTGCTCTACAAGAAATGTCAAAAAGCAAACTTGTAGAAAATCCAACTCGATTTCAAGCATTATGTGCTTTCATTTGGAAGCATGGCATGAAGGCCTGTAGATCCATATCTGATTCACGGAAGTTGTCAGCTGCAATGCCAATGGTAAACATACGCTCTCGTATGGACCCATGCTTAGATAAGCATTCTCTTGGAAATCTCTTTCGATTTCCAACTACGAATCTCACTCCCACTGACACCGAGGCGGAGCTCTGTGACTTGGTCGCCCTCATAAGAGACGCCATTGCAAATGTTAACGCTGAGAATCTAAAGGGTTCATGCGGTGTTGAACGATCAGCTGCCATTATGGAGCAGCTAAACCAGCAGGTCGATTTTTACGAGAAGAGCCCACATCTATTCGCCTTTTCAAGTTGGTATACCTTCGGTTTCGATGACGTCGATTTTGGGTGGGGAAAGCCAGTTTGGGTTGGAGTTTCAGGAGAGATTAGTGCAGGAAATCCTACCCTGGATGGAGTCATATTGAAAGCAACGGGAAAAAACAACTCTTTGGAGGCATGGATAATGCTGGATGAGAAGATAATGTCTATACTGGAAAAAGATCCTGAGTTCCTCGCATTGGCTTCCCTAAATCCTGATGTATTTACTGATTAACACTTCCAATCTGTTAGAATGTCAACTACTCCTTCCATTTTAATATGAAAATTCAATACAATAAATGTCGTTCCTTCTGTGGATTTGATGGGAAACGAAATATAGATACTTTGCAAATAATAGTGTAGAATAAAGATGAAATAAATTGGTTCAGAGAGTAAACTAGGAAATATATATTAAGAAAAGACAAAGAATATATAGGCAATATTTTTGGTAAGAGTAGTTGTAGACTTATAGTTGATTAGATCAAAGTTCAGTCTTATTCTGTATTATTTTCATTTACGTAGTCAAGGGGGGAACTTATTATTTTGTTGCATTAGTTCAGATTCTTATCTAAAATGTTCCTGGCAAGTATTGCTGTTGTTACTTTTACTCAGAACATTCATTCCAATAGATGAGAAAGAATGGCATTCGGTCACATTATTTTTTTCATTTTATCTGAAAAATACGAGTTATATATATTATAATTATAAGCGATTAAAACAATTAAAAAAATATTTGATTATAATCATAATAAATACAATTATAATTATAATAATTTAACATTTAGTCCACAATTGTAATAATGTAATTTAAAACATTGAAATTATGTCACTTATATTGCTTTTAAAAATAATCGATAATGTATGACTTTAACATTCATGTCACTTGCAACATTTCTTTTTATAAGACAACCACCAACTTATGACTTTAAGAATCATATCTCTTAAGACACTTCTTATCTTTTCAACTGCTTAGTATAATCTGACTATCATTGACAATTTTATATATTATTAGCCTATAAATTGTCAAAGGTGCAAGTTCACCTAATTTGGTTGACACCTTGAAACTTTTTAAGCTGGTTTATCACGTTAGGGGGCGAGATATAACTTATAAGCAATCACTATCATTTGAAGGTGTTTTGATGCATAATTTATGTAAATACTATCAGTACGTAGCTGGTACTTAAAAGAAAACTGAGCATGGTTGATTCTTCAAATTTTCAAAGCATACGATTTTCGTGTTCCAGGAGGTAACTTGTTGTTTCATCAAGAAAAAAGTATGGGAAAGTAGGCCCCTGAATTGTGAAAGATGAGCTGAAGGCAAGAAACATACAACATAAGGCATCGAAAGGAACTTGCAATAAAAAATGGCAGGAAAATACGATCAAAACGACTCTTAAGAGCTGAAGCTTTTAAGATAACGACTTTCATAGAAAGATAAAGGCATTATAAGTGCTACAATCATGGAGACAAGGATTTGGTAAGAAAGCCTTCGAGGCAATGAGCTTTGGAGAAGAAAAGTTCAAGAAAGTCAAGAATCTTTGAGAAAATTGTTGAAATCTGATTCAAAGTTTGACCGAGTATTTCTCTGATTTGTTAGGTAGTTTCCTTCTTTTAAGCAAGTTTCGTACTGTTGAGAATAAATAGCTAAGTCGTGGGTTGTGATACCGAGCTTTTTGCTCTGTCCGTTTTATCTAAGCCTATATATAAAGGCATCTCTCGTCTATTTCTTTTTAGTAATATCAATAAACAAACAGTTTAAATCTTCTGTGCTCTGTTTATCTCTGTTTTTTATTCATTTTTTTCCAACATTTTTGGTATCAGAGCCATGTTAATTCCTTTGGGCAATTGAGTGAAGAGTGAGGTTTGGGTCCATTGGGTATTGAGCAAAACATTTTTTTTTGGAAACACGAGAGAAGTGTGAGAGGAAGAGCAAGATGGCAACAAATGTTTTTTCATCGTCTTCACAACCACTCATACCTATTTTCACAGGAGAAAAGTATGAGTTTTGGAGTATTAAGATGAAGACTCTTTTTAAGTCTCAAGATCTTTGGGATCTAGTTGAATATGGCTTCGTAGACTTAGAAGATCCAGATGAAGAGACAGAAGAAAGATTGAAAGAAGCAAAAAGGAAGGATGCCAAAGCTTTATTCCTAATTCAACAAGCCGTCCATGAAACAATTTTCTCAAGAATTGCAGCAGCAACAACATCGTTGGAGGCTTGGCAAATTTTGAAAAAAGAGTTCCAAGGGTCTTCAAAGGTAATTACGGTAAAATTGCAGACTTACCGTTGTGACTTTGAAACTTTGTCTATGAAAAGCAGCGAATCTATTCAAACTTATTTGTCTAGAGTTTCTTCTCTTGTTAATCAAATGAAGTCGTATGGTGAGGATATTTCTGAAGAAACTGTTGTTGCAAAAGTTTTAAGGAGTCTTACTTCAAAGTTTGAACATATTGTTGTTGCTATTGAGGAAGCCCATGATTTATCAAATTATTCATTTGATGAACTAATGAGTTCTTTGCAAGCTCATGAAGATAGGTTGCTCAGATCACAAGAAAAGAATGAAGAAAAAGCTTTTCAGGTGAAGGGGGAGATGTACGAAAATGCTGCTGGACGTGGTGGTGGCAGAAGTGGTATCCGTGGAAGAGGCCGAGGAAGAGGTGGAGGCAAAAGCGGATTTAGTGAACAGAGGCAGAATAAGGTCTTTAAATGTTACTACTGTGACAAGCCAGGTTATAGAGAGGATGATTGCTGGCAAAAACAGATGGATGAGAAAACTCAAGCAAGTTTTGTAGCGCAACCAGATGAAGAAAGTAAGCTGTTTATGGCCCTTTTTGTGAGAAAAAGCAGTCTAACGATGTTTGGTTTTTGGACA
>JAOQMS010000002.1:14776354-14788521 GCA_027563885.1 Erythroxylum longipes
ACTTTGGGCTACGTCCACGGATAAAACTCAGAATATTTCTTCCACTATTACAAACAGTAGGTATACAGAGATAAAACTAAAATAGTGACTCACAAGGTGTTTCCCAACCTAACAAATACTAACCTCATTATTTTGTCACTCACCAACCCTTTAGGAATATTTCCTAACTTCAGAGCATTTGATTTGTTCTAGTTTTTCTCTCTGTTTTTCTCTGTTTTTCTGTCTGATGCAGTGAGTGCCTTATATAGGCACTCCACCGCGTAAGACAGCTACCTTTGTAGCTGTCTTCTTCCATTTATTCAACAAAAACAGCATGCGACTATTTAACAAAAACAACATGCGACACTGATTTCGGTGCCGCAATTGTGGAATGGAGTCCCTTCATGTGAAAGGGACCCACATACAACAAAGGCATGGGTTGAAGACACAAATGTGTTAGTGCGACAATGATATTTTTTAAGAGAGATAGAATCTCAGACATGAATGTGTCACACTCTTGTATATCTTGTGCATAGATAAGTAAGAGGATCTAGGATTTGAGGACACGGTCATGTCTCAGGTGAAAGTAGGAAGACCTTGGAGATATGGGCCCGTGTCATATTTGACGTCCAAAGCCTAAGAAACGGTCGTATCCCAGGTTATGTCAGCATAATCAACCTTATTTTGGAAACACAGTTTTTGGTAGATTTTGAAATTTGCAAAAATTCTGTGTCCTACTAAATTCATGGTTAAATTAGATTGAGTTTGGTAAAGGAAATGTTTGATCAAAATTGTACCAATTATGATTTTCATATTAAAAATATGTTATAAATCTAATTAATAATAATCATTATATTATTTAATAGTGAAATAGTCGCTCTTGGCTCCTGAGGATTTAGACACACCTAACTGGCCAAATTTCATTAAAGACTTCCTGTGTTTCTATTTTTTTTCTTTTGTTTTTATCTATTTTTACTATCTATTTTCTCAATAAATGGTATCAAAGGATCATTGAGGCAAAAATGAATTTGGTTATAAAGTTTGAAGTGAGAAACTTTAATAGGATTAGGAATTTCCAACTCTAGTAACAAAAAGGATTTATTTAGATAATAAGATATGCTGAAGAGATTACCAGAGAAAAAAGATATGGTTGAGTTCAACAGAGATGAGTTATAGGCACGAGCAACTAGAATCATTTGACTTTGTTTGGTAGACAAGGTTATGTACCATGCTATAGAGATTACATCCCTTGTAGAGATATGGAAAAAACGACACCAAATCTGCTGTTCCAAAAAACGCAGTTCTCCCTGAAGGATCCCATCCATTCATTAAATGGGACCTTATTTAATAGATGAATGGGATCCTTCGGAAACAGGGGGAACTACGTTTTTTGGAACAACAGATCTGCTCTCGGAAAAAACTGAAGGCTACATGTGAAAGTCTCCGACAAACAAGTTATATCTGAAGTAGAAACTATATATAATATAAAATGCATAAAGGAATAAATATGGAACAACATAGCAATGCATTTCAACTAAATAATTTGAGACTCGAGATTATTGTTGCACACAAGGATAAAGCAATAATTACGCTTTATTTCTAACCTCTTTTCCTATGAGCATATCATGATTACGTTCAAATTGGGTAAGGTGACGATTGGTTTAAAGGACATCATTATTGCGTTATTGAATCGTAACCGATGGAGACTTACTAGGAGTTTGGTTTGAGCATGGAATTAGCTATGAATATATGTATAATAATAGAAGAGAACGAGAATAGATATGAAAAATAAAAAAATGATATTTAGTTTGTAACTTGAGTTTCTGTATTAATACTAATAATGTTGTTTGGTTTGTTGCATTAATGGGAATGAAATATAATATAATACTATTTTTACTCTCAATAAAAATGAAAATAATTTGCCCTTTATATGTTTATTGCGGCTATCTCCATATGTTTAATTTACAGTAAAAAAAATTAATCAGTTTTGTCAAGAAATTTTATCGCAATTTTCGAGCATTAGATTAGAAGGTATTGAGAGGCGATCGTAAGGAACAATAGCAGGATGAGACATCGTAAGGAATTGAGAGGCGATAAGGAAGTAAAAAGGATGGTAAGGCAAAGGCTTGGGATAAAAGAGTAAAAAATAAACATGATAAAAACTTAGATTGGAATGAAAACTCGATACTCACCTCCTTGGTGGGCTTAGTAGATTCCCAAATTTAATGGGATAAGTCCATTCTCCTGGAATTTAAAACCCCAAAGTAAACACTGTTTTTTATAATTATTCCATTCTTTCGTTTTCAAACCCTCAAAGCAAACGCCCCTTTAATATAAATGAAAGCTCTTAAGGTGAAGGGTCATTTGTGAAGGTGAACTAAGAGTGTAATAGGCTTGTCAATTTCGGCCCGGCCCGTGGTTAACGGGTTTGGCCCGGTCAAACCGGCCTAAAGGTCAGACCATAAGTCGGGCAGAAATGACTCGTACAATTTCGGGCCAGGCCACGGGCTGGGAGGGGGCAGCCCACTACCAGCCTAGCCCGTGGTCCGTGGTCCGTGGCCCGCCCACCATTATTAACAAAAAACGAAAAACGACGTCGTCGTTTTATGTTCGTTAACTGATTTCTTCCATGGGTGAAACGACATCGTTTTACTTTAATAGTAAAACGACGTCATTTCTTAGTTGGAAGTTTGCAAAAAATAAAGACAAACGACGTCGGCCTGATGAAAAACGACGTCGTTTGTCTGCCTGATAAAAAACGACGTCGTTTGTCTGCCTGATAAAAAACGACGCACGTGGCACGCATCTTCTTCTTCTCCCTCGCCAGTTGACTCGGCCACCCCTCCTTCCTCTCTATCATCACCAGTCACCGTCGTCCCTCTCCGTCTCTCTCACCTTGTCGTTCTCGGTGTTGTCTCGCTGTCTCTCTGTATCTCCCAGCGTCCGGCGTCCGGCATCCGGCCACCAATAACCAACCAACGTCTGCTTATTTTTAAGGTAGGTTTTTTTCGTATTATTCATGAATATTTAAAGTTGTATGAATGTTGGAGATGAATGTGAACTGAACGTTGGTGTTGGTTGTGGTTTGAGTTTTTGACTAGAAAGGACGAGTGGTTATGGTTTTGGTTTGAATGGTTGAACAATTTACATGTATGTCGTGTGCACGTTAAGTGTTTGATGAAAGTTCAAACACATATGTCGTATGTTACATGTATGACAATTATACTTAAACACATATGTGCACGATAAGTATTTGATGAATGGTTGATTGTTTCATAAATAAGAGTATGATTCTTCTTAAAGTTTTGGCCATTTGGGTTTTATTAATTTCTCTTCCTCTTTCATAAATCCATAAGCCTTGCCTAGTTAAGTTATAGTTTAGTATTGAACTCATTCAGCAAAGATCATAGTTCTAATTATTCTTTTTTGTTACAGATATAAGATACTATCCCTCTTCACAAAAGCTTAAAAAACCATTAAATACTTTCACGGATCAATCTCTTATGCTATTGTCAATTATGTTAACCCCACCACTAGTTCTTGATATGAAAATCATAACACATCACGGAAAGTAACATAAGAGAGGAGGCTGATAAATCTTATGCCAACCCAAGCTAACTTTTAATAAAGTTGAAGTTGCCTTAAAAATTTAGTTGATTAGCCTTACTCTTAGTTGTGATAATCTTCTAAGTAATGACTGGCAAGAGTGTTCGGTAGTTCAATTAGAAACGAATTGATCAAAAGTTAGCTTTATTAAACGTAAATTATATTAGGATCTAACTAATTATACAAATTGGGTTAACTCATCATAAAGTCAACTATCAAAATAAGTTTGATTAGGCTCAAGTCCTTGTCATCATTTATGTTAAAATAATAGATATTAGATTGGTAAACAATGAATGACTTATAAGACGACAAAGAGGAGAAGATTTATAATAAATTTCAATTAAGAAATATTTGGGGCAAAGTAGAATGGATGCTTCGATAGAAAATATGAAGAAAGAAACTTTGATGGCATTTATTTAGTTTCGGAGTTTCAGACTTGGTCATAGGCTTTAATTATCACCAACTGAATGAGAGCTAATAATAACATACCATTGGAATGAATTATTTACATCACGAGACTCGCTCTGAAAGTATATGCATGGATGAAAGTTTGTTGCAGAGGAAGGTAAAGGATTCTCTACTGAAGTCATAATGAAAGCATCAAAGCTTAGTAGTTGTGCACCACCATCTATTACTTAGAAGTTTTTTAGGATAAGTAGATATAAAATAATAGTCTGTGGGATAAAAATAACTAAACCTACTCAATATGATTCCTTATCCGTAGAGCCATATAGTTACAATGTGCTAAGGCTTTTCTTGTAAGTGGGTGAGTTATGAGTAGAATGTAAGAAGCACGGATTTTTTACACATACACATCAAGTACACTGTGCACAACCCAATCAGCAAATCTACATTCACAAATATTTTGTGATAATTGAATTTTGCTTGGAATTCACTTTTGCTTTGGTATCACTATTTTGTATATAACTTCCTCTAGCAAAGTCATGGGAATATAATATAACTTTCATGGTTGAACTTTTATTGTTGGTTTGTCAGATGGATGAACATATTCTTTCAGTTGAGAGTTCTAATCCGGTACCAAAGGTAGAAGTGGAAACTTCTATTCCAACACCAAGTGACGATAGAAGTTCAATTAGAAGTCAAGTTAATCAACATAAAAGTGATGTTTGGAATCACTTTAAGAAGATTACATCGATCGAAGGAATTAAAAAAGCATAATGCAATTATTGCCATAAGTTGTACTCAAGTGGTTCAAAAGGTGGAACGTCTCATTTAAAGAGATATATCGAATCATGTACTAGAAGGAAGATGGTTTTAAAAGGTCAATCATTTTTGACCCCTAACCTTATGAAGGAAAAGAATGAAATAACCGTAACAACTTTTGACAATAAGAGATCAAGAATTTTTATAGCTAATATGATTGTTAGAGATGAAAATGCATTGGCTATGGTTGAAAGCGAGAGATTTAGGATATTTCTCAATTCACTCCAACCGAATTTCGAGGTTCCAAGTCAGAATACATTAAGAAGTGATATTTTGAAAATTTATAAGGAGAAGAAGAGAGAAACATTAAGAGTATTGTCCAGTGTTCAAGGACGAATTGCTATAACAACGGACATGTGGACAGTCGATAACCAACAAAAGAGTTACATGGCGGTTACAGTACATTATATTGATAATGATTGGAAGTTATGCAATGGACTTTTGAGGTAATTTATATTATTTAATATTATTATCATTTACTTAATTTCATTATTTAATTCATTATTTAATGAATTTATAATTTATATTGTTTTTTTTTATGATAGGTTCATTTATGTGCCGACACTGCATACAAGTGAAAAATTGACAAACGTATTGAAAGATTGTTTGATGATAAATACAATTCATTCAACCAAAATTGTCTTCTACCGTTTTACATTAAGCCAAAATGGAAACCAAAAAAATTGTCTTTCTCTTCCATTAACCTTTTTTTAAAAAAAGGAAAATGAAATTAATAAATAACAGGCAAGATTTTTACAAAAAAAAGAATAAATTCATAGGGGAGTACCCTTGACAGCCTTGGAATACAAGGTAGACACTAAGAACAGAAAATTAGAATATTTAAGATGGGGACATCTTGGTCGTTAGAGGTTTAGAGAAGTTAGGATATTTGAGCTAACATTGTGAGTCAGGTTTTGCAACAGAATGTGCTCCCTAACTTTATGGAGGATCGTGGATTTCATTGTTTCTTTGGAAGAGCTTGTGTTAGCGAATCGTCTGAGATTTCTTTCAAGCCATAAGCTATAGACATAGAGGGCTAGAACAACGCAATGGATTGACTGGTCCACTTCTATGGACGCATTCTGAGTTAATAGACGTAGAAGGATGTCAGGAAGTTATTCACCTGAATTGCACCATTGACATTTTGTGGTGATATAGTTCCATATATCCTTGTTGAAAAAGCATCCAAAGAAGAGATGATTTCTTGTTTAGTCGTGTGTCCCGCATGTTGGACAAGTTTTATTAAGCTGTAAGAAGGTCATGTGATCTATGGTGCTCAGTTTGTTTTTAACCACTAGCCAGAGGATGAAGGAAAGTTGTGGACTTAAAGCCTTACACCAGACAATCTTAAACCACTCTACTCTAGAGCTTCTACCCTGTAACAATTTTTTGACATCCTTGTTTATGATGTTGTGGACCAGTTTGTCTTTCTAGAGAAAAGTATTAGGCTCGTCCAGGTTAGGTGGTAGCTAGGTTGTAGGTGTCTCAATCGTAATGGGAAATTCCAAGAGTTACCTTGTATTAAGTGGCTCAACCTAGTATGTAGAGGAATACGTGGGTTCCTAGTTGTTGTAAAGAGTTGATCAGCTATCCTTGGCTTGACCAATTATCATACCAGAAAGTTATTAGTTCATCGTTGCCAATTTTGCATGTCGTCTCTTACTTGACCATGTCTTGTAATTGTAGGAGCTGATTAAGGAAGTGTGAATTCAGGGGATTTTCCTTGATGACCCAGATACTTTTACCTTTGAGGAAATAAGAGTGCAACCATTTGAGCCAATTGTCCATCAGAATCCGCCATAACCTCTTGATAAGTAATACGTGATTGGTAGTTTTAATAGAACATATGTTGAGGCCACCTTCTTCCTTGAGTAAACATAAATGATCATACCATTTGACCTTTATAGATCCTGGACTACCGTTCGGATGACTCCATAAGAAGTTTTTGAGGATTCTCTGAATTGATATGATGACGCTTTGGGAGAGAAATATATGGACCTCCAATATATATGCATGGAATTGAGAACAGCTTTAATGAGTTGCACTCTACCTGCGTAGGATAAAGATTTGTTCACCCATGATTGAACTCATTTAGTAAAGACTGGTAGGCCAAGGTATAAGATGGGAAGACATCTATTTTGCACGCCCATTGCCAGTGCCACCCCTGGGCAGGAGCAGGCAAGGCACATAGAAAAAAAGGTGCCCCTTTGAAATTCTAGACCACTTGACCCGTATTATATATTGGCTAGATAGATAAAATATATATGTATATAT
This sequence comes from Erythroxylum longipes, assembly GCA_027563885.1. Lineage (NCBI taxonomy): Eukaryota > Viridiplantae > Streptophyta > Magnoliopsida > Malpighiales > Erythroxylaceae > Erythroxylum > Erythroxylum longipes. The sequence goes on from JAOQMS010000002.1 coordinate 14,783,438, forward strand.
AGCCAACACCCAGTACCCCGTAATAAGTAGCTGCTAAGGATATTACATCTCTGACTCTGATAAACAATCATTGAATCATTATTATTCTACATATGCTACTTCGTTTTATTATTCTACATATGCAAAAGTGGTCTAGAATTAAACATCTGCATTTGCATATCATGATTTATAGTTTCACTTATAGTTGTTGCTGCATTTCAATTTATGTTCGAGTCAGAGAATTTAATAATTTACATACAAGCACATCATCCTCTTAATTCTTTAATTGATCTCATTTATCAGAAACTGATTGTAATCCATGATATGCGTAAATATTGATACATTATTTTTGTAAGGGACAAAATCCTGAAAGTAATTCAATCCGTGACATGCTTGAGGACAAATTAACACTGATATGAGAGCATTTCTTTTGTTGCGAGCGCTTCCTAATGTGAACAAGAAGTTTCTTTCTTTTCTTCTTTCTGTATATATATTTGTTAATGCAATTCTTTTAGTATTTTGCAGTTTAATATTGTTGTTTGATTGCTACTATTACTATTTTGTTATTACTATTACTATTTTTAGTGCTTTTATTGTTAATAATATTTGTAAGATATTATTAGCAGATATTATGATTATTTAATATTTGGTTGAGTATGTAGACTTATAAATTTAGTCATTTATGTTTCATACAAATATGTATCCTTTAAATTTATATATTCGTATATTATCGATTTATTGTGGCCCTTTCTTTTTATTTCGCCCAAGGCCTATAAAACGATAGGAACGGCCCTCCCATTGCAGCAGTGAATTGAGGTTCCAAGTTGCTAGTAGTTTTGGAGAGGATGAAAGAGCTTTTATGTATATTGATCTCCAACCCCGAGTAGTGTTTGAAGGTTTCAAGAGCCCTTCTATATGTAAGAATGGAAGCCATGTTTGCCCTGCAGAATAAAAGCAAATCGTCTACAGATATTAGTTAGTTCTATCTTTTGGCATTTGGTATGATAGCAGAAATTTGGGTTGTTTTCTACTTTATGTTTGATAATGACATTAAGGGTCTCCATGCATAGTATAAACAAATAGGGGGATAGGGATCCCCTGTCTTAGGGGACGTTATGTTCCACATAAATAAATGGCTGAGATTGAATGGAACAGAGTAGGTACATGAAAAAAGGGACAGAGGATTTGAGGCCCTGTCTTAGGCTGTGGCTACTTTAAAGTATTTAGTGGGACCCATTGATCAGTGTTGATAGGGATATAAATGAGATGCACTTGCGAATCCACGCGAAGAATTTGATTGGAAAGCCATAGGCAGTGAGGATGTGCCATGAGAAATCCTAGCTTACATTGTCAAAAGCCTTGTGAAAATCGATATCTCATATTTTCTGGTAAGTACATATTGACTTTGTGTCTAATTGGAATGAGTTTTCACCTCTACTTAAATTTGAATTCAAACAAAAGCTTTTACTAATAAACATGTTTTCAAATGTTTTTTTAATGAAACTTTTAAAAAGTTGAGTTATTGATAAAGTTCAATCTATAGTATGCATATACTAATTTAATAGCACGTTAATATTCAAATTAATTAGTATCCATCTTAACGTCGACGTCCATAATTGAGTGGGGTTTGGACCAGTTTGGTAGAGTTTTCGTTGAATGGTAGCCCTCCTTCCCCTTGACGATTTCAAACAATAAAGAGATTATAAGATCAACAAACATTGATTAGAGAACGATTATGTTCCCGTTAATATACTGAAGCAATTAGAGCAGTTATGTCCGTCTGGAATGATAAAGCAAATACAACTAAGAGGAGAAGTCAATTGTGTATGACTTAAAATTTTCTTTTCCAAGTTATTATCAATTCTTGTAAAAGATAAGAACTTGCTATTTTAACATAAAGTTCTCTAAATAAAGGAGCATGTTAAAGTTTAAAACAAAAGGAGCCTGTTAATTTTCAAAAAGAAGGTAGCCTATTAAAGTTCAAAATTAAAGGGCCTGTTAACATTCAAAATGAAAGCTATTAACAATTTAAAACATAAGAAACATCTTGTAATATTACAATAGAAGGAGCCTATTCTAAAAGTAAATGAGCCTCTTGCAATTTTAAACAAAAATACTATAATGAGGAACTTTAAAACTTAAGAGAAAAAGAGTGACACAATCAATTTATACTAGTTTGGCTTATAATGAAGCCTGTGTTCAGTCTTTAAGTATCTAACTTGAATATTTCATTATAAAACTCCAAATAGTAAATTTTGACTAGCCGTTTTAAGCTTACAAGTACATATTTTTTAAGGTTCTTCAACATTCTATTCTCATAGTATTTAACAAGCCTCTACAAGCTCTCAACAACAATGAATATAAGGTTTTCTCAATGTAAGGTTCAAGCAATAACAATCTATTTCAAAAGAGTATTTTTACTTTCTAATTAAGGCCTAAGGAGTTTGATAAAGATATGACTTTTAAGAATATTGATGCTGCTAAAGTATTTCAAAAACTTGACTTGTTCATAAATGTAGCGACTCTTCCTTAAATAGTCATTTTCTTTGCTCTACTTATATTCTAAGTTGACTTATAGTTTAAAGGATGTTCAATATTATCTTTGATGGAATCTTCCAGCGCACCCAGTTGTTAAGAAAGAATTTTGACAATTTCTCATAACTGATTATTGAATTATGCGATTGGCAAGATCTTTTGAATATTGTGGAATCATTTCTAAAAAACAAGGTAAGTTTATTAAGAAGGATCATGTAAAAAAGAAAACATTCTTTTGCAAAACTATATGGTTACCTATTCGAATAAATGGAAATAATCCAAATTTGAATTTTGAAATATTATAAAGTTATCATAAAAAATATTAATATAAAACCTTGAGAGAACTTGGAATCCTTTTCATCCCTGTTGAAAAATGTGCAACGATGTGTTATATGTAGAATGCTGGAAATTGATGAAAGGGTGTTTTCCAATACTAAATGCCAGAAAATTCTGTTTACGACTGTAGTTTTGATGAGAGATTCACTTGTGATATATTATTGTTAAGAAATCATAAGCTCGTTAGGATTAATCGGTGGCTGTAGAATTCAATAAATATAATCTTTCTCTGATAACAAATAAATTGTATTTAGAGATAAGTCAATTTCAAAAGGATTCATAAAGTTTATTTCTTTTGATATGTTAACAAAACACAATAAATGAAGAAAAAATTGAAATATATTAAAATAAAAACAGAAAAACAAGTCAACATTGCAATTTAATGAAATCAAATGATCAAAAATATTTAGTGCAAGGTATAGTTTCAATATTAATTGTTTAAATTGATTATTAATGTAAGGATAAAACCTTATATTCTTTAATAAATTGCTATAATTGTTAACAAGCTCTAGTTGCTTCTTCATTAACCAAAACAAACTCTTTAATTAATTGTCTTATCAACAAAAATAACCCTAAACAAGTTTGTTGGGTTAATTTGCTTTTACTGTTGTTCTTTAAACACAAGAACTTGAAACAAACTTGTTAATTTGCAAGAAACGTAAATGCAAGAAAATAAAGAGACAAGATTTTTACTTGGTTCGATAGTGTATCACTATCTACATCCAAGGTTCCCACTTGTTAGTGGTGGAGAGATTCACTAATGCAGAAGAAGATGAAAACAGATAACAGAGTTTAGTAATTTTTCTGAATCACTTGCAAGAGTCTTTCACTCTCCTAGTACTCACTGGTAAGTACTCTAGCTAACCGTCAAACCCCTTTTTCACTCTCTTCTTACACTATCAAAAGGAACTGAATACAATGTGAATAGTAGATATGAAGAATGCAATGTCTGTATCTTGCTCTTAGCTAATGCATGTGTTCTGCTTTTATACGTGTCTCACGCATGCAGGAGCTTTCGGATGGAATCTTTAAAATTTCTGTTGCTGCACCTCACGTGACTCATTAATCCTCTGTTGTGGGTTTTTGTCTTGTATTATGTACAGCGTTTTCTGGCTCTGTCCCTTGTGTTTTGTACCTGTTTAAATGCACATGAGAAACGACGGTGTATTGAGTTAAAAGCATCTAACATGTTTTATGTATGTATCACGTGTGTTGGTCTGAAGCAAGCTTTGTTTTTGTCTCAGTTGCTAGAACCATCCAAGACTTCTCCGTTTCTTTCACGCACTTCACACACATCCACTTCTATTCTTCTTCAATCTATCATGTATTGCCGTCGAATCTGAGTGAAGTTTGGTGGAGTAACATGATTTCCATCACACTTTCCCTCCTACTCCATCATCTTCACTCAGATCTAAAACACCTGAGAGAGTTAAGGAAAAATCCTAAACCCTAGTTTTCCAAAAAACTTTGTGAGATCTACTGAAATCAATTTTGATTTCATGTGGTTTCCCTCCTATTTCACCACTTGTAGCTCAGATTGAAAAAAAAAAACTAAAGAAAAATCTTCAAATCCGAAAAATCACCTAATCCCGAAACCCTAATTTCCACCCTTTTTGTGAAATCTGCCAGATCTGACTTCGGAATCAAAGGGCTTCCTCGATCTGTAAGTATTCCCTACAGAAAATGAATTTCTTTTTAGTTAAAACTTTTGTTCCGAAGTCTGATGGGTTCATTTCTTCGGTGATCTTCTCCAGGTTGAAAATTCCCTTGGTGATTTGGTCCCTGACAAAGTGCAGACGCACGTCTATGTGCTTGGATCTCTCATGGAGGACTGGATCCCAACTAAGGTACCAAGCACTCTGACTGTCCGTGTATAATATTGGTGTTGAGATGACTGTGTTGATTTCTTTGAGTATCCCTGCTAGCCATGCTAGCTCTTTTACTCCTTTAGTAATTGCATAATATTCTGCTTCTATGGTAGATAGGCTTACAACTGATTGCTGTTGAGATTTCTAGCTGATTGTGTTTGCTGATAGTGTAAAAACATATACTGAAATTGACTTTCTTGAGTCCTTATCTGTTGCATAGTCTGCATCCACATAACCACATAAAGACAGATATTTGCATTTTGTTAGTTCTGTTTTTGTGAAACATAAGCCATAGTTAATTGTTCCAGATATATATCTGAGAACACCCTTGAGCCCTTGCCAGTGTTCTAATCCTGGATTGGCCAT
>JAOQMS010000002.1:14809336-14827105 GCA_027563885.1 Erythroxylum longipes
AATATTTTTATATAATTAATAATAAATTATATATAATTAATAATAAAATAATAAACTTTCTGTAATAATCATTTTAATATAAGGGGCATAATGGTCATTTATTATACATTACATTCTATTTCATCTATCATCCAAACAACATTTCATTACATTATATTATGAACCCTTCCATTCCTCCCAAATAACGTATCACTATATTACATTCCATTCCATTATAAACCGTTCCCTTTCATTCCATTCCGTTCCCTTCCGTTCTATTAATTAATATCCAATCAAACAGGCCCTAAGTCTATTGGGCCCAATCTTCTTCTTTGTTTTTTTGGTAGTTTAAGGACCTAAACGTGTTAACCTACGCTAATTAAACAAGAACTACTTACCATTTATTCGCATCCTTCAACTTGTATAAATTTGATGTAGGCATATTTATATACATTTTATAAACGTTAAAAGACTATGAGTTAAAACGGCATAACATTTGGATTTAAATGAATTTTGGTATGGACTTAAATATTTATATGGGTAAGAATACATGCTAAGACTTATAGATCAAATGATAAATTATTGATTTAGAAATGAGTTTCTAAATTTATTAAAATTTTGAATGAATTTTGTGGTACTTATAAGTTTCTAGGTGAATTATAAAACTAAAATTGATTAGTTCACTTCGAATTTGAAATAAGTTTCTGATTAAATTTAAATTAGTCTATTCAGAAGTTGAATATTAGATATGATTTTCTAAGTAAACAATATATGTAATTAGAAATAAGTTTGTAATTAAAGTTCAACTAGTATGTTCATAAGTTGAATATTATAAATGAGTTTCAAATCAAACAACATATATAATTAGAAACAGGTTTCTACTTAAATTGAAGTAATTAGTGTAATAATAAATTAAAAATAAGTTTTCAATTGAATTAAATTGAGTAAATCAAGTATTACATTTAATGATTCAAAAAAATCATTCTTCATGCTTTTCGAGCATTTTTTGACAAGCCTCTATCCTGAAATGACTAGGCAACTTTCCCGACACTACACGGTGGCTCTGCAGTCAATATTTGAATCGGCTAGAAAGTTTCCGTAAACCACCCTTATTATAGAAAAGCTTCAACTCAACAACAAGAAATGTAACAGTGGAGTTTTGTTTTTCAGTTTATATTTCAAAGTCTATGTAAAAGTTCAAAACACTTTTATTATCACGTCAATTTCTCAACTACAAAATGTTAACTTGAAATCCACTCATACGCAACCTTAAATAGGTACATCAATAAACTTTGAAAAGCTAAAACAAAATCATACATTTCATTTAAAAACCTTTACACGCATTCATTCTTTACACAAATGTACATTCCAAAACATGGTCAAAGATATGCAATAGTTTTCAAAAGTATGTACAAGGCACAAATGCTTACACAACATCACGTGACGAAGTTGACTACTCATGACGTAGAGTCCATGCTGCTAAAGCCCCTAAGCGTGTACCAGGGAGGTTTTATTTAAAAACAGAAAATAGAGTGTAAGCTAAACGAGCTCAGTGAGTATAAATAAAATTCTTTCCAAATCATTTGTAATCATTGACACCTCTCTAAAAGAAATTCATTTCGTTTAGTATAAGACAATACCAATATAAAACATATAAGCCTCTTGAAACCAAATTTCTCAATTTTACTTTTAAAGCAAATAGTGGCGACATTATTTATTGTCATGAACTTCTTATACAATATAGCCCACCATAAACTTCTTTGCACTATAGTATCCTTAGGTATAAGGTCACGAAGTTGGTTCTCCATAGCTTACCCGTGACTAGTTAACTACTAGTTACAGAGTTGGTTTTGCATCATTTACCAGTAATAATTTTGACAAACACTTTATATACTCTATACGTTCAGAGGACGACTCACTGGATCGGAACACTAATAGACACAATACCACCCACTGTTAGTAACTAATTCCCCTTGAACACTATCTTACACGTTTGGAATACTCTGACCGGTATAATATCATATAATGAGCCTAACGGTGTACCATAGGCTAAAAACAAAATCATTTTCTTAGTACTTTAACTTGTGGCATAAAGTTTAAACCATTTTGTAAAGTAATTTATATAGTTTCGAAATTAAAAACAAATGGGAGGTGCCTAGAGCCTCTCACGATCATGACACTACCTTTGGCCCATGTATATTCAAAATTTTCAACTTCTTTTAATCTCATAATCAAACATTGAATGCATAATTTAAAATCGCATGCCATCAATTCTTTTGCAAAGAAGTTATTCAAATGAAACAATTAAAATACACTTACAGTTTTGTAAATTTATCGCCAAGCACAATCACCTGTTCTGTTCCTTTCCTTTCTTAGGCATTTATTTCTGATTCAGAAACAAGGCATTAACACTATATATTCGGTTTAATCAATCGTGACTCTTGTGTCACGATCGTAACCCCTGCCTAAAATTTATACCTCCCCTTGTTCCTTAATTTTCATATAACAAATGTTCATATTAGGTTTTGAGGTCTACTAAAAATTTGTTTTCCTATGTCTCTAGTTTCCATAGCATTAAAAATCATATCATTTCAACTTCTAAATGTACCAAATATCATAAGCCGCTTCAACACAGGGGCAGTATCAGGTTACCATTTTCAATCTCAATTTTCAATATCATTCAATTAGAATTAGGTCAGACTAGATATTTTTATTACTATGTATTAGGTTTCATTTACTATTGGAATCACCTAATTTGGAGGTATTTAGGCTGAGTTATGGCCAAAACAATTGGATTAGTTCAAGTGAATCGATAATCTAAGACAGAATTTCACTAAACGTGGCTCTCTCTTTTATCATCTTTAACCAAAATAGGCTTTTGAATCATATTAAACAAAAAACCCTAGCCATGGCAAATTCTCTCAAGCTTGATTCCATGATTGATTTTCTTGTTTTCAACTTTTAAATGCTTCCAAACTTATTATCTACCTTATTACATGTCAAAATCACCATTGATCTTACATGAATCTATCACATTTAAAAAACTCCAAAACTAGGTTAGGAAAACTTACCACTTTCTTTCAATCTTTTGGACAACCTGAAAAGCACTTAGTCTTGATGAAGCTCCTTTCAAGTCATGCTGCAAAACTGTGAAAAAATTTAACTTTCTTCTTCCCCTCTCTTCTTGGCTGAAACTCTCCTCTTGATCCTCTTTTTCTTTCGTTTTCTTTCTCACTTATGATCTCAAATGAAGCAATGTTATGTCTTAGTTTACTCCTTTAACATATGACACATGTCATCACCCATCATGAGCCATGAATCCATTAATCAGCATGTAAAAAGATCAATTTGCCCCTAATCACTATATACAAAGACCAAGTTGTCCTTTAATGAATTTAATTCATCAACTAGCCAAATTAAATTCCAAAAATATTCTAAAACTGGCTTATCATCAAATTAACCATAAAATACTTTAATTAGGGTCAATACTTATTGACTGAATGCATTAAAAAAATCAAATGGGTTTTAAATCATATGTATCCATAATTTTCTAAAAAAGGCATTTTAAGTACTAAACTTCCTGAATTCCCAAAAATCCATCTAATCGGAATTATTTTCGATTAGTTTCAATACCATTAGACTCTAATACTTATTCTGAATATTTTCAATTCTTTTAAGTGCCTGGTCCCCAAAAATCACTATTCATAATACTATTCACTAAACATAAAAATTTACCTTCATTAAAAGGAAAGGTTTGGGGTTTTACATTTTTGGCTTTACTGATATGCTCTATTATAGGACATATTTTAATTTATTATTCAAAAGTATTGAATATTATTTTTCCTCAAATTCATTTAAGAAAAAATGGTTAGAATGAGAACCTATATTTCAATATGAACACCATCTCAATAAAATCGTGTGAATTTCATAAAGGCATAATTGAATCAATGTCATATAGTGCCTAAGACAAACCTAATGTTATTTGTTATATTGGTGAATAACATGATACATATTCTCATTTTTCCTGGTTATCAGGGCTTCTCTAACTCCTATGAACAAATATGAAATACTTTGCAAAACGTTCATACCCTAACATAAAGATTTGTAAATTAGAGTGTAGAAGACTCAATCGTATCATATTCACACATATAATTGGGTAGTGCAAACTTTCTTAAAAGTGTATAGGAAAAGAAAAGGTATCTAAAGGTTTTAGTTTTAGTGATCTATCAAAGGACATTATAGAACTAATAGTGGATATAAATTTCAATGATTCATCTAGAGAACTAATTGACTTAAATCCCTATAGAGTTTGTCAAATTTAGTATTCATAAGATTCACCAAATTTTATAATTTTAATCAAAAAGTGTTAAGTGTTGGCGTCTAAACAAAACAATATAAATTAAGTTCTACCTAGACGAAACTAGAGGTAAGTGTACCTCGTCGACAAGTAATATAAAACGGTAAGAACCAGATATCGTATCCAAGGGATTCCAACACGCAAGATAATTAAATTAAATGATGCAAAATTACTCAGACAATCAAGAATTGGTTGATTTGAAAAGAGAATAAAGTAAGTGAATCAAAGAAATATGCAAGATGCAAAGTACGAATTAAAAAACGACTAGATTTAATCAAATGATAGAAATTGGCTAAGGTATCGGATTTCAATTGGATTAGACACTAAAACTTGTAACGGTGGATTAATTTAGGAATTACTTCACTTAAGTAAGTCGAACCCAATGTTCATAGGGATTCCCTTCTCTTCTAAATCCGAGTTACCTACTTGGTTCATAGATAATCTGGAATAAAAGGCATTCAATACAAGAAGCCTAAAATTAAGTTCATTAATTCTAGGTATCCTCACACAAGATCCTAAGGTTGGTCTACACTTTGGTCTCAAGTATGTTGCTTGATTAATTTTCCGACAAATTAAATCCCATTGGTTATGACATTCAATCATTTAAGGCCTTAATCTAGGTGATCAAGCTAGATTAGGACTAAATATGTAATCAATTAAGCAAAAACCAATACCACAAAATTTGTCCTCATCCAATATCAATTCTAACCTCAACCAAAACAACTTACTTATGCATATTCATCAACGCAACACAAATCATGGTCATAATATATAATTGCATTGATTAAATTCACAAAAAATAAAATAAATAAGGAATAAAAACAAATTAAATCTCAGCAAAACCATGGTTGCTGGGATTGAAAAATGTGTTGGTTCTTATTCTATCTTCGGCTGCAGCTCTCTTCTTCCATTGACGCGCTGCTGCTAATAACGCTATCTCCTTCTATTCACGCACAGCTGCTGGCTTTGCTCTTTTCTTTTCACGCCCTCCAGCTACTCTCCTGCTCTTCTCTGTATTGATGATTATTTTTATCAAGGTTTTTGGTCCACCTCCTTTACGCACAATCACGCCCGCCCACTGCTCTCTTCTTTTCTCTGCCAGCTATATTCTTTTGTCTCTTATGCATTGAATGTCCATCAGCTCACGCTCTCCTTGTCTGTCACCGCCAATGCTTCTTGTTTCTATCTGTTGAATGATACTATGAGGGGTTCTTTTTTTTTCACCGTCGCATCTTTTTTTCTTTGTTTCTAGATGTGACAATTTTAATTTCTTGGTCCACTTCCTTCCACCTTTTCACGCAAAGCCTCCTCTTTTTCTAGCCACCAAGAACATTAATGTTTTGGGTGGCCAAAAAGTTGACATTTTCTTTTTTTTATTTAGAGATTTTCTTACTTTAAGCTTTTAAAGGTCCCAAATTTAATATGTTCCTAGAATTAAAACAAATAACTCTTAATTAGTGAAATTTAAATATTAAATGGACAAATTTTTAGCAAATTATATATCTAAAATCAATATAAAATGCCTATTAACATTAAGTCACTTTTTATTCGATTTTTAATGATACTTAGTATTAGTTATTTGTAACAACTTTTAAAATTTGAATATTATGTGTTTATTGAAATTCATTGTTCTTTCATTTTTTTTTGTTTTATATGTATATGTTATAATATTATACTTGAGATATTTGTAAATTAATACCTAAATAAAATGATTAATTGTTGATCAACTATTGTATGGATGACAAGTGAAAACTTAGTGACTTTTTGATTCCACAAATAATCATGAAAAAGTTTTTTATTTATAAGATCGCATTCAAATTAATTGAAGTTAATAACAATCATATATTAAATGTATCATTATAGACAAATGTGTTTAAGGAAAATGACTACTGTATCTAAAATTTTGACATAGAATTTACTAGAGGTGAAAACTTTAATGGTGACAATTTAGAACTTGGAAGTATGAAATCCAATATGCATTAGAATAGAAAAAGGCTCTTGTCTCGTTACATAAAATAATGATAGTTTTTAAGGACATTATAACTCAATATAGGAAAACTATAAAGCAGGTGGCTTATGTAAAAGAAGAAATCTTTGGATTATATAACATGTGTGATGATGTTATGCTAAGGATTAAGAGGTATGACCTTGTTAAGGACATATGGTCCATAGTTGTAACATATTATGGTGGCACCTTAGTGACTATATAATAATCACTCACTACTATGTTTGATATATATGTATACATATATATACCATAATAAATAAATAAATCATAAATGAGATATGAGATAGATAAATTCAATGTTGAGGTATATGAAGCTAATATCAAACATAGTGAATTGAGGAATGTTAGTCATATCTTATCTTATATTCAACTAGTGTAAGTTGTTACACATTCTTGCCTCTACATTAAGAAAATAAAAAATGCGCTTAACTCATAATTTGAATATTAACATGATATAAAATGCTACAAGACACCTATCAATAAACTTATTGAGGATTCTAGGTGTAACATACCACTTCCATAGTGCATAAGCCTGAATATTCAAGAGGATATTCGAGAACATACTCTATGAAAATGGTACATTAGGACAATCAACTAACTCATTAAAGGCATCAAACATATCATAAGCATTCTAAGTGTTCAATTCTTCCCATTTCATTCACAAACATAAAAGTCACATGTACCATTACAAATCACAATCCATATATAAATTACACAACATTTGTTTTAGTTTAATCTCGGTACCAAAAATATAATATGAAATGGGATGTTAATACACAAGACATCTATCTAGACTCTTCAGATTCAGCTGAACAGACCTTTGAGTTATTCTTGTCCCCAAAATGCAAGTACTAGACTTCTACTATATCAGTAGCTAGAACTCCCTTGAACCTGAAAAACAACATTGCAATTTGACAGGCTTGCGAACTCAGTAAGTGAACTATTGTCGATGTATTCACTCAAATCAGATCACAAAAATAAGTATATCGTATCATCCAATATTGAATACCATATCACATTTCATCATACTTCAACAAGTACATCAAGCTTATCATACATTCATAAACATATCATAACACATTTTCCATTAACTTCTACTGTAATTCACTACTTCAAATCAATTCAATAATACATTTCAATTTACTCATTTGATACATATAGTGATGTATATGCAAATGGTTTCCATTTCCTTTTTTTTTGTTCTGTTGTGACTAAGTGCCTATTAACCCAATTTACTATCCTGTATCCGTTATGGACACTGAGATCATTTCTGGCCCGTATCCATTATAGATACTTAAGTCCATGTCATCTGAGCCTGAGGCTCTTTTTCACAATCCTGAGCTCAAAGCTCTTTCCCCACATCAGTCACTCTGGTCACAACTCCTTTATCTGATCATGCATTTCAATGTGATGAGATGCATCATATCATATGATATGTTTTTCATTTAGTATACACATGTCGTATATCAAGTTCCTCAGACCTAAGTCCGGTATTTATCGATAAATTGTACACACATTTCAAATTAAACGTTCAAATCATACAGAAGCACATATAAATGAGTTTACACATATAAGTTAACTCACAGTACGATCCAGAAAAGTTATTGCCTTGATGATTCGACAATGTCTAGATGTTGACGATCACCTTGCACGTCTATCGTTATGTAATACACACATAGTTCACAAATCACTAATTTGTTTAATCATATGAATATACAATCATATACAGAAGCACATATAATTGAGTTTACACATCTAAGTTAACTCACAACACGATCCAGAAAAGTTATTGCCTTGATGATCCGACAATGTCTGGATGTTGACGATCACCTTGCACGTCTATTGTCATGCAATACACACATAGTTCACAAATCACTAATTTGTTTAATCATATGAATATACAATCATATGTGTATGATTGTATATTTATATGATTTGTATGTGTCATGTTTTAGTGCATGCTCAATTGATTTTCTGGGTATGTAGTCTTATACAAAAAATCTTGACCATTCAAACATTATAGCTTGTATACAACTAGTTTGTAATCAGGTTTATAGATTAAGTAAGCTCATTTACTCCAAATTCATCAATCATACATTCACCAAACTTTTCTAGCAATGTATAATCATACAATTTCCCAATTCTCATTCATCCATATCTCATATACATTACTTATGTCCTTAAGATCATATTTGCATTCATACGAACACCTTTATTCTTTTCACAACTTATAATGTCTTTAGATACATAAATATCAAAACACTCCATTCTTTAATTTATGACGTCAATTAACAATCTAAACTTATCAAGCTCTTTTACCAATTAATCAAGCAATAATCTAGGTTCATTCTAAGCCTTAATCAAGTCCAAATACAACAATTTAGAGTGACTTTTCCTCAACTCGTTCAACATGTACACAAAACAGAAATCGTAGTGGACCTTGCCATGATCATGATAGAAGGTACGTAATCAAACCACGATCGTGCATAGTTTTTTTTCCTCAATTCTCTATGAATACAATGGTTATCCTAAGACTAATTATTGTTAGTGGACTCTACACTCTGCTCATATTAAAATTCTAAAATGGTATTAGAGCAGGTTTAGTTCGGTTATTAATTTCCCAGTTATCCGTTTGGATGTCCAGTCCCAGCAGCCTGTTCTGGTTATCACTGCGTTTATTTCAAATGACAACTGGATGTCCAGTCCCAGTTGCACTTGAGGAGGAATGTTAAAATATCCCATATTGACTAAACATCAAAATGTTAAAGGGTTTATAAATTGTAATGGTCAACTATCCAAATGACTAGTTCTAGTCATTTTGATAATTATTGACCTAAACCCAATTATTGTTAGTGGACTCTACACTCTACTCATATTAAAATTCTAACATCACTACTACTTGAATTTTTCCAGAATTCATGTCCTATAAAGCTACTTCATTTCTTGCTAGTCTAGCTTCCATATTGGCTACATTAAATCCCACAAAAATCTACTCATTTGCTTCATTACCATTTACTTTATACCATCATAAATGCAGTCCTAACTTTTCCAGATTTGAAAACACTTCATTAACACCTATCTTTAGTATGAATTCATCATCAATTATACTTCAAATCTCAACTTAAATCATCCATATAATAACCCATAAACCACTATTGTCATGCATCCAAAACATAACAGAAGATACCCCTTTCATTCATCACTTTCTAGCATAATGTCAACACCAATACCATATTCAGTCTATCCCTAATCATTCATCATAATTTCTGCTAACACATACCATAAAGATCAGTATTTCACTTACTTATTCAACTCAAATACCACCTTAATGTATCAAGCCTGCTTTGCCTCACATGCATGCAAGATCATCTCAAGAATAAGGTGGGAGTAGGATGGTTTCAGCAAAGACAAGAAGATGACAACAAATACAACAATGTTCCGCTTCTATAACTATCTTTATGAAGTATTTTTGCATGGATTTTGGTGTGGCAATTAAACAGAATTTAGGCAGAAACACAGAGATGTCAGTGAGAAGTAAGTTTTGCTAGTGAGAGGAAGAAGAAGGAGATAGTTTTAGCGGAAAACAACAAGTGAAGAGGCTTTGCCATGTGTGTGTCGTGTGGTGTGAGTGGAGGATGAGTTTAAGGACACTTGTCAAGTGTCTAAACCAGCTACATGTCCTCTCTTTAGGCTATCAAATGTCACTTAGTTCCTAGGCCATTTTGTCACTTAATTCTACTGCCATATGTTACTCAATTTATAGGCTTAGTCATCCTAAATTTTCACATGTCAACTTGTCTTGCTACTTGAAATTTTTCCTAGTCTAAATGTACATTTTAATCCATCAATCTTCTAATTGTTACAAATAACTCGAAATTACTAATTATAATCCATCAATTCTTTTTATTGGTAAATAAAAATATAAGACATTAGAAATGCACAATCATGTCACAATTATTTACAAACTTTCATACCTCAGAACATTTCAATTAAGTGTAATTTTCTAAATCAACATTCGTGTGTGTGTATGCTCATATTATGCATATGATTGAAATCATAAAATCATATCCTAGATGCACCAAATTCATTATGATATGATTTAATTTAGTAATCTAACACTTTAATCCCTCAGTAGGTTTGGAAACAGGCTATTACAATTCTCCCTTCCTTAGGAAATTTCATTCTCGAAATTCTTACCTGATTGATCAAACAAATTAGGGGGGGTACTGTTTCCTCATGTTTTCCTTAATCTCCTACGTAGCCTCCTCTCTCAAACGATTCCTCCAAAGGACTATAACCAAAGGAATTACTTTATTTCTTAATTACTTAGTCTGATATCCAACTATTTTAACCTGTTCCTCTACATAACTTAAATTAGTTGCAATCTCAACCTCCTGTACTGGTAATATATGTGTTGGATTTAACTAATATCTCCTAAGCATACTAATATGAAATACAGTATGAATCTAAGACATTTCTGGTAGTAATGTTACTTTGTAAGCTAATGTTCCAACTCTCTTAGTAATCTCATAAGAATCGATATATTTAGGGCTTAACTTTCCCTTTTTTACCGAACCTTAGCACTCCTCGCCAGGGTGACACTCTAAAAAATACCTTGTCTCCTACTTGGTACTCCATATCTCTTCAGTGCTGATCTGTATAACTCTTTTGCCTATCTTAAGCCACTTTAATCTTACTGCGGATTAATTTTACCTTATCAACGGTATCCTGAATCGACTCTGGGCCTTCAACAGTCCTTAGGTCTTCTTCATCCTAGTACAAAGGTGTTTGACACCTTCTGTCATATAACACCTCATATGGTGCCATACCAATACTACTATGATATTGATTATTGTATGCAAATTTAATGAGAGCTACATATTCATCCTATGCTCCTTGAAACTCCAAAACACAAGCCCTAAGCATATTCTCAACTGTTTGAATAATCCTCTCACTCTGTCCGTCTATCTAAGGATGAAACGTTGTACTAAAATTTAATTTTGTATCAAATGCTATCTATAGGCTGCCCCAAAATCTAGAAGTAAATCTAGGATCTCAATATGATACAATAGACACTAGGAACCTATGTAACCTCACTATCTCATTTATATATCTCTAAGCTAACTGATCTAGTGTGTTATTCTCTCTGATAGGTAAGAAATGAGCTGATTTTGTCAATATGTCAATAATGACCCAAATGGTATCATGCTACCTTGGAGTTCTCGGCAAACCTATAATAAAATCCATCGGTATCCCCTCCCATTTCCACTCTGGAATAGGTAATGACTGCAATTTGCTAACTAGGGCCTGACGCTCTGCCTAAACTTGTTGGCATGTCAAAGACCTGGCAACATTCTTAGCCACTTGCTTCTTCATCCTTGGCCACCAAAAACGCTAGTTCAGAGTATTGTACATCTTGGTAGTACCAGGATGCACAACATAAAGTGCTATGTGTGCTTCTTACAAAATTTCCTTTCTCAAACCATCAACATCTAGTACACATAATCTCTAATTCAGCCATAATGTATTATTTCTCAACACAAACTCAGAACTCAAATTCTATTTTAACTTCTCTACAATCTTCACTACTTTTGGGTCTTTGCTTTGAGTTATTATGATCCTTTCATGTAATACTAGTATACGTAGCTAATAATGCTTCATTCTGTCCCAAACTTAGCTCAACATTTAGTGCTCTCAGTTGAACTAGATTTGGTAACCTCGATGCTTGAATTTATACTACACTGCTATTAGATTTCCTGCTTAATGCATCAGCTATAATATTAGCCTTACCTGGATGATACTCTATCTGCAATCATAATCCTTAAGTAACTCAATACACCTCCTTTGTCTCATATTAAGTTCCTTTTGACTCAACAAATATCTCAAACTTCGATGATCTATAAAAATCTTAAATGTTCCGCTATATAAATAATGTCTCCAAATTTTCAAAGCAAATACTAGTGCAGCAAGCTCTAAATCATGAACTAGATAATTAAACTCATGAGGCCTTAACTGTCTCAAAGCATAAGAAATCACTTTAACATACTGCATCAAAACACACCCTAAGCATCACTATATACAACATATCCTCTAGATCCAGATGGACTAGTCAATACTGGTGTCATAGTTAATCAATGCTTTAACTCATCAAATCTCCTTTGACATTCATCAGTCCATCGAAAAGGTACATTCTTTCTAAGAAGCTTTGTCAAAGGGGCTGAGATCAATGAGAAACCCTCAATAAACTTCCTGTAATAACCTGCTAGCCTAAGAAAACTCTGAATCTCAGACACATTTCTAGGTGCCTCCCACTTCATCACTACTTTCTTTGGTTTTACCTGTATGCCCTGTCTAGACACTACATGACCCAAGAACACCATCTGATCAAGCCAGAATTCACACTACTGAACTTGGCGTACAATTGCTACTCTCTCATTATCTGTAAAATTAACCTCAAATGCTCATAATAGTCCTCTCTACTCTTCGAATATACCAAGATGTCGTCTATGAATACAATAACAAAGTGATCTAAGTAAGTTTGGAATACTTTATTCATAAATGCCATAAAGGCTACCGAAGCATTTGTCAATCCAAAAGGCATCACCAAAAACTCGATGTGTCCATATCTTGATTTGAATGCACTCTTTGGTATATCAGATTCTGCTATTTTCAATTGATAATATCCTGACCTCAAATTTAGTTTAGCAAACACCTGAGCTCCTTATAATTGATTGAGTAAATCATTTATTCTCGGTAGGGGATACTTGTTCTTCACTGTCACCCGATTTAATTGCCTATAATCAATGCCCAATATTAAAGTTTCATCCTTCTTCTTCACAAACAAAACTGGAGCTCCCTATAATGACACACTGGGTCTGATAAAACCTTTATTTAACAATTCCTGCAAATGAGTCTTAAGTTCTTTAAGTTCCACAAATGTTATCCTATAAGAAGGAATAGATATAGGAGCAGTATCTGGGACAAGGTCAATCGTGATCTGGTGGTAATCCTGATAATTCAGTGGGAAAAACATTTATAAAATTCCTAATAATAGGAATATCCTATAATGTCTGCTTAACTTGAGTATTAGTCACATAGGCTAAATAAGCCTCATAATAATTTCGAATCAGTTTAAAAATGCTCATTGATGAAATCAATCTGGTTGGGACTACTTGACTAACACCTCGAAATATCACTTTTTGTTTAGTAGGGGATTCAAGAATAATTTCCTTAGTGTAACAGTTCATCATAACCCTATGAATAGTAAGCCAGCCCATACCTAAAATAAGGTCTATCTCTTTCAACTACAGTACTATCAAATCGACTTTCAACTTAGCCTGATCAATCTGAATAATACAAACTCTACATACTTCTCTAATCAATGTAGTACTACCTGCTGGAGTTCTCACCTATAAACCAATTTTTGACATCTCTCACACACAATGCAATTTAGATGTCAGATGTGGGGTAATGAATGAATGTATAGATCTGGGATCTAACAATGCAAATGCCTTAAAATTACTGACATGTAACACACCTGCAACAACATCTGGGGAATTTTTCACTTATTGTCTCATAATAGCAAAGATCCTAGCCTGGGATTATAATTGGTTACTCCGTACCTCAGTTCTAACACTAGGACCTACTAAATTAGCTTTGCCCCTACCTCTGCCTCTATGTCCTGCTCCACTGGCTCTGCTCTATTGAATAGTGATCTCCATCACTGATCCTCCTTTTACTTCAAACTGTGCTCCTAAAGTTGCTGGACAGTCTATAATATGACGCTCTAAGGAGCCATAACGTAAATAAGCTTCCGTTACCTTCCAACATACTCAACTATGACTTTTTCCACAGTATACACAACTGGGAATATGTTATGTTTATCTATCATGAGTCTGTCCTTCAGATGCCTGACCTTTACCCCTAGAATGAACAGAACTGCCTTTAGGTCTGAACCCTAACTTCCTCGATCTTAACTGTGATCGTGATGATCGATTCTAGCATTTACTAAATTTCCTGCCAAAGTTAGCTTGAAACTCACCATACCTCTTAATCCTAAACTCCTGTCTAAACTCTTCATGTTCATCCTTCAGTAACTGCTGAATCCAAATTGAAGCAGCTTGCAGCTCAGTAAAACTATTCAAATTTGTAATAGCCAACCTTGTCCTGATCTCCATATTCAATCCACCCTCAAATTGCCTACATTTATCCTCCTCAGTCGGGATCAAAACAGTAGCATATCCTAATAGTTCATTAAACTATACCTTATACTCAGCTACAGTGAGATTTCCCTATTTTAGATCGAGGAATTCCTTCATCTTCCTGTTCAAATAGATCTTTGGCATGTAATTATCCTTAAAGACCTTCAGGAACTCCCTAAGTTTATCATACATCCTTTCTCTCCTTTCAAAAACCCCCTGAGGCATTTATTCATACTAGGGTAAAAGGAACTCTCTATTGGCTCCTATAGACTCAAGATCAACTGATTCTGTGACGTGGTCTCCTATAGCAGATGACCTATAACAAACAATAATAATGATCACTGTATGGGTCTCTTTCTATATGTCATGTTGAAATGCTCATATATATCCCTAAGGATGTCAAACCATGCTCTAATATCAAACTGTAACATAACACTCCCATAGAGCATAAGCTCAAACATTTTAAGAACATACTCTATAAAGGTACATTAGGACAATCAACAAACTCATTAAAGGCATCAAACATATCATAAGCATTCTAAGTGTTTAATTCTTCCTATTTCACTCATAAACGTAAAAGTCATATTTATCATTACAAATCACAACCCACATATACATTACACAAAATTTGTTTTAGTTCAATCTTAGTACCAAAAATATAACTTGAAATGAGATGCTAGTACACAAGACATCTATTTAGACTCCTGAGATTCAGGTGATCAGACCTTTGAGTCATTCTTGTCCCCAAAATGCAAGTATTAGAGTTCTATTATATAACCTCAGTAGCTAAAACTCCCTTGAACCTAAAAAACAACATTGCAATTTTGATGAGTTTGCGACCTCAGTGAGTGAACCATCATCGATGTATTCACTCAAGTCAAATCACAAAAATGAGTATATCATATCATCCAGTATTGAATACCACATCACATTTCATCATACTTCAACAAGTACATCAAGTTTATCATACTTTCACAAGCATATCATAACACATTTTCCTTAACTTCAACTGTAATCCACTATTTCAAATCAATTCAATAATACATTTCAATTCACTTATTTGATACATGTAGTGATTTATATGCAAATGTACATGTGTTTCCATTCTCTCTTTTTTTGTGATCAAGTGCCTATCAACCCAATTTACTGTTCCGTATTCGTTATGGACACCGACATCATTTTTGGCCCATATCCATTGTGAATACCGAGTTCAGGTCATCTGAGCCTAATGCTCTTTTTCACAATCCTTAGCTCAAGGCTCTTTTCCCACATCAGTCACTCTAGTCACAACTCCTTTATTTCATCATGCATTTCAATGTGATGAGATGCATCATATCATGTGCTATATTTTTGTTTCAGTATACACATGTCGTATATTAAGCTCCTCGAATCTAAATCCGGCTGATGACTTGCATATCCATGCATATTTCAGTCCATACTTTGCGTACATTTGCATAGTTATTTGTCACATTTTGTATGCTTTGATGTGGGTTTTGTGTGTTTGCATATTTCAGGTGGAGCCATTAGAAATGGTGGGAAATGTGACTGATTTGGAGTAAAAGAAATATTGGCGAAGTCTGGACGTTGAATTACAACATGGCCATGTCGTAATCCGTAGCTGTGCTGCAGAATTTATAAGTCGACAGAATTATGGGCCATCCGTGTTGGAACTCGAGCCCAATATACAGTTTAAACTTTGTCAGAGCGTTTCTCCGGAGTTGTCTAGTGGTTAGGGAAATAATCTGTTAGGGCGTCCCAGGGTTATCGAATAAATAAGAAAAAGCTGGTTACTGAGTGCATCACCTGTAGCTGTAACTCTTCTATTTGAATGAACAAAGAACATCTTTAGTGTCTGTGATCGAATTGCGAGATTAAACTGAAATGTATCTTGGCTAGGCTTTTATCCCATTGTCTTTAGTTTTTTTATTTTTACTGCTTTCATGATTACTTTTTGTGTTCATTAAATCAATCTCAAATCATATTTATTTAATTTTCCTTTTTCTGACAAGTAAACAAACCTGCACTGATCTCTGAGGTTCGACCTTGCTCACCATTATATTATTTATAGTATTTTGTGTGAAAGGAATTTATTTTTGTTGGTTCGACACCCATTAAATTTCAGCGTCGTTGCCGGAGATCGGTGTTCAAATTTTTGTTTATTTTTTTTACTAATCACTTTTCTAGTTGTCTGCATACGTCGTTCTTTGTCTGCAGGGAAATTACTTTATGATCCGGAGATAGAGAAGACTGCTAAGCAACTCAGAAAAGCGACCAAACTGTGCAGACAGCAAGCTTCATCATCTGCGCAAAACTTGCCTGACAGTACTGAAAATCTTTTGATTCCTGTATCTGATTCTGAAGAAGAGGCCGAAATGGCAGAGCAAAATCCAGCAAATGCAGCCACCCTCAGAGACATGCTTGCACCACCTGTAGTGCAACAGCTACTTTGTATTCAATATCAACAAGTGGGGAATGGTTTCGAACTGAAAGCCGGATTGATACAGTCTTTGCCGAAGTTTAATGGGTTGCCATTTGACGATCCAAATAGGCATTTGAAGGAATTTCACTTGGTTTGTTCCAATTTTAGGTCAAGGGGAATTACTGAAGAGCAGCTGAAACTATGGCCTTTTCCATTTTCTTTGGCAGGATCAGCAAAATATTGGTTGTACTACATACCTTCTGGTACAATTAATAATTGGAATGAGATGGCATTGTTATTTTTAGAGAAGTACTTTCCTGCATCTAGAGTTGCCAGCCTACGAAGAGAAATTTGTAGCATTAAGCAGGGGACACTGAGAACATGTACGAGTATTATGAACAATTCAAACATTTATGTGCCAGTTGTCCACAACATGGGATAAGCAAGCAGCTGCTTATCCAGTACTTCTATGATGGAATGCTAATGAATGATTGCTGAATATTGGATGCAACCAGTGGGAGAGCGATTGTGAACAAAACTCCTCATGAAACCAAAAGCTTAATTTCTGCAATGGCTGCTAACTTGCAGCAATTCGGGTATAGATCTGACACTTCAACCTGAGGTGTTCATGAGGTAGTTACGTCTAAACTTGAAAGCAAGTTGGATAAGATAGCTGAATTGTTAGAAAAAAATATGTTGCATTCTTTTTGTAGCATCCCGGTTCCGTTGAACGGGTCGGACCAGAGAAACGGGTCCAAGTGAGGTAAATAAGAGAAATTAGGAAAACACATCTCATGCTCATGCA
>JAOQMS010000002.1:14827205-14863289 GCA_027563885.1 Erythroxylum longipes
CTGTGATCGAATTGCGAGATTAAACTGAAATGTATCTTGGCTAGGCTTTTATCCCATTGTCTTTAGTTTTTTTATTTGTATTGCTTTCGTGATTACTTTTTGTGTTCATTAAATCAATCTCAAATCATATTTATTTAATTTTCCTGTTTCTGACAAGTAAACAAACCTGCACTGATCTCTGAGGTTCGACCCTACTCACTATTATATTATTTATAGTATTTTGTGGGAAAGGAATTTATTTTTGTTGGTTTGACACCCATCACCGGCATTTACCAATCAATTGTACACACATTTCATATTAAACATTCAAATCATACAGAAGCACATATAATTGAGTTTACACATCTAAGTTAACTCATAGTACGCTCCAGAAAAGTTATTACCTTAATGATCTGGAAATATTATGGATGTTTACGATCACCTTGCGCATCAATCATCATGCAATACACACATAGTTTAAAAATCACTAATTTGTTTGATCATATGAATATACAATCATGCACATGTAGATGTGTCATGTTCCACTGCATGCTCAATTGACTCTCCGAGTATGTATTCTTATACAAAAAATCTTGAACGTTCAAACATTATAGTATACAACTAGTTTACAACCAGGTTTATACATAAAGTAAGCTTGATTTACTCCAAATTCATCAATCATACATTCACCAAACTTTTCTATCAATGTATAATAAAATTTCCCAATTCTTATTCATCCATATCTAATACACATTACTCATGTCCTTAAGATCATATTTGCATTCATAAGAACACCTTTATTCCTTTGACAATTCCTTTGACAACTCATAATGTCCAGATTTGGATACATAGATATCAAGACAGTTATGACATCAATTAACAATCTAAACATATCAAACTCTTTTATCAATTAATCAAGCAATAATCTAGGTACATTCCAAGCCTTAATCAAGTCCAAATACACTAATTTAGAGTGACTTTTCCTCAACTCGTTCAACATGTACACAAAACAGAAATTATCAACCCAGAACTAGGCCTACGATTGTGGGGGACCTTGCCACGATCATGATAAAAGGCAAGTAATCAAGCCACAATCGTGCATTGAGGGCCACGATTTTGGACAATCTTTCTTCTTCAATTCTCCATGAATTTCACATACTTAGAGACATCACTACTATTTGAATTTTTCCAAAATTCATATCCTATAAAGATACTTCATTTCATGTTAGTCTAGCTTCCATTTGGTTACATTAAATCCCACAAAAATCTACTCATTTGCTTCATTACCATTCACACTATACCATCTTACATGTAGTCCTAACTTTTCCAGATTTAAAAACACTTCATTAACACCTATCTTTAGTATGAATTCATCGTTAATTATACTTCAAATCCTAACTTAAATCATCCATATAACAACCCATAAACCACTGTTGTCATGCATCCAAATACATAACAAAAGATACCTCTTTCATTCATCACTTTCCAACATAATGTCAACACCAATGCCACATTCAATCTATCCCTAATCATTCATCATAATTTCTACTAAAACATGCCATAAAGATTAGTATTTCACTTACTTGTTCAACTCAAATTCCACCTTAATGTATAAAGTTTTCTTTGCCTCACATGCATGCAAGATCATCTCAAGAACAAGGTAGGAGTAGGATGTTTTCAGCAAAGACAAGAAGATGACAACAAATACAATAATGTTCTACTTTTATAAATATCTTTATGAAGGATTTTTGCATGGATTTTGGTGTGGCAATTGAACAAAATTTAGGCAGAAACACAGCAATGTTAGGGAGAAGTAAGTTTCGGTCGTGAGAGGAAGAAGAAGGAGAGAGTTTCAACAGAAAACAACAAGTGAAGAGGCTTTGCGATGTGTGTGTCGTGTGGTGTGAGTGGAGGATGAGTTTAAGGACACTTGTCAAGTGTCTAGGCCAGCTACACGTTCTCTCTTTAGGCTGTCAAATGTCATTTAGTTCCTAGGCAATTTGTCACTTAATTCTGATATCATATGTCACTCAATTTATAGGCTTAGTCATCTTAATTTTTCACATGTCAACTTGTCTTGCTACTTGAAATTTTTCTTAGTCTAAATGTACATTTTAATCCATCAATCTTCAAATTGTGACAAATAACTCTAAATTACTAATTGTAATCCATCAATTCTTTTTATTAGTAAATCAAAATACAAGCCATTAGAAATGCACAATCATGTCACAATTATTTAGAAACTTTCATACCCCGAAACGTGTCAATTGAGTGTAATTTTTCTAAATCAACATTCGTGTGTGTATGCTCATATTATTGATGTGATTGATGTGAATGAAATCATAAAATCATCCTAGATGTACCAAATTCATTCTAATATGATGTAATTCAGTAATCTAACACTTTAATCCCTCAGTAGGTTTGGAAACCAGCTATTACACCAAGCCATGTACTGAGAAATATATAGCTAAGTTATTCTCATAAGGAGTTAAAAACTAAAAATAGGAATTACTATAATGAGTCGAAATAAGTGGAAAGAAAGCCTTCCACAATTCTTATGATTCTGAAAGGAATAAGGACAACTAAATTAGGAAATGAAAAGAACCTCCCATAGAGAAAAAATCTTGTGTATATCATATTTAGCTAACCTTGGATGCAATTTTAATTTCCACAATTATGGAAAGGACAATTTTCTTAGAATTATAGTAATTATAGTTTTATATTGGATGGTTTTTCAATATTAGATGGTACTTATTAAATAAATAAAATTATTATTTTTTGTTTAATAACATCATCTAGTTCTTATAATATCTAATTCAATTTATGGCATGATAGACTTAGTCATATCAGATAAAATTGATAAAGTCAATGGGTCATATTTTATTTAGAAGACCTACATAAATATGGTCCAGTTGAGAACATTGTCTAACTAACAAAATAGTAAAAACCATTGAGCATAGGACAAAAACTTGTTAAGTTATTGCAAGTAAATTAAGATATATGTGGGCAAATGGATATGAAAGCACAACACAGAAGTACTTATTTCATCATATTTATCAATAAGTATACTAAGTTTAGTTATATATTTATTTGATTTCTCAAACTTTGAAACACTTTGTTATTTCAAGAAGTATATGACTTTGTTTGAGAATCAATAAAATAAAGTTGAAAAAGACTTCAAGAACTGATCAAGCATAAGAAAGGTTATTTAATCAATTCAAAAGGTCATATGATGAAAATTGAATGGATAGCTAATGAGTATCATATGAATCCACGAATAAATTGGTGGTGCAAGGATAAGAAATAGAAGTCTTCTTATAGTTAGGTCTATTGTGGCACAAGCATATTTACCTATCACCTATAGAGGTAATGTGCCATTGATGATCAAATATGCACTTGATAGGGTGCTTATGAAATCATATCTTGAGATAAGGATAGGTAAGAGACCTGATTAACCATATCTGATTTCTTGAGAATATGTTTATTACCTATATTCATGGTCCCTTTTTCAAAAGTGGAAAAGAGCATCTTTAAAAGATATCTTATAAACATTCCAAAGGATATATGTTCAAAGGCGAACAAGATAATAGATAAGTATTAAATTTATGTCACAAGATATCTCATTCTGAAAGAATGATTTTTTAAAGCAAGAAAAACGAGTTCAAAACTTATCTCTATATGAGAGACTGATTTAGAATGATCTTGTAAAATAAGACCAAGAATGATATTCATCCAAATGGGAACAATTTAGGAGATGATGAATTGGTTTTTGATTAATGACAATTACAACCCAATAGGAGTTCTTTACTACTATCTAATTCGAGTAGGAGAAATATAAATATAAAGAGATTCATTTCTCAAATGTTCATTATACCAATATTATAAGCGGATTATTCCTTATACAATTTTGAAGTTGAAAGGAATAACCTTTATGGCAATTTCAAAAGAAAGTAATAAGACAAATAATGTGAAAAAAAACTCTATCTAGTTAAGAACAAATATGTTATTCAAATGTTAAGTAAAAGATTGATGGCAGTTTTAAAAGATAAAATATGCGTCTAGTGGAAAAAGGATACATACAATCGAAGAGACCAATTACGAGAAGAAATTCTCATTTATTATGAGGTTTACATCATTTTA
Source organism: Erythroxylum longipes (assembly GCA_027563885.1). Classification (NCBI taxonomy): domain Eukaryota; kingdom Viridiplantae; phylum Streptophyta; class Magnoliopsida; order Malpighiales; family Erythroxylaceae; genus Erythroxylum; species Erythroxylum longipes. The sequence goes on from JAOQMS010000002.1 coordinate 14,831,325, forward strand.
ATTGATTTTTAGAATTGGAATAGATTGGAATATACATCAAATGGATGTATAGACTATGCTCTTAAACGAAGAACTAGATGAAAGAATCTATATGGCATAACCATTAGATTTCATTTAAAAGGACCAAGATAATTGCATGCTCAAATTGTTAAAGTTAATCTATAATCTTACATATTCTCAAAGTAAGTGGTATATTACATTAGTACTATAATCATGTCCTATATTTTAATATGATTGAAAAATACCACTTAGTACATGTTAAAAGATCCAATGATAAATATGTAATTCAATTGCTTTATGCGAAAGTTTTTTTTTTTTTTTGGTAGCTAATGATAGTAAGTAGTTTGTCATAAGAATAAACAAATTGGCTATCAGGCATAATTAAAATTAAGAATATGTTGAAGGTTGTATACACCTTTATGGTGATGATCACTAAGTATTGTTCAAGTAGAGATTTCTTACTGTTATAACCTACATATATATTGACATAATACTTAAATAGTTTTTGTATATAAGATGGTAAAGCATTTTTGTGATGCTAATTGCTAAAAGTGAACATCTAAATAATATGTAGTATATCCACAAATGTCGCAGAGTAAGTAAGAGATAACTATGGTTCTTTATTTGACAGATTAGTAATCTCATGCATACTATTTTATGTATGAATAGGTATATGAAAAGACAATACTAGAGAGCTCAAATATCAATATCAAATCAAACATATAGATATTAAGTATAACCAAGTCAAGGACATAGTAGCATAAAGAGAAAAGAATATGTCTAGTGACTATTTATGATACTTTTTATCAATGACAATAGTTTATTTGTATTGAATATTTGATGTAATATATATTTAATTGAGAATTAAAAAACATTTTTAAATTGAATTTTAAATGAAAATTCAATTATAGAAATATGAGAATGCTTGATTTTGAATTAAGATTTCTATTCTAGAATTAATGTTAATTGAGTATTGAATATGTAGTTCTAAATACAAGATGTAAGTCAAACAACTATGAAATAGCTTCCCCCATGGCCGATCACCTCCATTATTTTGGAGGAATAGAGATGAGACAATTTTTAAGTGATTTATTGAGGTGATAAACGAGAGCTCAAGGCTTAAAACAGTATTGTCAATGTGAAGTGCATTGAAGGTCATTAACCTTACAAAAATGATTTGTTCACCCAATTTGTCTTAATATGTCAAATGTGAGTTCTAAAGGGTGTATTAAATAAATAAACATGTGAACTTAACTTAGGCATTAGGTACACCTGATCTATCATCTATATAGTATTGGAGGAAAGACGTTCACGTAAATAAAAGAGAGTCAATACTGTAACACATGAATCATACTTTATGTGCAATTTTGACCAATAAGGATAATATAATTTATTCTCTCAACTTATATTGTTGAGGATCCTTTAATGCTATATGAATCTCAAATTTAAAGTACCCTTTTTACTCAGGATCTAATCCCAGATAATTGAATTAATGTTTGCTATCTTAAAATGTTACTAGAAAATCATTATAATGGGACATTATAAAAAAGTGAGTTAATTTAATTCAAATGATTGAGAAAGAAGAAAAATCATTTCAATCTAAATTTAGACCAAGATATATTCAAAATCAATCTAAGTCTACATCAAGATATATTCAAAAGGGCACTTTTTACATAGAAGACAGTACGAATACAAAATATTTATATAATGAAAATGAGATGATAATTGATATAATAAATGATCTAGGGTATAACATATTTAATGTACATAAAAATTGATTCATTAGTCGATAAGTCATGTATTTTTAATAGACGTATGACAAGATGCTCTTGTAGTATGTTGGTTGTACAGGATATTAGACAAATATAAGTCATGTAGAATTATTTTCTTTATGGTCAATTAATTTTATTATGTGTGAGTAGAAGATAATAGATTAGTATACATAATAAGTTAATAAAATGAAACGTTCTAATTGTAAATGTGAAAACTTTTAAAAAATCATATATAAGATATAATTTATCAAAAAGATAAGTAATCGGACAGGGAAAGAAAATTGAAATTACTAAAAATATATATAGAAGGAGTTTTGCAAGTCTCTTATCGTGCGAATTAAAGCAGAAATTTGTAAGTAATTTTTTTTTGTTTCGATTATATCATGTTATTTGCAAACAAAAAAATAATTATAATACTAAATTACATAGTTGTTTTTAAGAAATATACATCAGTCGAAAAAAGTTTATGTGAGTAGAGTTAGACCGCATAATTGCCTCCTTAAAGTAATTACACGAGGGGTAAGAAAATTAGAACATTTCCAAATACTTGTGCTAAATTATGAATTGGGAATTATTTTTATAAGAGTAATTTGACTTTGCATCAGTATTTGTTACGTTGCATTTTCATTTATATACCAATTTGCAGAGCTTATTGAATCCTGTCTTTCTACTTTTGATATTCTAAGCGAAGCAAGCGAACTCCTCCTATTCTGTTTTTTCCATCTCAAGTTTATTTATGATTACAAATATATATATATCTGACTGGTCAAAATCAAATGAAGTTAGAAGTTAGAAGTTAGGTTCTGGAATGTCAAACATAGTTTTCTTTCCTCGCGAAATTTCTATTTCTACGAAAACACGAATTGTATTCCAACGAAAAAGCAAAAAGCAAAAAGCAAAGCCATCCGTGGTTTGTATTGTAGCCCATAGTTTATAGAGAGAGAATCTTTAGCCCAAGGGTGCCTCCAAGGAAAACATGAACTCATCTTTAACGCAACCCACCTAGTAGTCCTCGCCCAATAAATAACACCTTTCTAAAACCTTCGATACCCGCACAGTTTTCCACCTAATCGCTTACGCAATCTCTCTCTCTCTCTCTCTCTCTCTGTTGCTTACTCAGTGTATGTTTCTTCCATGATCTTCGACCTTTTAAACCTTTTCTACATCTGGGTTTCTGTGTGTTTTGATCTGGGTATTTATTTATTGGTTGGGTTTCTTTTTGTGATCTTTGCAGGTGTTGGTTCTTAGGAAATGGCTACCAAGAAGAGTGTTGGTACTTTGACAGAGGCAGATTTGAAGGGGAAGAGAGTCTTTGTCAGGGTAGATCTGAATGTTCCTTTGGATGATAACTGTAATATCACTGATGACAACAGGGTCCGTGCTGCTGTGCCCACTATCAAGTACTTGATGGATCGTAAAGCCAAAGTTATTCTCTCCAGTCACTTGGTATAGACCCTTATATAGCCTGATTCATAACCTTCTGTGATTCAGATATATTCCTTCTTTTATACTTGGATGTGAGTTTGGTATTCCTTTCTGGATCAGTTCTGCTGATTTTGAGTGAAGTGTTATCCGCTTTTACTTTCTTGGCCAATACTGCCCTGTGCTTGCTATTTCTGCTTGCTGAATCCTAATTCTGATTGATGATAAGGAAACTTGGTTTTTTGTTTTTCTTCACTTCAGTTCCTAAAATTTGCGTGAGCTTTGAACAACTAAGGCCGACTTTCGTTTCTTTGATTATTTGCTCTAATTTGGGTTTTGAATATGGAAATGTTCATTTGATATTAACGGATCAAAACTTCTTCCAAATTTATTTTTTGTCTAACTTGCTGAAGCTCTTGTTTATAGTTTTAAGTTTCTTTGATTTATTGCACGTAACAGGTTATCCAAACATCATTCGACAAATTTTGTGGACTAATACTATTTATGTGTGCTTATGTATTTCCATGAATCCAAACATTGGTTTGAAGCCTATTGCTAGGATTTATTTTCTTAGGACGAACAGTTTACTGTGTATAGTTCCTATATTTCTGTTTAAAATACTTCCCTTTGCAGACAATTAAATGGGACTATAAGTAAATGGATTGAATGTTTGACCTGCATTTATGGTGGCTTTTAGGGACGTCCCAAGGGTGTTACCCCCAAGTACAGCTTGAAGCCTCTTGTGCCAAGGCTCTCTGAACTTCTTGGAGTTGAGGTATATCTTCATTTTTCCTCTTGTTCTTTCTTACCATTTATGAGAATCATAATTTTAGATTATTTTAGCTGATTACTGTTCTGACGCTTTCTTGCAGGTGAAGATGGCAAATGATTGTATTGGAGAGGAAGTTGAGAAACTGGTGGCTGGAATCCCAGAAGGTGGTGTTTTGCTCCTTGAAAACGTTAGGTTCTACAAGGAGGAGGAGAAAAATGATCCTGAATTTGCGAAGAAGCTAGCTTCCCTTGCAGATCTCTATGTGAATGATGCATTTGGTACTGCTCACAGAGCTCATGCTTCGACAGAGGGAGTGGCTAAGTACTTGAAACCTGCTGTTGCTGGTTTTCTCATGCAGAAGGTATGGAGGTTATCCATGTTTCTGGGAACTCAAATTTGATGCTATAATTAATTGCTTACAGAAAGCTGAAAGTTACAAGCATCACTTGTGCTACCTATTATAAATAGTAGTTTGATATGTTGGATGCCTGGAGTTCTTGATGCATCTGTGTGCATGCAAAGGGTGAAATTCGTAATGTGAAGAGATATTTTACTACTGAAAACCATCTCCTGCTCTTTTTTAGGGTGAAAATAAGTATGTTTACCTATTTTAAATAGTAGTTTGATATGTTGTTGGATGCGTGGAGTTCTTGATGCATCTGTGCATAAGCAAAGGGTGAAGTTTGTAATGTAAAGATTTTGAACGGAGATTTTACCACTGAAAACCATCTCCTGCTCTTTGTAGGGTGAAAAAAAGTATGTCAATGATTGTTACTTTTGTTTTTCTTTTTTTCAATTTGAACGTAGCACTTATAATTAATTAATCTAATGCTCATGACAGGATGAAAGTAAGTACCCTTAAGCTACTCACTTTATTTTTTGTCAGTGTTAATTGGTTTAATATTGGTATCAATTGAAATGTCATACTTTTGAAGATGCAATTGTTTAGTTTAGGCTGTAATCTTTGTGCTTGTAATGAACTTCAAAATTTAGGAACTTGATTATCTCGTTGGAGCTGTTGCAAATCCCAAGAAACCATTTGCTGCAATCGTTGGTGGTTCAAAGGTGTCAACAAAGATTGGGGTTATAGAATCTCTCTTGGGGAAGGTTGATATCCTCTTACTTGGTGGTGGAATGATATTCACATTTTACAAGGCCCAAGGTCACTCAGTTGGTTCCTCACTTGTAGAGGAAGACAAGCTTGATCTTGCCAATTCTCTCGTGGAGAAGGCAAAGGCTAAGGGTGTATCGTTAGTACTGCCTACGGATGTGATCATTGCTGACAAATTTGCTGCAGATGCCAACAGTAAGGTTTGTATTCCTGCCTATCAAACTAAGTTTCCTTTAGGCCCTTGTTCAAATCAAAGTGGAGATCGGGAAGTGTATCTGTGTATGGTTAAATCTTCTTTTAGGTAACTGGGACTCGTGTATCCATTCTCATGGAGGGTTAGGGTTTGTAAAGGATTTAAATTAAATTATCTTCTTCTTTTTTTTCCTAAGATATGCCTCATTTTTACAGATTGTGGCAGCATCAGAAATCCCAGATGGGTGGATGGGTTTGGATATTGGACCTGACTCCGTTAAGACATTCAGTGAGAAATTAAATACCACCAAAACTATTATCTGGAATGGACCTATGGGAGTCTTCGAGTATGAAAAGTTTGCTTCGGGAACTGAGGTACCTTGAGGACTAGTGAATCTATACGTGATGTTTTTTTCCATGTAATATGGCATTGAAGTTGAAAAAAATCGTGTCAGGCAATTGCTAAGAAGCTTGCAGATCTGAGTGGGCAAGGTGTGACAACGATCATTGGAGGAGGTGACTCGGTTGCTGCAGTCGAGAAGGTTGGGCTAGCTGAAAAGATGAGTCACATCTCTACTGGAGGTGGTGCAAGCTTGGAGCTACTTGAGGGCAAGTCACTTCCAGGAGTTCTTGCTCTGGATGATGCTTGAGCTGGGTCTTGGTCATTTTGGCACCTTGTTCCTTTCTTCAATTTTCAGATAACGGTACCTGGTTGTTTCATAACCAAGTGAATTATTACCTGAATATGCATGATCCTAGAGAGTCTGTAGAGTGATCAATCAAATAAATGCTTTTTTATAGCATATATTTGGCCGCATTCTTGTCGGTCCAAGTCCAAGCATAGTCATTTGCTTTTAGTGATGGCAATTCCGGCCCGGTCTGGCCTAGTTCGGCTCGTTTTTGGTCCGGATTTGGTGGGTTATATCTTTTTTATTTTTTTGGTTATTGTGAACATTAGATCTCAAAAGCTCACAAATTAGTACTCAAGAAGATATCCTAAGTGAAAAACCTTGAAAACCCAGAAGACAATGAACAACAAATGACTAGATCATGATATTATCAACAAGCAAAGGATAAAGAGACAATAAAGTTGTTTGCTTTGTTACTGATTGTGAATGTTAGATCTCAAAAGCAAACAGATAAGTGCTCTAGATTATCCTAAGCGAACGACCTTGAAAACCAAGAAGATCCCTTTCTTGTCGTTGTTTTCATAAAAAGAGTAACACACAAAACAACAAAAAGAAGCATTTATTTTATATACCAATCAAAGTTACAAACGAGTTTCACCTCAAAAGTCGGATGAAGCAGGAGGAGAACATAACCAGCAATTACCATTGCCACACAATCAACGGTGGCAGTATAAGCCTTGAGTCCCTCGCGAGCGGATCGACATCATGCTGCGTCCAAATGATGGCTCCGAGAATGGTAACATGTGGCTCAAATAGACTTCTCATAAAAAAAAAACTCCAAAAGAAAGTTCGCAGTGAACTGACCTTGTGTGTGCTTGTAAAAACAGGAATATGTTGTTTTTTAAACAGGAATATGTTGTTTTTCTGTCAAAGAAAACTTGTCAAAATTCAGAGAAATTTTATTTTCTTGTTTCCGTAAAACTATTGCGGTTTTTTTTATTTTCAAAAACAAGAAATTGCAACAGAGTTAGCAAACACATTTTCTTATTTTTTTCAAAAACCACAACAAAAAAGGAAGAAAAAAAAGGGAAACAAACAACTTATTAGTTCGATTTGAATTTAAGAGTTGTATTAAATTGTTTTGTAAATAATATTTATACATAGTATTTAGTAAGTCTAAGATTCAAAGTGAGTTGGTTTGAAAATTTGGCATGCCTTGATGGGACGCAATGTCACACGCAAAGGATAGAAAAGAAATTGTTGTGCCTTTAGTTCTGGAGGAAGAAATCCCTATTTTAGTAAAGAATAAAAGATTTGTATTTCAAATGATTAAAAATCTTGAGAAAGCATCATTGCCTTTAGTAAAATTGCTACCATCATCGACATAAATGTTATTCATACAAATAAAATTCCAGATTTGAAGTTCAACTTGACCTTTATAGACAAAGCAATCAAAATATTGACAGAGAAGATGGACAAATTTTTTGCTACTCTAGTATAGGTTGATGGGTAGAATTCTCATTCTCTAGCAAGACATACCTTCGAAAGGTTCGAGGCCTCCTACAGGAAATGCGATGAAAATTGGCAAGTGTAGTTGCCCTCTAGCTTCTTTTTATGTGGATAAAATATACGTTCCTCCTCACAAAAGAAAGACGTTCCTAGTGCACCCATGTACATTAATACTGGAAATAACTAACAGGTGATTAGTCCCCAAGCATTTAGCAGATAAGGATTTAATTTAGAAATTGAAGCTAATATACCACATTATAGTTTAGGGGGCAACTTTGTGGTTGTAAACCATAATCATGTCGTTGCTCCTCTATGAATGAGACTACAAGTTAGACATGGAAGTTTTCTAAGAAGTCGTTTAAGAATTGTATGAGCCTAGTTTAATACAACTTAGACACTTGAAATTCTATAAGCCATATTTGAAACATATTGACTAAAAAAATCTTAACCCCCATTACTATAGAATTCCTGAATTTAATTTATTTTTTGGTAAAGATAGCCAATCAACCAATGAGCACATTTCTAAATTCACCATTCAATGTGATGAATTGGATAATTATGAAATTTTTAATAATTTCAAGCTTAAATTTTTACCAAATTCATTAATTTGCACAACCTTCTCCTAATATGCTTTGTTGCCCAGGAATTCTTTCCTTTTGTGGGCTAAAATGAGAAGATTATTTTATACTCAATTATTTCATATTAAACCTAAAGTTAGAATAGTTAAATTATCTAGAGTTACTAACAAAAGTAGGGATGCTCGGGCCTTGCCCTACCCTCGGGTTAGGTGGTCCGTGGACTAGCCTATGGCTAGATCGGTCGGAGTTGGATGACCCATGACCCAACTCAACCATGGGTTGACTAGTCCATGGTCGGATGGCCCATGGGCAGGGCAGGCCGACCCGACCCATTCTTAATATTTTTTAAAAAATTAAACCCATGATTGGCCCGAACTTGGCCCATGACCCGATCGGGCACCTTTAGCACTTTTATAAAAACTTTATTTTGATTAATAAAGTGAAAGGCAATTTTTATTAATTTGATATTCATTTCTATATGAACTGATGTTATTTTAAATCGAATTAATGAAGTTCATGATACAAAATATAACATGAAGGAAATCATGATGAGATCATGATAATGAGATTTCTATCATGTGCAATTATATTAGTATCTAAATAATCCCTAGTCATAGGATTAATAAGACAGGACATTATTAATCTAAATAGACTAGCACATGTTATACTCCTTGATTTGATCAAGCACTGGATCTCACAAACTGTAAGCATGAGATGTTCAGAGTTAACATGTGGATGTTTACTAAGAGTATTAAGTATATCGGATGACCCGCTAGAAGATTATCATATAGATAATCTATCAACTGTCAATGATTAATCTCATCATAATAATGTTGCAAATATCCTTAGAATTGAGGTGCTTAAGGATATCTTGGATACTAATAGAAGGAGAAGATACCCACGACCCCTTGTCAGGTTCATTACTCAAGAGCTTCTGGCTAGAGAAGTTATGTGTCATGAAGAGAGTCTTCAATGACACATAGAGCAATGAGATCCTAGGACAAGAACTAACATCACTTATACTAGATGTGATGTAGTCAATCTAATGGGAGTTGACACATAGCTCATACTCCGAATCAAGTGAGGTATAATATGATGAAAGGACAAATTGCACGATAATTGTCTATGGAAAGATTCGTAAGTCGGAGAATTAATTATCGAAGAGTTTGTGTGTTAATCTTCTTATATTCTGGTAAATTGACATCATGAAACCTTTCATTATTTGCTTAAATTAAGAGTTAATTCAAGTGGCATGAAACCATCCATGATTTGCTCGGATTAAGAGTTAATTCAGGTGCCTTAAATAATAGGGAACCTAAGGGTTACATGCATAAAAGATCGGATAAAAAACAAAGTATGTATGATTAGTTTTAAATAGGTCACAATCGTGGCTCATAGGCCACGATCATGATCGAAGGCGAAGCTGTCAATTAAGTAGGCCACGATCGTGACCGAATGCTCGACAGATGTACATGAGTGAGTTCTTCACTTATGTACAAAAAGGTCTAACAAGTTCTTACACACTTAATTGAGAGGATAAAGGCTCCAGAAGAGTTCTAGAGAGAAAGAGAAGTGGTCTTGAGTTTTCTTCATGTAATTTATGTAGTTGTTGCATAAAGCTAATTGCATGCAAGATACTCTTGATCCATCTCTCCATTTGAACATCTACTTGAACTCATCAAGTTTGGTGTTCTAAGTACACTTGCACACTTCTTCTTCTTCCTCTTTGCGTATTATTGGACGATCAAGGAAGGGTTTGGTGCTTGCTACAACCCAAACAAGGAAAAGAATCAAGAAAAGAGAAACCAAAAGGTACAAGTGTTTAAATGTCATGTTCTTATGATCTGTCTATGCATGCATGTGTGTTTCTGAATTTTCGAGGTTGTCATGTGATCAGAATTTAGATCCTGACACTTTCGCTGTATTGTCATGCATATGGTGCATGAATCTATGGTACCCTAATAGTGACCCTGTCAACCCAGGTTAAAATTGGGTCTGACTGGGCCAAAATTAACATTCCTACACAACATTGGTGAGAATGAAGACATATCCATCACTTAGTTTCAAGAAGATGAGAAGTCAATGTCAGATTGAACTCTTAGAGATACATATATGAAGTTAGTTAAAAGGGGTCTCAATATTGAACTTCAAAAACATTTCAAGTTATGCAATTTCATGATTTTTATGAATTGTTAACAAAAGTATCTTAATACAGATAACTTTTTAAGGAGAAGGACATTAAAAAATAGCTTAGTTGGTACTTATTTTACGGAAACAAATTCGTATGATTTGACAGTGGTTGAAGTCAATGTTCCTAGAACCTATGCTTATGCTTGTCCCTCTCTAGACTGAAAATCTCTTAAAATTAAAAGGAAAATATAAGAACTATCTACTTAAATTCAATACAATTTTGACACCCTAAAATAGAGAAAAAAATTTAATTTTTTGTTACAGGAAAATTTTATTAATTTACCATTGGAACACAAAATTCTCACAAAGAAAGAAATCAGAGGAAGGGACTAATGCAAGTACCATAATATATGGTGTCACCAACGAATTCGTGCTAGCGACCTAAGAATGTCATCTAAGATCAAATGAATAGGAAAATTAGAAGCTGACCAAACTATGTTCATAAATAAAGATCCATACAAAGAATTCAATCTTTTTAACTCAAAAGTGAAAAGCATCAAATATTGTAAGTCTTAGAAGACATTTAGTAAGAAAATTTGTGAACACGAGAATCAGTTAATAAGTTTAAGATTCAAGAGTCCACAAATTTGATACGTAATTAACATGTGCTTTAAAAACAATAACGTATGGAGATAGTTGGCTAAAATAGAAAGTGCATTGGAAGTTGAGCAATTATAGGAAAATTGCTTCAGGCAATTAAAATTGAAGTATGGATGTTAATGGGCCGGGTTAGGCTCGGGTTGCCCTCGACCAGCCCGGCCTGTGGCCCGCGTGGGTTGGGATGACCCAATCTGCCGATGGGCCGACCGGCCCGCGGTCGGCCAGTGACCTGGCAGGCCAAGGGCGGGCCAGGCCAAACTCGATCTATCTATATTTTTTAATATTAAAAATACAAAACGCGTCGTTTTGGACAAAACGACGCTGTTTTGTCAGGCCACGGGCCGAGTCGGGTTGACCTGTGATCCGTCCATGGCTCGCCAAATCTAGGCCAAAAACGGACCGAACCGGGCCGGATTGGATAGGCTGAGCTGAAATTAACATCCCTAAATTGAAGGGATGATATAAATTCACTAGCGTCATAACACAAAGGATATCTCCAGAGATACAAAAACAAACACACACAATCATACTACTCCAACAAAAATACCTTGTTATTCTAAATTTCCTTTGCATAGTGTACTCATTTCTATTATTATCTCAAATTTCTTATTAGCACGTCTAAGTGATTAAATAATATTTCTTTTTGGATGTGAAATAAACTTTAAATAAATTAAATAGGCTTACTAAATAAGTTCGGGCCTGGGTTGGGGTTGTAATATTTTAAAAAAATTTTAAGTTTTGAGCAGGGCTCGAGCTTGAGTTGCTCGACCTGAGCTAACTTAAAACTTAAAAATTTTAGAAAAAGCGACATTAATAACTTGGCTAGGCTGGTGCTGGTGCTGGACTGAGGACTAGCTTCGGGCCCCTGCTAAAATGTTATGTTGCAGTCTGAAAATCAAATCCTAAAAATTTAGAGAATAATATATTTTTTAAAAAAGACGATCTTAATAATTTTTAAATCGCACCACTATGCCCCCCAGCTCCCGTATATTCCCTTTTACGATGCTCTTTGCATTCACAAGTCAAATATAGGCATTTATCTTTCCAGTGAATTCCCTGATAAGTGTGTATTTGGCGGTGGTCCAGTCCTTTGAGAGAGATATACACGTACAATAAAATATCTATAAATAAATTATTATGTAAAGTATATTAATTAAAATGGTTAATAAATAACCAAATTTAAAATGTAAATATATTCACACTTCAATATTAATCTACAAATATTTTAACAAATTTATATCCTTAAACAAGTCAAAAACATAATTAATGCTAAATTTAGCGAATTAAGGAGAACAATTTCTTCTGTTCCTACTACTATTTCAAATTTTAATTCACTCTTACATTGTCTAAATTGCCAGCTTAATCGACTACCCTTGAACGAAATGCCCATAAGCTTTAACTTCAGTCTTCATTCTTTTGTAGAAAGCAAAAGAGTTGGCACAACGAAAGCATGTTAGATAAGAATGTGGGTGCTCAACTCAATTAGATGAAGAAAAGGAAAAGCAGGTGAGTCAAAGCGATTGATTTGACTGAGAAACACGGTCAGCATTTCAAACCCTCGGCCGACTTCATCTTGGTCACGTAAAGCCGACCCTAATATTACTTACTATACATACATTCAAAGGTCAACAATTCCCATATTCAAACCATAACCTTCCACTCGCTCCCCTGTCAACGTGTTTTCCCCTTCCTTTACTTGGTTTTGACCACCTGTTTTTTCCATTCTCTTACCTATAAACACACCTTCACCAATTCTACTTCACAAAGCCAAACCCTCATATCTTCCTCCCTCTTCAGACTAAACTTTCTTTATATCTGTACCTTGATCAATTTCATTCTCCATAAGAGACCACATCATATTCATAATATACCATGTATTTATCTTGGAGAAGAAGAGCAAGAAATGTTCATCGTTCCAACAACATCGAATACAAGGAGCTCTCCACCGGTGGCATCTCTTCCGGCATAGAAATTGTGATCCCGACTCATTTTCGATGCCCCATCTCTCTCCAATTGATGAAAGATCCTGTTACTTTATCAACCGGTATCACCTACGACCGAGAGAGCATTGAGAAGTGGATTGATTTGGGAAACCAGACATGTCCGGTAACTAATACGGTGTTGCGGAACCTTGATCAAATACCAAATCACTCTATTCGCAGGATGATTCAGGATTGGTGCTGTGAGAACCGTTCTCATGGCATCGAAAGGATACCGACCCCACGTGTTCCAGTGACACCATACGAGGTTTCAAGTACTTGTAAGAAAATTATGGAGGCAACTCAACAAAGGGATGAGAACAACTGTCTTCAACTTGTGGAAAAGATTAAGACTTTGGGAAACGAAAGTGAACGCAATAAGCGATGTTTTAGGGAAAATGGAGGTGCATGCGCTTTATCGGCGTGTTTCGAGACATTTGCAAGCGAGAAACATGTAGAATTGTTGAAGGAGATACTCTCAGTCTTGACATGGATGATTCCACAAGGTGTAGAATGCCAGAGTAAGCTTGGATCAATGAAGTGCTTATCTACAATAGTATGGCTTTTGAAGAGTAGAGCAGATCTTTCCACAAGACAGAACACAGTTTTGGCTATTAAAAAGCTTCTTGCTTTGGACCAAAGCTACGTGCTTGTCTTGACCCAGATTGAAGGCTTTTTCCAAGCTATGATTTCGTTGATCAAGGAGCCAATTAGCCCAAGTGCAACAAAAGCTTCGTTACAGATTATTTTTTATACAATTTCAGAGCCAGAGATCGGTGAGAAAGCAACAAAAACATTTGTAGAGATGGGTTTGGTCTCTGGCCTTGTCGAGATTCTTGTGGATAGTGATAAAGGTATATGCGAGAAGGCCTTGTGCGTTTTGGAACAAATCTGCAACAGCTCTAAAGGAAGAGAAGGTGCTTTTGAGAATGATCTGATTTTGCCGTTGCTTCTAAAGAAGATTCTGAGAGTATCGTTTTTGACATCAGAGCTCTCCGTGTCAATAATTTGGAAGCTTTGCAAGAACGATGAGGAACATGAGAATAATGTTGCGATTGCGGCACTTGAATCAGGTGGTTTTCAGAAACTGTTGGTTCTCTTGCAGGTTGGTTGTAGCGACAAGACAAAGGACAAAGTTAAAGATTTGTTGAAATTGTTGAATCTTTACAGGGTTAAGTTCCATTTTGTTGATCCTTGTAAGGATTTCAAGTATCTCAAGGGATCTTCCTGAAATTCTTTTAGAAGAAAATGTAATTAAACCACACATACAGAAAAAACATTCTATTCATTCGATCGTATTTGTTTGTTGAAAATTGTATATTCCTGTCCACAAAAGTTACTCTATCGTGGGTCAATTTCTTTGTTTTTTTCTTCTATATAAAATATCATCCATTAACATAAATTTAAAAAAATTGAAAATTATCCTCGATGAAGAATAATGTTTCTAATACAATCTTCTCAAAGTTAAATTTTCTTATTTAACTACGATCAAATTAAGACTTAAAAAAATAATGACTTTTCACCTCTTCAATGTTTTTTAAATAAAATCAAATTTTATCAATTAAGATTTTAATTAAAAAATAAAAATTAATTAAACTAATTCAAATTTATTAAATTACACTTAAATTTTATATTAATTATAAATAAAATAAGGCCAACTAAAAGTCTTTACTTGAACAAATAACTGGATTTCACATCACCTGTCGGTTTTGGTGACTTCCATAGTACTTGCAATAGAAATTTTATTGAAGAATTGACAATTATATTCTACGACGAACTCTGCATTCTCTTATGGCTTCGAATCTTCTTTACCGTTTTCCTTATGCACATATGTTCTAAATAACATCTAACCATACAATAATTAAGTGAGAGAAAATTTAAATAAATGGGATCTTGTTGGAACAAAGGGCACCAGGGAAAAGGACATAGAAGATTTGAAGCCTTCTTTTCCACGCTCTCTAAGTAGCTAATTTTGCCTTTTTTTTTCTACCTATTTATCTGTTATGTGTTTAGAAGATGATGGAGAACTTGAGAAACAGGAAATTTCGATTACTTATTCATGAAAGCCTAACACTTCTACCAAAATTTGGAAACTTATGGGAAAGTTATTCCTCATTGGTGAGCAGTAGGAAATCCTAGATATAGATTTAGAAACTGCTAAGACTGCCTCCTACTTACAGAGGAAATCTTGGATATTGAAGAGACTCTGCTTGACAACGGTGACACTGAAAATCAGCTGAATTCAAGAGAAGAAGATGAATCGCCAAATTGTGCAACTAAGGAGTGGGGAAAAGCAATCCCAATTGAAGATCAACTTCCTAGCTTTAGCAAGGTGACAAGTACCTCTCAACCTAACAACATAAATACAACTAGTGATCAAATGGATGCCATCTACTATAGAAGGTTTGAAGTTAATATGAACTCTGAGCATATACTTGATCGAGCTGACAGAGTCCTTGAGGTTGAAGATAGGACATAGACTACACACAAGTGTGACAAAGAGGATACTTATATACCAATAGCCAACTGTTGTGGTGGTCTTAAAGCAGCAAAACACTCTGATTTTAAATGCAACATCCTGTGTGCTATATATATAAGAGACTTCTTCTTCTTTTCCCTAGTTTCTCATAATTTTATTTTAATCCCTCCCAAAAGTTACTATTTATGATTCCCTCTCTTTAACAATTCTTCACCGCTGGTGACTCAAACCAGTTAGTGTTATATACCAATCTCTTCCTCTCAACAAGCCTGTCACAATCATATCCATTTCAGTCACCATCGTCACCAGAATCGTTTCAAAAAATGAGTAGAAAAATTGATGAAAAATGCCAATCGTCGATCCATCGCTTCCGGTGGTTGTTGTCGGTCACCACCACCATCATTCGACTCGTCTTGATGTCAGGAACAAAAGCCCTATGGTCTCATCACTAGCCACTGCCTAGATCGCCATTGATTAACGGAAAAAGAGGTTAGGATTTCATTTCGTTTTTCTTCAATTCGTTTAAATCTGTTGAGAATCCGAGACATGTTGCTTCGGAGAAAGTTGTTCTACTCATCAAGAGCTTTCATTTGGTATAAAAATCGTTGAATTATGAGACTGAAGATTTTTTAGTGATTGGAGGGAATATTCTGGTGACCAGAGGAATATTCCAGCTGCTGAAGGTACTGTTTCGAAGACCATTTTGGTCACTTTTGTGAAAATTTTTAAAAAATTTTAAAAATTATATTGATCATTTTTCTCTAAAGAACCAAAGTGAGATTTGCAATAGTTTGCGAATTAAAAATCACGGAACGTTTAGACGAAAATAGGAGAAATTTCTGAATGTCATAAATTGATTGCTTAGGTAATTCAGGTAATACCTAAATTGTTATTCGAGTCCAATAACTCCTAATTAGCACTGATTGAGATATTTTTTTTCGATTTACTAAGTATAGCAGGAGCGAGACCCCTATTGGAAAATTCGGACGGACGAGTTCGGTTACCAGGCAAGTTCATACCGACTTACTGTTATCGTAGTTATACCAACAAATGAATATTGTTCACTGCTGGTATAGATGACAGTATGTAGCAATGCATAACTACATTCATATACATGTGTGTGTGTGTGTGTGTGTGTGTGTGTATGTATATATATATATATATATTTCGGACGGACGAGTTCGGTTACCAGGCAAGTTCATACCGACTTACTGTTACTGTAGTTATACCAACAAATGAATATTGTTCACTGCTGGTATAGATGACAGTATGTAGCAATGCATAACTATATTCATATACATGTGTGTGTGTGTATATATATATATATAGATCGGTACTTATATACTTATATAGTGAAAGCGTATATGCAATAATGTGTGCCTGCTTTAGTATAATCCTTTATATCGAATTAACTGAGTGGATACGTTGGGTTAGGTATTGCATACATGCATTGGTCATTGCATAACCAAATGTTTACTTGATTAATTACATGCTTCATAATTTGATATGTATTGTTATGTTATATTGTGGGGAAGAAAAGATTTGTAGGACGTGCCACCTGATGGGTATGCATCAGGACTAGATGCCCACTGGTTATGATTATGAGAGTTGTTTGTTTTGATATTGAGTTATGTTATGGCTTGTGATGTTTATGACTTTGGACGCTTTAAGTGAGGCCTGGTCTGTTGGTGATGCTTGGCTCCCCGCAACCCCTTTGTATTAAGAGAGCCTTATGGCTACATGAGTATAGGAGTATGGCTGGGCCGTTGGTGATGCATTGCTCCTCGTAGCCATTCGAGGTTTAGAGTTGTGAGGGATTACCCTTGGAGATTAAGATCCTATAGATATTCTCCCCGACAATTTATTTATGTTGTTGATGTGATTGGATGTATTTTCATATTCATACATGACTGTGTGCATAACATTGGGTATCGTAGGACGGTGTGAGCTTATTCAACGAGATCTAACTCCCCTTAACTTTATTTTTCAGGTCAGCTTTGTAGCAGTTACTCCTGTGACGTGTCTGCTGTGACTTACCTACGTTTGTGTATGTTCTTTATTTATTTTCATTATCTTGTATTGTACCATCCGTAGTGACATGATTTCATGAATTGTAAAGCTACATGATTTCATGAATTGTAAAACTTCTTTCTGACGTGCACTATTGTTCTTGTATTGAATGAACTTGTTGCATTATTGGGTTTTGAATTTATTTTGTCGTTAGTGGTAGGCTTACGTTTGATTTGGGGTTTCGAACCCCAGTCTCACGTGTTGGTCAGGCACCCGTTTTGAGTCGTGACAAAGTTGGTATTATAACCTAGGTTATAGATTTACGGCATAGGATGTTCTTTAGCTTGTCACTGCGGACATATAAGAATGCACTCCTTTTTAAAGTCACCTCTTAATACGTTCATATTCTCACTGATGGTGCTGAACATTTTTTTGCTTTCAATTTCATCATGAATAGACACGCTCAATTTCTCGCTCGACTTGACCAAGAGGGTCATAATAAAGCTTCAACTTAAGATGAGACATCTGCCCTGTCGCTTCAACTGGAAGGCATGGTAGGCACAGAACAACTTAGACACGAGAGGTCCTGTCGAGGCGTCGGAGGTGTTATAAGGTGTTCCTAGTGTACCTGCATTTGATATACAGGCATTCCTAGCAGGGAGATGCGAGGCAGGAGGTTGCATTATTCTGATACACAACTGGTGGGTCTGGTAGAGATGTCTCTACAAGGGATGGCTAAAGATCGATACCGAGATCATATCCTTCCACATTTGGGTACAGTGACTTGGTCGCAATTTAGAGATAGATTTATGAACTATTTCCTCTCCTTTGCAACTCATGAGATGCTCAGATCAGAGTTTATGAACCTACACCATAGAGATAAGACAGTGGACGAGTACACTATAGACTTTATTTGCTTGAGTCGTTATGCCCCCAGAGATTGGTTTAGATGAGCTGAGGAAGAACAACTAGTATGTGTTAAGGCTAGGACCTCTCTTCATCAGTATGAATATGAGCTGTCGAGAGAAGTTCTCTACCTTAATGGATGTGGCCAAGCAGTTAGAGAGGATTCTGGTGGAGCAGGGTACCTTATCTATGGTAGTGCAAAGTAGGAGGCACTCCGTAGGATCCTCTAATTTTTAGCTATAACAATCAAACTTTTTGGCAGGGTTCAATCAAAGTGGGAGTTCTCAGTAAAGGGTTGTTCGAGCTCATAGAAAGGCTAGATCTGGTTGTAGAATTTGCTATGAGGTTAGAAATAACACTGGATAGGATGTATGAATCTCTATCAGTATCTACACCTCTAATTGATGTCATAGAGGTAAATTTGATCTACTACTCATGTACCGTGGAGATTAATAGTAGGAGATTAGCGGTGAATCTTATGGTATTGCCAATTATATATTTTGATAATATTGGGAATGGATTTGTTATCCCATCATTATGCTACCTTAAATTGTAGAAAGAAGGAAGTGATGTTTAAGATTCTATGGGACGTAGAGTTTATCTTTAAAGGGGATAGAAAGACTACCCCTTCCAATATAGTTTCAACAGTAGTGGCCAACAAGATGCTCAGACAAGGGCACCAAGGATTTCTGGCCTCAGTCAGGGATTTAGCTGTAGAGGGCATCAGTCTCCAAAGCATTTTGGTAGTTCAAAAGTTTCCAGATGTGTTTCCTGAGAGGTTACCAGGGTTAACCCCAGAGTAAGAAATTGAATTTTGTATTGACGTAGTACCTAGTACGGCTCCGATTTCTATACCACCATACAGAATGACACCAGCAGAATTAAAGGAATTAAAGAAGCAGTCACAAAATCTATTAGATAAGGGTTTTATCAGACCTAGTGTTTCGCCATGGAGTGCACTGGTGCTGTTGTGAAGAAAAACGATGGTTTTCTCTGATTGTGAATTGATTATCGACAATTAAATAAGGTGACTATCCGCAACAGGTATCCACTACCTCGAATTGACGATTTTTTTAACCAACTTCAAGGTGATAAGTACTTTTCTAAGATTGATCTAAGATCAAGATACCATTAGCTAAGGATCAAAGGGGATGATGTGTTTAAGATGACTCGGTACGACTATTATGAGTTTTTAGTAATGTCTTTTGGCCTTACAAATGCTCCAACAACTTTTATAAATCTAATGAATAGAGTATTCAAGTTGTTTTTAGATAGGTTTGTGATTGTTTTTATTGATGACATTTTGGTGTATTCGTAGACAGATAAGGAGCATGCCAAACACTTAAGATTGGTATTACAAATACTTCGAGAACATCAACTATATGCCAAGTTCTCAAAATGTGAATTTTAACTTGAGAGTGTTATATTTTTAGGACACGTGGTATCTCAAGGTAAAATACAAGTGGAACCGAAGAAGGTAGAAGATGTGATGAATTGGGAACAACCTAGGACCATGACAGAGGTATGGAGTTTTCTCGAGTTAGTAGGTTACGATCAAAGATTTGTTCAAATTTTTCTAAGATAGCAGTCTCGTTAACCTGATTGACGCATAAGAATGCCCAATTTATTTGGTTCGATGCTTACGAAGAGAGTTTTCAAAAACTGAAGGAGTGTTTAACTTCAACTCCAATATTAGCTTTACCAACGGAAGGTGGATGATTTCAATTATACTGTGATGCTTCGAGAGTTGGTCTTGGATATGTATTTAAGGTGATTGCTTATGCTTCCAGGCAACTAAAGAAACATAAACAAAATTATCCTACGCATGATTTAGAGATGGTAGTAGTAATCTTTGCTTAAAAGATTTGACGACATTACCTGTATGGTGAGACATGTGAGATTTTTACATATCACAAGAGTCTAAAGTATATATTTTAGTAGAAAGATCTAAATCTGTGGCAAAGAAGGTGGATGGAATTACTAAAAGATTACGACTATACGATCCAATATCATTCAGGGAAGGCAAATGTCGTGGCAGATGCTTTAAGTAGGAAATCCTCAAGTAGTTTGGCATATATCATAATAGAGAGGAGAGCTTTGACCAAAGAGTTACATGATTTGATGGATCAAGGTGCTTAGTTTCAGATTTCAAATGTAGGAATATTACTGGCCAGCATTAAGGTGCCGTCAGTATTATTGGACAAGATTACGACTACCCAAGGTAAAGATCCTAAATTTCAACAACTTATTTATGACATTCAGGAAGGACGATTCGCAGATTTTGAAATCGGTAAAGAAGGCATCCTTAACAAGGTGAAGGAATGGTTGCATTGAAGAAGCTACTTGGGTGATAGAGGAAGAGATGAGAGAAATGTATCCATACTTGTTTCCTTAATAAACCTTATTATAAAATTCAAGGATGAATTTTTTGTAAGGGGGAGAGAATGTAACATCCCGTGTGCTATATATATAAGAGACTTCTTCTTCTTTTCCCCATTTTCTCATAATTTCATTTTAACCCCTCCCAAAAGTTACTATTCATGATTCCCTCTCTCTAACCATTCTTCGGTTAGTGTTATATACTAATCTCTTCCTCTCGATGAGCCCATCATAACCATACCTATTTCAGCCACCATCGTCGCCAAAATTGTTGCAAAAATTGAGGAGAAAAACTGACGAAAAATGTCAATCGTCAATCTGTTGATTCCAATAGTTGTTGCAGGCACCACCATAACCATTTGGCTGCTCTCAATGTCAGGAAAAAAAGCCTCATGGTCTCCTCACCAACTGCAGCCTGGATCGCCACCGATTCACTGAAAAAGATGTTAGGCTTTCAGTTTGTTTTTCTTCCATTCTTTTAAATATGTTGAGAATCTGAGTATGTTGCTTTAGAGAAAGTTGTTCTACTCATCAAGAGCTTTCATTTGGTATAAAAATCATTGAATTCTGATACTAAAGATTTTTTGATAATCGGAGGGAATATTCTATGACCGGAGGAATATTCCAGTCGCCAAAGGTATTGTTCCGGTGAACATTTTGTCACTTTTGTGAAAAATTTTCTAGAAATTTTAAAATTATATTGATCATTTTTCTCCAAAGAACCATAGTGAGATTTTCAATGGTTTGCAAATTAAAAATCACGGAACGTTTAGGCGGGAATAGGAGAAATTTTCGAATTTCATAAATAGACTGCTTAGATAATTCGGATGATACCTAAATTGTTATTCGAGTCCAATAACTCCTAATTAGCACTGATTGAGATATTTTCTTTTGATTTACTAGATATAGGAGGAGCAGGACCCCATTGGAAAGTTCGGTTACTAGGTAAGTTTATACCGACTTACTGTCATCATAGTTATACCAGCAAATGAATATTGTTCAATGCTAGATGACAACATATATATATATATATCACACCTAGTTGAATCACGCACCCATGCAGGATCTGAGGAGGTCTAATAGTAGGCAACCTTATTCTTGCAAAGTAGATAGGCTATTTTTGGTAAACCCACAGACAAATGTGACATGAAGAGTTTAAAAAAAACTTCAAGTATGTGATGCAAGTTTAGAAGACAAAATAATAATAATAATAATAATAATAATAATAATAATAATAATAATAATAATAATAATAATAAGACAAATAAGAATACAAATATTAAGAAAATAATAAGAATAGTAATACTAATAATAATAATAATAACAAGCACAATAAGAATAATAATAAGAAAAGAAGAAAAGCCTGACTAGTCGATCAAGTAGATGCCCAATTGGTCAACCAGATGCACACGACAGGGGAATCACATATAAATCAAATCTAACAAACAGGTAGAAGAAAGAGACATACAAGAGTTAACAAATTAAAATCAATAGTCAAAACGCATGTAGCAAAAAAGTTGAGACAACAAGATAGTGATAGAGATACCGTGTCCAAAGCCTTTCTACACACAAAACTTGGTTATGGGTAGCAGCGCTAGAAGCATAGGTAAGCTCATTTGTAGATCTTGAAAACTCCACCGCTTCACCAATAATAGTAGTAATAATGATAATAAAAAATAAAATAAATAAATATTTAGTAACTACAATATGAAATAAGTAATAGTCAATATGCAAGAAATACAAATAATAGTAATAAATAAATATTTATAATTATTATTATAATACTAATACTAATAATTAGAAGGAAATCTAATTAAATAGTGGAAAAGCATATTCATAAAAACATGAAGAAATTTAAGTCCTAGTATAAGTAAGCTCCTTCAACATAATTACTTTAAGCCTGTACGAAACAAATTGATCTGAAGAAGACAACAAGGGACTATATTAAGAGTAAAGAAAGAACAGAGCAATAACAAGTTCACAAAAGAAGTAGATCTGAGATCAAATTTTCATACATCTCCATGAATTACAACATCCAAACTAAGGCTGAAAATTGTATATTATGGAAAGCACTGAGATTTAATATTCACAAGGTAATCACTGCAAGTAAAAGTTCTTTATGGTAAGAAAAATCAAGAATTTCGGTTGGTCTATAGAAATATTTTTTCTTATCAAATAAATCATCAAATACAAGTCAACACACAAAAGAATCATACACCCAGAAGAGAAAAGTTGGTGATATATCGAAGAAAGAACCAATTAAGACTCGAAAGAAAGCTATGGAAAGCACTAAGTTTTAGGAAGAAGGGATCGATAGGTAAAATCAAAACATATGGAAGTAATATAAACAGGGATTTCAAACACTTCTTACTCAAGATGAAAAAAAACCATACTAATACAACAATCAACAAAAAATCATAAAACCCCAATCCCAAACGGAGCTTTCACGATTTAGAATCCAAAACCCACATGGAGTTAGTAGAGGAGAAGACTGAAAAACACATGGTTCATCAAGAAAACAAAATTATACCAATGAAAATCTACAAGCTACATAAGAGGAAAAAAAGGGATAAGAGTTACATGCTTTAATCAGAGGATAGTGACCGAGCAAATATATTGTACGCAAGTAATTAAGTGACAGAAGTCCCCAAAAGATCATGCGGATCTGGGGAGTGGTTGTGGACTGTGGACATCTTGAAAGGAAGAAGAGACGATAAAACATACATTAAAAAAAATGAACTTACGAAGCTAAAACAAGACCTACATGAAACATCAGAAATTAAGAAACGAAGGAAATATATCAATCTATATCATAAGCAAGTAATTAAGTTACAGAAGACCCCAAAAGATCATGTGGATCTAGAGAGTGGCTGTGGACTGTGGACATCTTTGAAAGGAAGAAAAGGCCATAAAATATACATTAAAAAAAGGAACTTACGAAGCTAAAACAAAACCCACATGAAACATCATAAATTAAGAAATGAATATATATATATATATACTTATATATATATAAACAAATATATATATATCGATTAATACTTATATATTTATATGCGAATTCATATATACAGTAAATGTGTATCAGAATTCAACGATTTTTATATCAAATGAAAGCTCTTGATAAGTATAACAACTTTCTTCAAAGCAACATACTCAGATTCTCAACAGATTTAAACAAATTGAAGAAGAACGAACCAAAACCCTAACCTCTTTTTCTATCAATTGGTGGCGATCTAGGTAGCGGTTAGTGATGAGACCACGGGGCTTTTGTTCCTAACATCGAGACGAGTCGAATGGTGGTGATGTTGATCGACAAAACCACCAGAAATGATGGATTGACGATTGAAATTTTTTGTTGGTTTTTCTCCCCGATTTTGCCATGATTTCGGCGAGGATGGTGGCTATAAAATGAGTATGGTTGTAATGGGCTTGTCGAGAGGAATAGATTGGTATATAACACTAACCGATTTGAATTACCAACGGTGAACAATGGCTAGAGAGAGGAAATTTATGAGTAGTAACTTTTGAGAAATGTTTAAATGAAATTATGAGAAAATAGAGAAAACAAGAAGAAGTCTCTTATTTATATGTAACAATCGGGATGTTACAAAGAGGTTGGAGCATCATCTCACTTCTGATATCAAACATACATGGCATCTTTAAATAGAATTTTTAATTTAGGATCCGTTCATGTTCCTATTTTGCTATTCCTTTGTTGAGTTGTTTTAATAGTTAGCTCATTGTCTAACTATTGGTTATCATTGTAATGGTGTGATAGATTCTACTATGGTTAATATAATTTCATTCAATTTTCAAAAAAAAAAAAAGAAGTTTTACGAGGCTTACAATTGCCAGCTTTGAGTTCAGTGACATGTAACATGGATAAAAGATTTTCTTTCCTTTTTTATTTTTATTTGCATTTTAGGTTTGCTAATATTAAACAAATTAATCAAGTCTCCATCAGTTCCAACAAAACATTAAATCAATATGTTAATAGTTGATGCCTGACAAATGATCTATAGGCCATGCTTGGCACTTGGACAAATCCAAGCTAATAAAAACGACTCTGTTAGGTGCTTAGGAATTAAAATACAGCAAATAAGCAGATTAGTCTTTCCAAGCTTTTTTTATTTCTTGAGACAACCTGAAACAACTAATATTCCAACCCTGTAAATTATCTAGGCAATGAGTAGCCACATTTTTTAATTGTTTTGCTTATTCAATATTAGAAAACAGAAATTAGCAAAATCACCAAGAGTTGTTCAATGGCTTCTCCAACAATGCGGAGAGGTACATTTCCCTAAGCTCTGGTCCGCGATCAAGCTTCCTTCCCACAACCCACCTCAACTTGTTAAAACCAATGCTCTCAATTAGGGGTACGTAAACGTGCTCAAGTTGCTCACCAACGCAGAAGAAATGGTCAAGCCAAAACAGCCCTCCAGGCCTAAGCACTCTATAGATATCAAACATCAAGAAATGAAGCAATGTTGTTGGGATCCAGTTGCTGAGGACGTGCATAGAGTGTACAATATCCAATGTATTGTCGAAGAACGGAAGCCTCTGTGAAATGCTGATGTATAAAGGCACAATCCCTCTTGAAGCGATGAAGTTATTGAATGGACCATTCAAGTTCATGGAAGTTGTTATAATAGTGATGTTTCTTTCCATCATTCTTACAGCGAAAGTAGCCACACCACCTCCTATGTCCAGCCCAGTACGTATGGTTCCAGGCTTCTTTGTCGCCAAAACTTCGTCAATGGTGAAGTCCAGACCATCGTTGCTTCGCTTTGCTGTCCAACGACTCTTTTCCCTGCCAGCAAGATCAAAGCAGTCTTTACAATCATCGAAACCCTTGTGCGTTCGATATCTTTCGATCAGACATTTGTAGCTTTTGCAAGTATATGCTGTCCACACCACCGAGGAATCAGGTGGTGTTGTCCACAGGCTGGCAGGAAGCGGATAAGGTTCAACAGATTCCGGTTGCGAAGCTGAGCGGCATCGGCGGCGAGGAAGTGGTTCGCAGCCTTTGAGGAGGAGTTTTTGGGCCAGTAGCTCATCGTCCGGGCAGGATCCATTGACTTTGTATGTCATGTACCGGAGAAGTTCATCAGAGAAGAGAGTGCAAGCACGGCCTACTGGTGGGAATATGGTATCAGAATCAAAGTTTGTGTTGAAACCAAAAGGTAGAAGTTGGGCAGAAGTGAAGGCAAGGAATTCAGGTGGAAGGTGTTGCGCTGTTTGAGCTGAGCCAGTTGGGGTAGATGCAGCTTCTTCAGAGGTGATGGGGCTGGTGACGGTGATCTTGGAGGGGATGAGAGAGCAAGAGGAGGAAGAATAGAAGGTGGATGAAATGAATAAAGTAACAAAATTTGTAGATAAAAGAAGAAAGAGGAAGAAGAGGTTTGTAGAAAGAGACTTGGGCTTCTGAGGAGAATCCATGGTCAGATTGTTGACTGGAATCGATAAAGATCACTTGTAGACGAAGACAAACCAAGGTAGAAGAAATGAAACAGTGGGTACTGAAGAAAACCAGGCATCAATTAAGAAAATAAAAGGAAAAATATTGGGCTAGGCAGGCCTTGCTTTAGACTCCAATCTAGTGACAGCATGGGCGGCTAATTGGGTAGGTACTAGGGACTAGGGACTGTAAGTTGTATAATCTATGCCTTGTTTTCTTCTACAATATTATTATTATTATTATTAATGTAGCAGGTAATTAAGATTGTGAGAGGTCAAACGCCAACTTCATAAAATGTATATAAAAATATTCAAGATTTGTTGAGAACGTTGATGAGCATCCATTGACCATATGACTTTGGTTTCCCCAGAAGAGTTTGAGTTCCCGGGTCGTATCTGTTTAAAAGCAACGAGCATACATCTGAGATTGACAAAAAACACGTGTACGATCTCTCTTCACCCAATCACTTATGCAACTGCACAGAATGGGATGATTCACCTGCACATCCGGCATTTATGCGCCTATTGTAGCCTCTTACTATTCTCCCAAGCACAGGAAGATATATATGATGATGATTCACATGCACATCCGGAATTTATGCGCCGCACAGGAAGCTATATATCATATATATATATATCTAAGCCCAAATGTCTAGTTTTCTTACATACATTTCTCTCCCTTTCATGCTCATGTTTTTTCACTCCACGAATCAAGGGTGTTAGACCACTCACTCCAAAATGAGATTGAACTTGGGAGAGCTTTAGACTTCAAAATAACAATCCTTGAAGCTCCTGACGTGTAGGTTGTAAATCACCTGAAGTAACAAAACCTAGAAGGAATAAGATCCAGAGTTAAGTTTACGATTTCAACACAGAAGGTCACCCACTTTACCAGAAAAATGTTCTTTTTCCACCTGCGACCTATTAAATATCTTGCATAATGGCTATAACAGTACAATTGAAATCAAATTATTTAATCTTTGTTGAGAAATAACGTGTAATAATAATAGAATAAAATAAATAAATCATAAACAAGCACACAGAAATATATTAACAAAGTTCAGCCAATTAATTATTCTTGCATTCTTAGAGTTAAAAGTGATTGATTTCATTATTGAATAATGATAGTAATGTTTACAAAGTTCTCATATATAGAGACTAAGTTTATATTAAGTATATTGATATGTAAATTTTAATTTTTATAATTTTATTCAATTTTTTTTTATCAAACTCAATCTAACTTAAATATGAGCTAAATAAATTTTAGAATTCTTTCAGAATTTGAAATTTATCAAAAATGAGTTTTTAGATAAAACAACTTGTTGAGAACATGGTCTATGAGGCAATATCTCAACATTTTTTCTAAAATAGAACACCTGTACATACATAATTGTCTTTTAAATTATGTAAGTCCCTATTTCTTGATGCAGATAAACACAAATTTCAGTAAGCTCATGTCTCAAGTTATGTCATTTTTTTAAAGTCATTTACTGTACCCATATTCTTGTGTTCTAACTTATAAATTCACATCTACATTCTAAAAAGGAACACATTCTGCCACACATTGTGTAAGGTCATTTTCAACCAAAAGACTTTCAAGAAACACTCGCATTCTTTTGCAAGCGCTCACATATTGCATACTTGTGTATATAAGCTATACACAATAATATTTACTTTAATGAATATATCATACTCATCCAACACATTCCTAAAACACATCTAAGATTGACAGTTTGTGTATATGGGCCATATACAATAATCTCTACCTTAGCAAATTTACACTATAAAAGTTAGGTTGTAATCATGTCTAACACCTCCAAGATATTAATTAAGTCTACGTAATTCTTAAACTTCTTTGTGGTAATCGTCTCTGTCAATATGACAAATGCATTTTTCAAAGTGTGAACATTTATAACAAAATCTGTCCAAATACAATTAACTCTTTGATCTTATAAAACCTCACATCTTTCACCAGATTACACATTTATCTATCATTCTCCTAACTATTCATAGGCCCCTAAAAGGTAATTGGATCCTCATCAATAATAGTAAGAGAATATGAGATTAAGTCTTCTCCACCATATATATTTTATGACTTGATGGTACATCTTAATCAATTTATAACTATACAGTAATGTTTCTATTTTCTAGACATTCTTATATTTTCTAAACCAGAATTTTAGCCCCCTCAGGATATGTTCTTGTTGTTTTAGTTCCACTGTAACACCTTTAAAACAATACTACTCTTTATTGACTATGACACATTATCTCCATATGTTTGCCTCAAGATATAATGCTCCTTAAATACTACATCTTTGAACATAATCATATACCTTTTATTAAGTGCTCAAAATTTGTAAATTTTTAACTTTCAGTGTTTGAAACTTTTCAACAAGTTTGCCTTGCAAATTTCTACCACTCATACTTAATAAGATGACACAATCATATGTGTCATAATATAGTAATATCTTTCTTTGACTCTACTAATAAATTTTCTCTACTTATAACTATGTTCCTTATTAGTCTATAAATGGTTCTCGTCAATCGTGGGCTTTTATTATAATTATCTCACCCTTTATCACCTTAACTTTGTTTGTACCAATATCGAATCTAAAATTGTTTGAATGTAAATTGTCCAAAAAGATAAGATTCTTCCTCAATTTGATATATGCTAAACACTGCTCAATATCTTACGACATTGTCAAACTGAAGAAAAGTGAAACATAATATATTGATATTGATATGAAAATAGAGTCACACATGTTTATTCGATACATACACATAAATAAAGTACATAATTGAAATAAAAGCTAGACATGGAATGAGACGTTAGCTATACAAGGAATGGAACCTTTTGTTATATACAGTCACTGATGGAGAGAAACCAGCAATGGAGAGAAAGGAGGAGATAGTGCATAAATGTGATATACATTAACAAGCCCCCTCAAGTTGGAGCATGGAGGTTCGTAATGCCCAACTTAGATAAGAGCAAATGAAATTGGTTCTGTCCAAGTGCCTTGGTGAATATGTCAGCCGGTTGATGCTTGGATTGTATGTGTGTAGTTTGTATTTCTCCGGTTTGTATGTGCTCGTGAATAAAGTGACAATTTATCTTGATATGTTTGGTGCATTCATGGAAAACAGGATTGGCTGCTATGTGGATAGCAGATTGATTATCACAATGAAGTCGTGCTGCTGTTGGAAAGGAGAGGCACAAATCTTGAAATAAATGATGCAGCCATAACAACTCACTTGTTATATAGGCCATGGCGTGGTATTCGGCTTTTGCAGAAGATTTGTTTCTTGGATTTCCAATATATGGGAGAGTGGCCGAGACATATAAAGTAGCCTGTAGTGGATCTTTTAGTGGTGGGGCAACTTGCCCAATCAGAGTCGCAATAAGCATTTAGCTGTAATATGCTTGAACTGGAAAGGAGGATGCCTTGGCCAGGAGATGCTTTAATGTATAGAAAGACCCTTATTGTAGTTGCAAGGTGAGGTTTTCGTGGAGCATTAAGGAACTGACTAAGCATTTGGACATAATAGCTAATATCAGGCCGAGTGATGGTCAGATAAAGAAGCCTTCCAACGAGACGATGATACTAAGAGTGGTCATCTAATAAAGCACTGTTGTCTTTTGATAGTTGATTTTTTGTTCCATGGGGAAGGTAGCAGATTTTGCAGCGAGCATACATGTCATGTAAGATATCTAAAGCATATTTACATTGAGAAAGAACAATAACTTTGGAAGAACGTGCTACTTCAAGGCTAAGGAAGTATTTTAAGGAACTAAGATCTTTGATATGGAAAAGTTTATGGAGTTGGTTTTCGAATTCACAGATGCTAGCAATGTCATTGCCAGCGACGATTACGTCATCGACATAGACGAGAACAGCAATGAAGTGTCGTCCACAAAGTGAGGTGAAGAGGGAGTGGTCAGCTTTTGATTGTTTGAATCTAAGAGCTAGCAAAGAGGATGTGATCTTCACAAACCATTGCCTTAAAGCTTGTTTGAGGCCATTGTAGCCTACATACTCGAGGATCATCAGGGCGTCGAAAACCTCGAGGAACCTACATGTATATTTGTTCGTCAAGATCACCATGTAAGAAGGCATTATGGAAGTCGAGTTGGTGCAAATCTCAATTACGAATGACCGCAAGAGCCAAAAGACAACAAATAGTAGTAAGCTTAGTGACTAGTGCAAAAGTTTTGTGGTAGTCCACGCCTTCGACTTGAGTGAATCCTTTTGCAACCAACAGGCTTTGAATCGCTCGATAGTTCCATCAACCTTATATTTAATTTTGTATACCCATTTTAAAGCAATGGCTTGTTTGCCTAGTGGAAGATGTTCAAGGTTCCATGTTTCTGCACACATTGCCTTTTTCCAACGAGGATCTTTGGAAGCCTGAGAAAAAGAAGTAGGCTCATTTATAGAGGAGATGGTTGCTAAGAAAGCATAATATGAAGGTGAGAAGCGTGTATAAGAAATCACAGAAGAAAGAGGATGCATAATACTTGTATTAGCGTGTACAGATGGTGCCAAGAATGTACGGATGTCGTATGAAAAACCTAGTGGAGAGTTGACGTGTACGTTTGGGTCTAGCAGGAGTGGTTTATGGAGTAGTGTTGGAAGAGGTGGTGGCGACCTTATTTGTGGGAGATTCTATAGTTGGTGAAGTGGATATGTGTGATGGTTGATTGACAATCGCAGTGTCAACATCATTCTCATATAATGGGATAGGTAGCACTGTAGTAGATAGTTGGGACTCAGGTTCAGTGGAGAAAGGGAAGATATGTTCATGGAAAATGACATCTCGTGATATGAAACATTGATTTGTATCTAAATTATATAACTTATAACCTTTCTTACCGTGTGGGTAACCAATGAAAATACAACTTATAGCACGTGAACCAAACTTATCACGAGGTAATGAATGATTATGAGCATAGCATAATGACCCAAAAACAAGAAGATGATCATATTGAGGAAGCTTACTAGTAAGAATTTCATATGGCGTGTTACCTGACAATAGCAATGTTAGCGTGATGTTAATTAAGTATGCTACAATAAGTACACATTCTCCCCAAAAATGAAGTGGGAGATTAGCTTGAAAATGCAAAGCACAAGCTACATCAAGTATGTGTCTGTGTTTACGCTCAACAACACCGTTCTGTTGAGGTTTATATGGGCAAGAGGTTTGCAATTCGATACCATTAATGGAGCAAAAATCCTTGAGAGAGTGGGAAGTAAATTCTGCACCATCATCATCACTAAGAATTTTTTGAACATCAAGAGAAAATTGAGTTTTAGTCATACAACAAAAAAAGTTAAATATCTGTATGTCTCAGATTTATAACGCATAAGATAAACCCAAGTGCAACGCGAATAATCATCAATAATAGTGAGGAAAAAATGCGAACTATTTAAGGAAGGCGAAACATAAGGCCCCATATGTCACAATGTATAAGAGAAAAGCAATGAGTACTTTTATTGCTATTTGAGCAAAAAGGCAACCAAGTTTGTTTGGACTTATGACAAACACCATAAACAAATTGAGTTGGAATAGTAATATTGAGTGTGGAAATTTGCTTGATTTTAGGAAGAAATGCATGCCCAAGACGTTGGTGCCAAAGTTTAGTATTTGAAGCAATGTTACGAATACCGTACTGGACTTGGTACCAGATTGGGTTCTAATACGATACTGTACCGGTACCGGTCAATACCGGATACCGTTTCGGGTAATTTTTTACATTTATAAAATAGTCCCTGAATTTTTTTAAAAATTGCAAAATAGCCTATTGTCATATTGTATAGTTGTACTGTATATTTTTAACCATGTTTTTGAAAATCAAAATAATAAATAATAATTACAATTAATATGAAATAACAATAATTTTTAGATATTTCACATATAAATAATAACCACAATTTATATGAAAAAAGACAATCATTATCATATAAATATAAAATTAAGA
>JAOQMS010000002.1:14892198-14907748 GCA_027563885.1 Erythroxylum longipes
ATCCATTGAATCAATCTCGGTTTGGCTTCTTTATTGTTCACCAAATACTTCAGAGCTGCATGATTTGAATAGATGATGACCTAACTTCTCCAATCCAAAGACGACCACTAAAAACTCCTTCTCCATCGTAGTATAATTTTTCTGGGCATCATTAAATGTCATGGATGCATAGTAAATAACATGAGATACCTTGTCCAATTTTTGGCCCAGCACGACGCCAACTGCAGAATCCGAAGCATTGCACATCAGCTCGAAGGGCATGTCCCATTTCAGTGGCTGAATAATCAGCACTGTAGTCAGTCACTCCTTGAGTTCATCAAACGCACTTTTGTACGGCTCGTCGAAATCAAACTTCACATCTTTTTGGAGTAGTCTACATATGGGTTGCACAATTTTGGAGAAGTCCTTGATAAATCGCCGATAGAATCTTGCATGGCTAAGAAAAGAATGAACTTCCCGCATAGTCGCGGGTTAAGATAAAGATCAAATACTATCTATCTTAGCCCTATCGACTTCAATCCCTTTCGAAGAAACAGTATGACCCAAAATTATGCCTTGATCAACCATGAAAAGACATTTTTCGTAATTTAAAACCAAATTAGTTTCAATGCAACATTTAAGCACTTTTTTAAGATTAACAATGCATGTTTCAAAAGATTCTCTATAGACTGTGAAATCATCCATAAAAATTTCCATGTAATTTTCCACAAGATTAGAGAAAATACTTATCATACACCGTTAAAATGTTTCGGGTACGTTACACAATCCAAATGCCATTCTTCGATAAGCAAAGGTGCCGAATGGACATGTAAAGGTTGTCTTCTCTTGATACTTGGGTGCTACCAAATTTTGGTGGTATCCTGAATAGCCATCTAAACAACAACAGTGAGATTTACCTGCAAGTCTTTCAAGCATTTGATTGATAAATGGAAGCAAAAAATGATCTTTTCTAGTAACTGAATTAAGCTTCGTATAATTTATGCATACCGTCCAACCATTTTGAACACAAGTTGGTATTGACTCACCATTGCTATTTTCAATCACAGTCACACCAGTTTTCTTCAGAACTACCTAGACCGGACTTACCCAATTGCTATATGAAATTGGATAAATAATGCCAGCGTCAAGAAGCTTCAAAATTTCTTTCTTCACAACTTCCATCATGGGTGGATTTAGACGACGTTGGGGTTGCCTCACTTCCTTCGCTTCATCTTCCATCAAAATTCGGTGCATGCAAATAGTGGGACTAATACCTTTCAAATCAACCATCGTCCAACCAAAAGCTTCTTTATTCTATTTTAATAATTTAATCAGCTGGCTTTCCTACACATCTGAAAGTTTATTAGAAATAATAAGAGGTAATGTATCTTGCTTACCTAAAAAGATGTACTTCAAATGACTATGTAAGCTCTTCAATTCCAACATTGGTGGGCTGACTAATGAAGGCAGCAACTTATCAACACTTCTGGACAATTCCACAGACGTAAGCTCCTGGAGAAAAGGTTTGGTGGTCTCCCCACACAATGACGTCTCCATTTATTCACTAGCTAATGTCGTTTCCTCAATTCCTTGCCAACGTGATGCGTTTTCCTCTTCAAGAATTATTCCAAGCTCATCTTTATCTTCCAAATTCCAACTTTCCTGCACCCATGTATAATAGGTTGTTCATCATCTGGAAGTTTCATGGTATTATATATATTGAACTTAATTAATTCACCATCAAATTCCATTGTTAAAGATCCATCATGAACATCGATTTTTGTTCTAGTCGTTTTCAAGAACGACCTTCTGAATAAAATTGGAGTGGAAGAAGATGTATCATCGGTGCCCATCTGCAAAATATAAAAATTATCCAAAAAAGCATATTTCTTACTTAAACCAAAATGTCTTCTAACACACCTTTCGGGTAAGCATTTGAGCGATCCGCTAATTGAATCACTACATTAGTTTCTTTAAGAGGTCCAACATTCAAAGATTTATACACATCATATGGCATGACATTTATGGACGCACCTAAATCTAACATGGCTCTTTCAATCGACAAATCACCAATTTGACATGAGATAGTAAACATACCTGGATCTTGACATTTGGGTGGAAGCTTTTTCTTTTGCAAAATTGCTGAAATGTTCCAATTGCACTTTCTCATCAAATTTTAATTTCCTCTTTGAAGTGCAAAGCTCCTTAAGGAATTTCGCATACCGTGGAATATGTTTAATCGCATCAAGGAGAGGAATACTTACCTGAACTTTTCGAAAAGTCTCCCAAATTTCCTTCTCTTGCTCTTCCTTATTTGCCTTGGAAAATCGACTCGGGAAAGGGGGCAAAATCACCATATTCTTCAGCTTGTTTTGCATCATCTCTGGTTATGAAGGTTCCTTTTGTGTGATTTCTTCTTCTACTTCTCTTTTGAAATTCTTCAAAAGTGAGTCCTGCAATTCCTTACCACTCTGCAACGTGATCGCCTTCGCACTTTGTTTAGGATTGATCTCCGGTTATGCTGGAAAATTTTCAAAATTTCGTACCTCCAATCTATTTATGGCAGTTGCCATTTGGCTCATTTGATTTTCAATATTTTGAAAATTTGCTTCAGTATTCCGCTGAAATGTCAAAGTGTTAGTGGCCAAAGATTGAACTAAATCTTCCAAGGAAGTCTTACCTTTAGAAGTGGATGTTATGTTTTGATTTTGTCGAGGCATATACGGTTGTCTATACTACTGGAAATTCGTGGTTGCTTGCTGCCCTTGAGGATTTCCATAAAGCAAATTCGGATGATCGCGCCATCTCGGATTATAGGTGTTGGAAAATGGGTCGTACTTTCTTTGACTCGGTCCAGCAAAACCTCTCACGGCATTCACATGTTCTGCATTTTCATCCTGCAAAACCAGACATGCATCAGTAGAATGTCCTAACATTGAACATATTCCACATACCTTTGCTTCTTCCTTCTTCGTAACCGCGATTTGTCGCATCAAAGAAGTAAGGTCATCCAATTTTTTCTCCAACGTGTCCACGTTCACTTCATTCACGGCTTTTGTTCCATGCCCAGTACGTATTCCAAATTGTTGAATGTTGGAAGCCATGTTCGCGATCAATTCCCTTGCGGCCGCCGGTGTTTTCTCAACTAAGGCGCCACCACTTGCAGCGTCAATCATACTCCTATCCATGAGCGAAAGACCTTCACAAAAATATTGAATTAACAATTGGTCAGTTATTTGGTGATGGGGACAACTAGCACAAAGTTTTTTAAATCTTTCCCAATATTCATAGAGTGTTTCTCTCGTATGTTGTCGAATTCTGAAAATTTCCTTTCGGATGTTGGCTGCTCTTGATGCTGGAAAACATTTCTCGAAGAAAAGCCTTTTCATTTTAGCCCATGTTTGCACATTTTCTCCGGATGAATAGTACAACCAATCTTAGGCATCATCCTTGAGGGAAAATGGGAAGGCTCTTAGCTTAATCTGCTCTTCCGTCACATTTTTCAGCTTCATTCCCATGCAGACTACATCGAATTCCTTCAAATGTTTGTACGAATCTTCTCCCGGTAGACCCCTGAAAATAGGTAATAAATGAATCAGCCCAGATTTTAATTCAAAATTATTATTATCACCTAAATTTGGAAAATTAATACAGTGGGGCTGTTGAGCGTCCTTAGGCGCGGCTAGTTTGCAAAGGGTGCGGTTTCCTGTCATCCATTCCATTTTCTGCACTTGTCGCTGTTGTTTCGTCTGTTTCCGTAGTGCCTTTGCTATTTTCTCAATTTCAGAATTGTACTACAAATTTTTAGATTGATTTGAACGCGTAACGTACATACACCGTCAAAAATTCCTCAACAACAGTACTAAAATTTGGTACTGCTGTCGCCTACAACCAAATTAAAAAGAAACCAACTTCCGTTAATACAAAATAATGTAGTTGTGAAAATGGGTATCGTTTCTACGAGGAATTTTAGCAAAGATTGTACGAGTTCGAAAATCAAGTAACGAAAAAGGGGGGTTTCAATTCATGACAATTTAAAAGAATAGAAATAACAAAAATATGAATTTAACAAAAGTGATTGGATCTGAAAATTTAATTAAAAAAACCTTAGTTTTGGGTCATCGATGTTATCACACTAAAACAGATCCTCGATATAAAATTTCAGCCAATAATAAACATTCATTGGGGGATGTTTTCTTTTAAGAGTAAATGACTAAAAACATGTATTCTAGCATTCTTATTAAGCAACAACCTAGATACGATCGTAGGTTCAATTGAAAAATAACGTTAAGAACTAAAAAACCAATGAACAAGATAATACATGTACAACATGTAATTAATCAAGACAAATATCTTATTAGAATTTCCGACTTTAACGTAAAGAAGGTAATCCTAATTGCTACTTATGATTAAAGAAACTGAACGTTATAT
Source organism: Erythroxylum longipes (assembly GCA_027563885.1). NCBI lineage: Eukaryota > Viridiplantae > Streptophyta > Magnoliopsida > Malpighiales > Erythroxylaceae > Erythroxylum > Erythroxylum longipes. The sequence goes on from JAOQMS010000002.1 coordinate 14,896,609, forward strand.
TTCATTAATATAGCTATTGAACAAATCAATCCCTAGTTGCGCACCTAGAAATCAATCAATTCAATTAGGTAAAAATTAATTCAGAAGATACTCAATGTTCATCAACGAAACAAACTTTATTGAAACATCTCACACATAATAGATGATAACATGGCTTCCCTAAACCAGGAAAGAAGTTTAGCTACTCATAATATAATTGTAAATAAAAGAAATAACAAAGCATATAGTCTCCATCCCTGGTCCTTACCTAAAGAATACGAAAATACTAGAGAAATACTGCAGAAAATGAAAGCCTCCCTATGGCTATCAAAAAGTAAGATGAAAACTACTGAAAATTTGAAAAACAACCCTAAACTATTGTTGCGTGAACAGTCACACTTTTCTCTTTTTAATGCCTCCCGATCTCTTCCTTTTCCTTCCTCTCTTGCAGATCACGTCTCCCACGTGTTTAGATTGTGAATTCCTATCAATCTGATCTTAAAAGATTATGAAAATCTTTAAAAAAAATCAGATTTAAATTTAAAATCAGATCTGCAAATTTTTCTTTTTCATCATTGCACGTGCCTACGCTTAGTCACTGAATATGTTGCCATCTTGGAATTTCAGATTTTCTTCGTTTTTTTTGCGTCTTTTTGATTCAATTTCATCTCTAAGGTGTTGAAAATCATCTGTGAACAATTAGAAAACAATTCCATTAATTTTGATTAATAATTTCAACACATTAAGGAAAATTAAATACAAAATAAGCATAAATTGACGACCTAACATATATTTTTTGTAATTGCCTAAAGTAAAATCCAATAGAATTGCATCATTGAGCCGCATAAGTGGGATTTTAAAATACGAGACCGAATTTCTGGAACCATGCGGTTCATTTTTATAACTATATCTTACGGGACCAAGCTCTCGAAGCCATATAGTCCATAAGACAAATCAAGTATGTTATACCAGAACCGAGCTCTCGAAACCGTACAATCTAGTAACATATGTCATAACGTAGTACTGCTAACTCCCTAATTGGCATGCTAACCTTATCACATTCCTCCAATTCCTATCTATTTTACTAGGGGCAAATATAATTTAATTCCATTGAAATTTAATGATAAAAACTCATAATAGTCAATTCAAACTATTCCATATTCGGCCAAAATAAATGTCACTCCTTAATGTCATTTTTCCATTATTATTTTTAATTTAGTTCATAGAACATTCAAGACATATTCATCTTACCAATTAGTCAAAAATAATATGTATATCAAGTTTCCAAATTTAAACGTAATGTATGCCAATTGGGGAAAATACAAATTATAAGTCCAAAATTCAAATTAATCACATATACTACTTCATTTACAATCCAATTAAATATTTTTAACAAAAATTTCATAAACTTCCAATTTTATCTCAAGAACCCTATATTACCTAAAACATAATCTTTAGGGAAAAAATAGAATTTCAAGATCACATACCAAATTAATGTCCAATTCTTCAATTAAGCTTCCATAAACTTTAATTTCACCATTAATTCCTTATTCCTTCTCTTTCTCTTTCTCTTTCTCTCTCTCCTTCAATCCATCTTCTTTATCTTCATAATATTTCATAAAAAATTCAATTTCATGCATTTTATTCATTAATGCATACAACTACACTAAAATCATATACTAAAACAACCAAAACTCCATTAACTTACCTTATTGATTTTCGGGTACTATTCATCAAGAACACCTATATACTTTTTCTTTTTTTTTTGGTAAATCAGAAGATTTTATACAAAATTGAAAAAGTTATGTACATGACTGGAGACTATTTGAGTAGTAATCTCTTACCTACCAAAAGAAAACAAGGTAAATACATGAGAAAGCTACATCACTTCCTTACAAGAACACAAAAACTAATATCTCTTACCTACCAAAAGAAAACAAAGGTAAATACATGAGAAAGCTACATCACTTCCTTACAAGAACATAAAAACTAAGACAACAACAACCTTCCTACCAAAGAGACCTTACAGGGCTAGCTCATCTAACCAGTAATTCAAGCTAACCTAGAATCAATTTACAACACTATTAATTAACCAGTAATAATTACAATTCAAATCAACCGTAGGAGATGGTTCTACTACTGTAAAGCTTGTGAGCTTCTTCCTAAAAATTCTCTTATCTATTTCGGGAAAGTCCCTAACCTGCAAACTCAATGTTTTGCTTATTGGAAACAAGAATATTTCCTGAACCTGTCTTCTCTTCTGCTTTAGAAACCTAAGAAATGTTGGACATCCATTTGGCACTCTTGAAATATCAAACCTGCAAAAAAAATTATTAGTGAATAAGAATTTCAGCAATTACCTCCTCACGGTGTTTGAGCTGAGATGTTCCATATACTTTTTCTTCATTTTTTTCCCAACATTCTTGTTGACATGGTGAGTTTAGAGATCTTAGGTTGATGATTTAGTATGTAATAGTTGATTTGGGGGTTAAAGATAGAGAAAGTTGGCTTATAAGTGGAAGAAAATGAAAGAAAACGGAGAAAAAGACAAGAGTGGTTGTTCTTGGCAATCTTTGGTGAAGAAGAGAGTGTTAGGTGGAAATTAATGCTATTACTCCCATTAAAAAGATATCAACCATATAAATAACTTAATTAATATCATTTATTTTAATATTTTCAAGTTTGACTTTTACCCTTTTTTCATATCATACTTTGACCACTAGTTAACTCTTGGTCAAATCCTCAAAATGAACTCGTTTTAACCTCAAATTAAATCCTCAGGCTGTCCTTGAATAATACTATTTAATGACAATTAAAATAAAATACAGTTTGAGTTCCGAGTGTCATTATTCACTTGGGGATGCACTATTAATAACCAAAAAGTACTATTCATGAAATCGAAATTTTTGGGGCATTACAAGAAGAGATTATATTCATTCCAATTTATGTATTCCTTCATCTCTTCATTAGTGTTTGCTCTTGTAGAGAGGTGATGAGGTGGAAATTATTTTTGCTAATTCTCAGGTTTTCTGTTATAAACTGGATGCAGCAGAGGCAAAATTCTATGGTGATCAAGTTAGGCCATTTCAAATTCAAAAATGGTCTCATGGAGAGTGTTTAAAAATTAAGGGTGAAAAGAAAATAAAGTCAAAGCCAGAAATGTTGATGAAGACAACTGTCATTGGGCTTGCTACCCGATGAGAATTCCAATTGTAAAGAAACCTGATGAATGGACTTTCACAAAGAGAAGATGCAGTAACTACGATCATAAAAGTCAAATTCTAAATGTCACAAATTATGGAGAATATATAACAGTTGGAAGGATATTTCAAGTTAGTTTATAAGGAGCAAGAATTCTTGATAGAGTATGAAGGTCGATTTGAAGATTTGAAATATGCTACAATAAAAATCAATGACTTTGAGAGTTAGAATCAGGAATTGCTTGAGGAGATAAACTTGAGTAGTTCAAGAGAATTTTGAAGTGTGTTTGTCAGTAAAAGTCTTGATTCAAAAATAATAATGGAATTAGTCAAACTTCTTATGAATTTAAAGATTGTTTTGCCTGGAATTATACTAAAATGTCAGGATTAGATAGAAAGTTAGTATAACACAGACTTCCTATAAGGCCAGAATTTTGATCTTAATGTTAACCTCTTAAACATTAGTCTAAAAAAGTGAGTTAAAAATTGAAGAAGATGTTTAAATGTTGTGTAAGGCTTATTTTAATTTTAATAAATTGGCCATATATATTAAATAGGGAGTCAATACTATCCATGTAGTAAAGAAAAATAGCAAGAAAAATCTGCCACAAAGGAATCTATTGGGTGTATACTGACGCAGAATAATAAGGCAGATTGTGAATAGGTCATTTATTACTTGAGTAAAATTCTGACCCCAATAAAAAGGAAGTACGCCCTATTATAAAATTATTTTTATTGCTATATTTTTCCTAATCAAAATTAAGACATTATTTACTTCAAAATTTGGTTTGTGTGGTTTTAAAAATTGATTTGATGAAATATTTATTTAATACACCAATTATTTCAGGGAACATTAGAAAGTGGCTTATGACACTTGTAAATTTGAACCTAGTTTATTTTCTTCAAAAGTTAGAAAAGGGTCAGATATTAGCTGACTTCTTAACAAGCCACCTAGTGATAGAAATTTAAGAGGATCTGGTACATTTAATGTTTACTTACAAAAGGAAACCTTGGGTGTTGAAATTTAATAATTTTTACACATAAAAATTAGTTGGTGTTGGAATAGTCATTACTTCATCAAAAACTCTTCTTTATTTCAAAATGGACTTCCAATACACTAATAATTAAGACAAACATGAGGTCCTAATAAATGGGATGGAACTTCTGGTAGATCTTGGAGCTGAAGAAGTTCTCATTATAGGAGATTCTCAACTAGTATTGTGACAGGTAATAAGAGAATATAAGTGTGCAATTTTAACTTTATAACACCATGCTATTGGAATTCACTGTTGAGGTTAAATTTCAAAATATTTCTCAAGAAGAGAATTGAGAGGCAAATGAAGTTTCCCAACTGGCCTTTGAGGTAAGGATGTCTGAGGATCTCATTCATAAATGTGTTGTTATATAACTAAAAACTTATCTGCCTATATATAAAAGAGGGATTTACGTAGAAGTTTTCAATATTGATAAAGTAGTTGCTCAGGATTAGACGGAAAAAACTAAAAAATTATTGAAATATCCTAGTAAAAAGGTGCCTTACAGAATTAGATTATACCTTTGGGATGATTAAGAGAGTTTTATTTCGATAAGGCAGTAATGAACTTCTTTTAAGATGTCTTAGGATGTTTGTGGTATTAAAAATAAAGAAACAAGTTCATGAGGGGGTATGTAATGCTTGTCAATTTAGAATTAAGATAAGGAGGCTTATTAAGCACCATGGTTCCTATTAGCCTTCAATATTAAAGGATTGTATATCTTATGAAAAAATCATGCTAAAATGCTAAACGTATGGAAGAATACAACAAATTCTAGCCTCTGTATTACACATTATACTTAACTTATAATTGTTTAGCGATTGGGTCATTGACGTTATTGGAAAGTATACCTACCTTCCTCTAGAGGTTATAATTTTATTTTATTGGTAATAGATTATTTTACTAAATGGGTGGTGGCTCAACCCATGAAAAAGGTTGAACAAGTTGGCTTAGTGAAGTTCATTAAAGAATAATTTATTCATTAAATTAGAATTCAATAATCAATAACAAGTGACTAGGGGACTGTGTTTATTGGTCAGGCAGTTCAAGATTTTGGCATGGATTATGGCATACAATTACTAAATTCGACCTATTACTAAACTCAGGCAAATGGAAAAATTAAAGCATTGAACAAAGAAGTCATTTAAATCATATAGAAGATGTTAAAGGAGAACCACAAAGATTGGTATAGGATTTTATCTAAGACTTTATAGGCATATCAAACTTTTAGATGCACTATTCCAGGGGTCAATCCTTTTACTCTAACATATGGCCATGGTGTTGTTCTCCTCATAGAATTAGTAATTACATCTTTAAGAGTGGTTAACCAAAAGCTTTAAAGACGTTTGAGTATTCTGATGCGATGATGATGGAATTAGAGGATCTAGACAAAGTTCATCTCTAGGCTTTATAATTATACAAAAAGAAAAGGTAGTGAATTTTTACAATAAAAGAGTTCATAAACGAGCAATTCTAAAAAGGTGATTTGGTGTGGAAAGTGATTTTACCACCTAGAATGAAAGATAAAGAATAGGAAAAATAGTGCCTTAATTGGGAAGGGCTATTCACAATTCAGAAGGTTCCAGAAGGTAATGTCTATTGTCTATCTAACCCAGAAGGCAAACCTTATAAACATTTTATTAATGAGATATATGTGAAACCTATGTAACTACCCTATAAGAGAGATCAAGTATAAAAGAAGAATAAAATTTTCCAAATAAATTATCAAAAACTAAAATAATTATTCAAACAGTAATCGTTCTAAGGGAAATAAAATTCAAAAACAAATAGGCCAACCTATAGCCAATAAATTGTTCATAAAAAGGTGTTAAGAATTCAAAGTTAATCTAGGTTAAAGGACTGGATCTCACCTTATTGCTTAATGTAGGAAACTTGATCTTCTTTAGCTTATTGGACTTGTTGTTTTTAAAGGTCAACTTTTTCCTTTCGTAGCATTAGTAATTTTCTCAATTCCTTAGCCATTTGCTTAACCTTAGTGAATTCATTACTAAGTTATTTGTCAAGTTTCTTGTTTCTACCTAATCAGCTTAAATGCTCTTTCATGTTCAACATCATGATCCTCTAAGGAGTTGAGTTCTTTCTTTAGTTATTGAATTCATACCATAAGGTTTTTACCTTTAGCTTTTTTTGCTTTACAATCTTATCAATGCTTTTGAGGAAGGCTTAGTTTCTTAAAGTAAACAACTTAGTCAAGGAAGGATTTCTCAAAAGAGGAAAATAATTTTTAATTTTAATCAAAATTCCTCTAATAACAGATAATTAAATCACATAACTAATATAAGACAACATGTTTAGAAAGGAGTTGCATTATATTTTAGCTAGAATTCGAGCTCTTGTTGTATCGTGAGCTTTAAGGACTCTTTAGCTGTTATCAACTCTTCAAATTTAATTGATGGCATAGTGATGGAAGCATTATTAAGTGAAATGTCCAACAATATTAGATCAAAGGCTTCCTCAAAAGATACTATTATTGTCTAAATATCTACTGCTTATAATATATAAAAGAGCTTGTCAAAAGTCTGAAGAACTTATATAGACATGAAGGGAGTTCTTGCTTTACATTTAGTGAAGTGAATTATGTGTTTTTTGGCTATGGGGAATTTTTAAATCTTCTAGGTTTTGGTTCATAGGAAAAGGCATGTAGTGATAAGTCTGATGTTTGTTCACCTGTGAAAGAAATTTATAGCTATGAATTTATGTTAAATAAAGAGAAGTTAGAAAAGAGTATTTTACCATCACCGATGTCTTTCATAAACTTTTCAAGAGTTGAAAAAGTCTCATTTATGAGGTACTTTCTTTAGTAACAATCTCAGTGATATCAATTTCTTCAACTAGCTTGGTGGAAGAGTAAGTTAATTTTTTGGCAAATTAATTTTCTTTGGTTGGTGTTTTGGCTTTTTTAAATCTCGAAACAAATAGAGACTTCTCTTTAAATTTCCTTTTAATGAGAGAGTTTGCAGCTACTTTTGCTTCTTTTTGGGAATTAATCTTTTCCTCTTCCTTTCCTTCAGTATCTAGAAATTTGAAATCTAAAGCAATATCAATTATAGGGATTGAAATTAAATGATATCTAAAATATTAAGACAAGAAGAAGTATCGTTGAGGATTGCAAGATGTATGTGAGGGACCAATTGCTAATAGCTCTTTTGACACCAAAGATCATAGGCTTCTATAGTGTTAATACTTGCCACAGAATATTACACTTCAAGGCATGGTAATTCTTAAAAATTCCATGTAAGATCTTATCTTTACTATAACCAACTTTAAAGGGAATTCCCACTGGGTAATGCAAAAGGTGGACGATAGGAGGAATTTTGAGGAAAAGACCAAGCTACTAGCTTTAGAGATAACGTAAATATATTTCAAAGCCCAAGGTCATAATAGAAGGGCTAGGCTTCAAAGCCTTATTACCACCCATTACAAAAAGTCTTAGATTGGTGTAAAAAAGGAAGAGTTTTTGACAAACAATCGAGTAAGAGGAGTTAGATTGCTTAAAGATATTCAGCAGATAAGGTATTTTAGGGAAGCTTTTGAAAGGGTTGGGTTGGTCTATTTACCTGGAATTTAAAGACAATATAATAACGATAATATCCTTGGTGGATTTATTACACAGGACTTAAAAACAAAAAACTAAGAAAATCTAGGAGTTTGAGGCTTGTAGAAGGAAGACCGTTTTTATCCCTAAGTTCTAGAAAATAAGTGAGTGTTTAGAGCTAGACAAACCATAAACTTAAATTAAGCATCTGAAGAGGGAGATTGGAGAAACACCTTCCTAGAGTTTTGTAAAGAAATCTTAAAAAACATAACCCAAAGGAAAAAAAATACTTGAAGCTATTACTTTACATAAAGGAAGAAATTCCAAATTCACTGTATTGTTTACTAGGCCAAAGATAAACCGATTCAACAAGATCCAAATTAAACTTAGTATGCTCTTCTTCAAAGATAAGATTCTTGGAAGAAATACAACTATTGATTAAGCCAGAGTAAGAAGAAAATTTGAAGGTATTAGGGTCTAAACCAAAAGTTTCCTCAACTAAAAAACATCTCCCTTAAAGATGTTTTCCTTTAGACTAGCAACTATTGATTAAGCCAGAGTAAGAAGAAAATTTGAAGGTATTAGGGTCTAAACCAAAAGTTTCCTCAACTAAAAAACATCTCCCTTAAAGATGTTTTCCTTTAGACTAGCAACTATTGATTAAGCCAGAGTAAGAAGAAAAATTGAAGGTATTAGGGTCTAAACTAAAAGTTTCCTCAACTAAAAAACAAAATCATCTCTAATAATAAGCAAGCTTGTCTAAAGGAAAACATCTTTAAGGGAGATAGAGATACAGCAGAAAGGAAAAATAACAAAAGAATTACATAAAGGACTTCATAATTTTAGGATAACAAATATCAACTTGGGTTGATACTCTAGTGGGTTTCTAACTAGAGCTACCAATTGAAGAATTCCTTGCCTCTTCTAAGTAGAATGGAAAGAGGTGAATAGTCTATCTATCCATTTAACCCATTATTCCATATTTTTTAGCATGGTTTCAAGGATTCTAGGGTTTGTGATAAGGGAAATTCTAGTGAGGAGTTTGATTTACTCTCTTAGGTACGGGAGGGATGGTTAAGGAGATCTGATACATGGGAGACTCTAATAGTTAAAGGTAATCCTTACTCATAATCAAAATATGGAATTCCCCCTTAAAAGTTGTAAAAAAGAGATTTTGATGACAGAATTAGAAGAAAGTTCAAAAAGGGATTTATGGTTCAAGAGTTTCTTACCTTAATCTAGTAAATGCTAATAGAGGTTTAATAGGAATAAAGACTACCATAAGTTTTATAGCCTATATGAAGAATGCAAATGAGAAACACTGGTAGAATATTTAAATAAAATACAAAGAGAAGTTGAAAGCTTACATATATAGCATTCAACTAAAAAAGTTAGTAGAGCATTAAGATGTAATATGTTTAACATGCATAAAAAAGTGAGAGTTTATAGGGTTTTGGAGGAATTTGCAAGGAAGAGAAGGAAAAGAGCTTAAAGTTAGTAGAGAAGATGGAGATTGCCTGAAGTTTAAGATAATAAATGGTGGAGAAAGGGGGAATTTATAGCAAAATGAGAAAACCCTAAGAAAGCGGTAATAATTTGAAATTCAAATAGAGTAAATCTTTTAGCTTCTAGAACAAGTGGAGAGTTAAGAGTTTTATACACAAAGGAGTCTTGATACAATTATTATGCCCAATATTCTTTTTCTATCAATTATTCTTTTTGGCTAAGGGTATGAAGGTTATCCTAGCAACATTTCAAGGCCTTTTTTTCTAGCTAGTTTCTTTTTAGTTCCTGAACTTCCCAAAACCACTAGTCTATATCTAAGAATTTGATTAATGTCCTTGAACTTATTTTTTTTGAAGTTTAAAAGGTCTTCAATACCATATATTTGGTTTATTCAACCAAACATATGAAGGGGCAATTATTGTAGACTGAGCAGAACTTAACCTATTTAGCCCAAAGATGAAATGGTCAATTGTTAGTATTTCTAAAAGTCAACTAGATGGCTTAGAGAATTCCTGTGAATGGTAACTAATAACAAAGTCAAGGATTTGAGAGTCAAGTCAGTTGAAAACATTATTAACATTTGTTAGGCAGTTAGTTAGGACGTGGCTAAAATTGGAAGATAGTTAGAGGTTGAGCAATAACAGGAAAACTACTTAAGGCGATTGAAGTTAGGGGAGGTGTACAAGCACATTATTAGGAAAAAATAAAATGCAAACAACTTAAACAAAAGATCCACAATTATTTAAGCTTTCCTTGCACTTTGCCCTCATCCTTTACTTAACTAAAATTATCCTCTTAACTTAAATTTTAGTCCAATACTCTTTAGCATTTAACAACTCAGGAACTTAAAATTTTGTTCGCTAAGTTTTCCAAAGGCCACTTATATCGCTAATTAGAAGTCACACGTGGTTTTGGGACAATTTCTCCCTAATATGCTCAAATTCTAGGTTGATCATAAAAGTGATCTACAAGTAAACATTGATTATATGCTCCATATCTAATCAAAACATTGTGAGATGAAATGGTTGAATTATACAAAAAAAATCACGCATAGAAAGGTTAGTCAAAGTCACCTTAACATACCTAAATATTTAGATGATCATAACACATTGCTAGATGTCAGTCTTAATATATGGATATAAATTGTTTAGTTAGAAAATTAAAGATGAATTAAATGAGTTTAATTTATCTAAGCCCAAATATGATTTAATGTTATAATTTATATCCATTGTCAACATATTTAGGAACTTAATAGGTCACACACAAATAAATAGAGTTGAAGAGAAAAGATATTTTAATTAAGTTGAACTTGATTGTAAAGTTTGAGAAATTTTAGGATTAAATATAAGATATTTAATAAATAAGGATCAATATGAGACATCAAATCTTAGTTGGACCCAATTAGGATTTAGTTGGAACTAATACTAATTCTAGTTAAAGTTTAATTAAAATTAGAATTTAATTTTCATTAAATTACTAAAAGTCCAAAACATATTATAAAAAGATAATATTAAAACATAACACTCCATGAAGATAGTATTAAAACATAGCACTCCATGAAGATCTTGAGTCAAAGGATCTTTTGTTAATCATCCTAATGAGAGTTTTCTTTTAAAAATCTCTTAATTTTATAAATTTATTTCTAATAACAATCTTTTGGATTTCGTTTGATACCAAATTGGAGACTTATGTACTAGGTACCAATACCGACTGGTATTTATAATACTGGTCATATACTGGTCAGTACTAAAAATTTTGAAAAATATAGAGATTAAGTTGCAAAATTTTCAAAAAAATTTAAAAATTTAAACTCCCTCCCACCATATTACCCCCTCCCCTTTTTTAATTTGTTATTTAATTAAACT
>JAOQMS010000002.1:14914182-14928578 GCA_027563885.1 Erythroxylum longipes
AATGCTTATTACGTCAAGGCAAGATCCATATGGTGCTTCAACGTCCCCAAAAATGCCTCTGCTTTGATCAAATATCTTGGTAAGATCTGACATAAGGTTAGAATTCACTGCAACTTTCAACTCGGTAATGGGGAGACTATGAAATTTTGGTTTGAACCGTGGCTCAATCAATCTATTCCCTTCAGTCTACCTCAACTTCAAGCACTTACAGGATTTATTCCTACAGATGCTAATGTGACTGACGGCTTAACCATTTATCGACAACTCCAAAACAGGAATCCTCCTATAAGTAACTCCTCACTTCTCACCTTTAACAGGCGACCTGACAAGATTCTGTGGAGGTTAACGTATTCTGGCCAGTTCACTACTTCAGCTAGAAGCATACACCAAATGGAGTATCCCTAGGTACAAAGGTTTTATGCAGTATGGATTCGGAACTTTAACCCTCGACCTTAAGAGGAATCAGAGAGCTGGTTCAACTGCAGAATCCCTTCTTGCCTAGTTAAGAACAATCATCCGAAAGTCTATAAAGAGTCCTTTATCTATGTATCTGATATGGTAATTATAGTTGATCATGTTGTGTGATAAGGGTACTCCCTTGGACATCTTAGTCTCTGTAACCTTATTTTTTCATTAATTCAATTTTTCTATTTTCAAAAAAACAAAACTTTAACCCTCGACCTGCTCATCTACTTTAGCAAGCATTCAAACTTAAACTCGCTATTTTAGACCGCATTGGTAGGTTTCTAAGCTTCCCTAATTGATGTGCCCTGCGCAAGAGTAATGCCGAATCACATAATCATCTTTTCTTTTCTTGCATATTTTCGAATCAGATTTGGAGATTCATCATGATGAAATGCGATATCCCCAGCACCCCTGTAATCTGGTCTGATATCCTAGATTGGAGTGTTCAACTCAAGCTCCCCAAGGAAGGTGATATCTGGTTAATACGTACAGCTCTAGCTTATCTTGTCTCCGACATTTGGCAGGAGCCGAACAACCCTATATTCAAGTCTACTGCTTGCACACCACAGCAGTTATCGGTAATCATTCAAGATCAGCTCAGGACACACCTATTCCTTTACAAACATAAGCATATTGTTAGCCAAAGAATGTCCTCACGATGGAAGTTATACTAACTCACTTGAGACAACTTAGATGAGGGCCTGCTTATTACACCCCAATACTGCCCACTTGTATTAGTTTTAAGAAGTTTCGTAACTTAGTATAGTTAACGCATAATGGTGCTTAACTAGATCCTTTGTTTGGGGTTAGGCCCTTTGATCTGTACTATCCAATTTTGTAAACTTCTTGCTTCGCCCAGTCTTTTGAATATATTACCTTTTATTCAAAAAATAAATAAACCAGAAAAACTAGAAATTAAAGAATCAATAAAACACGAAAACTTAATAGAGATAAAAGAAAACCGTAAGAAATTCTCAATGTCCAATGCAATCTCTTCCACCAATTGAGTAACTCTGCAATGTCTCCCCTGGTCATGCATATCAGTCCGCAAAATTTTTACTAGAAAAACTCTTTCGTGGTTTAAAGCCAGGGTAATGGTAAGTTTTATATGATAACCTTTTCTTTCACTTTTTTTTTTAATCCTAGCCAATCAAAATAAATTAAAGATAATTTCCATAGCTAATGATCCACCAGGGGAAAATTTGGAGAAGGTTATCTTATTCCATGCAAATTTCCACTCAATGGGGTCAGTTCGTGTTGGCTTGAGTATCAATTGACTTTATAACCACGCAAGTTCTTATTGGCAATATTCTGTACCCTTTTGACCATTGTGTTCAGATCGGACTACACACATGATCCTTAGTGTCTTCCATATAGCAAAGCTTTCATTTCATAACCTACTAGTAACAGTAATTTACCAAACCAACTTGACCGAACTGAGCTATGAATCTGAGGCAAACCATGGTTTCATGTTCCTATAATCCTGATCTTTTCAGTAGCTTGATCGGTTCCCTAGTTCACCTGCTTATTTCTCCATCTGCAAGTCCAAGTTCTAGTGAAAGAACTAAAGGTGAAGAAAATGGTAACAATGCAGCTGTCAGAGCAGCAAGTAACACAGCAGCCCAGAAGCATTTCCGGCAGCGTCAACATATTCGATCAGCTTAATCCAGCGAAGGGATCCAACCTTAATCATCAGTTTTTTTTATTATGGCATCAATATTATATATATATGCACATGATGTTATTATCTTTCGGTAAATGTATTATACTTGGTTATGCTTTAACCATATTACTTCTTGTTATTCAAGGCATGAGATGAAGTACAATATGGTAGTTTCTAACTGTTAATTTGTGTCGGAATTACAGCTCTCGACTACTTTTTATTCACATACAAGATAAGATCATTAAAAATTAATTTCATAAATATATTTACTATTCTATTTTTTGGGAACTAGTTCGATAAGTTTAACATGGGAATGCATGACCGAATAAATGATCGACTAAGAGGTAGTTCCTCACTGAACAAAACCGCTTTCTCTTTCGCATGATAACCAACTCAATGCAAGACTCGATAATAAGAGCCACACAGACCAATAAACCAAACCCATTTTAAGTGGAAATCGCTTCCATGTATCTGAATGACAGGGTAGAAGTTTGGTTCCAAAGTTGAGCAGCCAGAAGGAATAAGTAGGTCTAGAAGGAATTTGTAGAAGGGGAAGCACAGCTGCACGAAGATGTTATGGGTAAAATATGCGAAAGGCAGTGGGCTAAAGGAAGATGGAGTGATGGCACTAAGTACCTATTTGGATAGGCTTATTTCAGTAGAGCTTTTGTCACTAGAGATTTTTTTAGAAGCTCCAAATTTAAGTTTTTTAAGAAGCTGTATTTTAACTTCTAAAAAGTCATTTATATTAAAAAAAAAGTACTTTTTGATTTTACGGTCAAACACTCATTTTTTAAAAAAATAGCTTTTGCGGTAAAAAAAGAATTTTTTACCCTCCAAAAGCTGAACCAAATAAGAACTAAGAGTGAGAGCTCAGCATAAGAGAACCGAAAGGAACTTGAGGTCACTAAGGGAGGAACCAGCCATGCAAGGGCTCGGGTAACACCTCAGGAGGTAAGGAAAAAGAATAATACCTGTTATAAATGTGGAGATCATTACTTCATAGGGCACAAATGTAGGAAACAGTTACTCACTATTGAAGGGTACAAGGAGAGGTGGAACTGGAGGTGGGAGTGAGAATGAAGGATCTGGCAGAGTAAAGGATGATATAGCCAGATCGATACTCGCAGATAATGGGGTAATCTCACTTTAAGCCTTAAATGGGGTGATTGGCTATAACACCTTACGATTTCAAGGCATTTTTGGTAGCAGGAAGCATGTGGTTTTGTTAGACAGTGGCAGCACACATAGTTTTATAGATGAGAAAACAGTGGTCGGGTTGCAATGGAGGACAACGGAAGTCTACATACTCACAATGATAGTAGCAAATGAGCAACAGTTAGTTAGCAACACCTGATGCGAGTAATTATAATGGAAGATACAAGGAAACAATTTCATTGCTGACTTGCGGGTTCTGCAGCTAAGTGGTTGCGATATCGTTCTAAGCATGTATTGGATGGCTCTCCACATCCCGGTGGTTTTTTATTTTTAGCAAGGAATCGTCACTCTTCATTGCCAAGAGAAAAAAATTCGGCTGAAAAGGCATCAAGAGGAAGGGGCTCTCAAAATGATAACGAGAAAATGCCTCTCATGTTGGCTACACAAGGGATGGATAGCTCACTGCTTCACCTTACATGAGGCTGACTTGACCGAACACCAAGTGGAGAAGGAGAAAGAGACAGCACATAAGGTGCACCCAACTATCCTAAAGGTACTTAGAGAATTTGCTAATTTATTCCACGAACCTACCCAACTACTACCACTAAGAGCACACGATCATACTATACCACTAAAACCAGAAGCAAATCTGAAGTTTTATATCGTTATCCACCTGTGCAAAGATCGAAGGTCGAGAGAATGGTAAAATAGATGTTAAATAACCATATAACGCATGCCTCAGCTATTGGAGGCCACTCAGGGATTGAAGCCACCTTTCGCAAACTACGGCAACTGTTTCATTAGGGAGGGCTCAAGAAGGATGTTGTTAAATGTATGCAGCAATGCGACGTGTGCCAATAGTGCAAGGCTAAGCATTTGCCCTACTTAGGATTGCTACAGTCGTTACCTATTCCAGCCTAAGCTTGGACTCACATTTCCGTAGATTTTATCTACGGTCTGCCTCAATCCCAAGTGAAGGAAGTCATCTTGGTAATGGTCGATCGATTTACTAAGTTTAGCTATTTCTTGCTACTCTCTCATCCATTTATGGCACTGGATGTCGGCCGGGAATTCTTCATCCATGTTGTAAAGATTCGAGGTCTTCCCCAAAGCATTGTCTCTGACTGAGACAAAATTTTACCAACCTATTTTAGACCGAGCTCTCCCGCTTGATGGGAACATCACTATCACATTCCTCCGCATATCACCCTCAGATCGATGGCCAGACAGAGTGCCTGAATCAGTGCCTTGAGAATTACTTACATTGCATGACCTATATGCAACCGAAGAAATAGGCACTAGGGATTCCCATGAACAAATGGGGGTACAACACCAACTACCACTCCTCTTTCAACATGACTCAATTCCAGGTCACGCTCAGATTCTCACCTCAGTATATGCCGTCAATTACAGAACTAGAAGTGCATGTGGCAGTTGTCGATGAATTCCTCTGAGAATGACAGCACTGATAGGTGTGCATTAGTCTATGTAATTGACATGTGTTTTCTTACATAATTGTTGATTATTGTTGTAGTTTAGGATTCATTTTGTATGTTTTCATTTTGTCTGATTTCCATTGTTGGTCTTTTATGTTTGATTTTAATTTATGGTAAGAATTGATTATTTTTTATATAGGAAGGTAGATGAAGCAACTTGGAGATTGAGCTAGAGATCAAAGAGGAGAAGGATTTCATCTATTGCCAGTTCCCACGATCGTGGGAATTACAATCCGAGACAATACGCGAGGCTTCATTAAACTTAGAATTTTTGGACTATTAAAGCATAATTAAGCCTCCATTTTAAAGGGAGACGAAACCCTTCTATAGAAACACCATCCTTGAGTGAAGAACACAAGATTGGAGCCTTGAGGAAGGATTAAAGTCATGGATCATCATCAAGATCGGGGAAAATAGCACATTAACGCCAAAATTTCCAGATTTTGGCAAAGAAGAGAAGGAGTCCTTTTATTCAATTTTCTGTCAGTTTTACTTCTTCTATTCTTTGTAAAGTGATTTATTTGAATGTTGATGATGTTATAAAGACCATGTTAGGCTGATTTAGTTTTAGGGATTGCTTTTGAACTATTTTGTTAGAACTCCTATTTTATTGAATGAAATGAAGTTGTCTTTGAAGATTGGTGATTTTGTTTGTTATCTTGCAATAAATCGAGAGAGTGAGTAAGATTAATTATATAGGATTGTACAACGAGAGTTGATGACCTATAGACTTATAATCATCACGTCAATTGATTAGTTAGAAGAGAGATCTCGGCGACGTCAGTTGATCACCCATAGGATAGTTTAATAACTAGTTGAATCGGTAAAGTCATTGGGTAGGTTGAGAGATCGTCCAATTGATTCCTTTTAATTCAATTAGGGACAATTAGTTACACCTTGAGAGAGGATAATTAATACATTCGGAAATCTTAGGTAAGACACAATTAGATTAACAAAATAGGAGGGAGACAAAATAGGGGAAAAAAAGTAATCTTTAGTCTTTAGATTCTTGAGTTCCGATTTTTCTACATATTGGTATTAGTCAGTGTTCGTTATTAGTCTTTTAATTTTCCAGATTATTTGCATTAAACAATTTTGTTTCTTAAACAAAGTCTTGTCTAAATTAAGTGGTGTCTGGGAATCAATCTCTATAGGATCGATATCCACTATTTTTAACTACAAGTCACGACCCGTTCAATTGTAATTTTTGAGCGTAAAACAAATAGATTGTGTTACAAAATTACACTCAACAAGCACATATAACAGTTTTTATAGGCCAATTTGCTTAAGGTCCAATAACGTATAAAGCAAATAGTAGATCATCATTACACCAAGCTTATATTCCAGATAGGTGATATGGTGTACTTGAAACCCCAACCCTATAAGAAAACATTAGTAGCGGCAATATCTTCTACAAATTATTCGCTCACTATTATAGGGCATTTAAAATCATTGCCAAAGTTGGGTAAATTGCCTATTGATTAGAGTTACCAGCATGAGCTACCATAGAACTCATCTTCCACGTGTCCCTTTTAAAAGCCAAATTAGGGCCGCTTATAAGAACTTCACCCAAGCTACCTCCAATCGTAGATAAGGGGACCATATGTTTTAATCCACTGCACATGTTGCAGAAGAGAATGGTAGACCGCAGGGGAGTTAATGTACAATAGTGGTTGGTGCAATGAGTCTTATTAAGTCCTACATAAGCGACTTAGAAGATGCCAATGAGATCCAGAACCAATTCCCTCATTTTTCATCTTAAGGACAAGGTGGTTTACAAGGTAAGAGGAGTTATTATGGTCTAAGGGAGCAGAGAGAGCGGAGTACATGATAATTAAGTAAGGAGCAGGATAGTTTAGTTGGAAATATTCTCTACAATTAATTATTCTGCAAGTTTGTTTATTCTGTAAGTTTCTGTAAAAATTTTACATGAATTATGGAGAGTTAGTTACAAGAGAGAGACTATTATTATTGTGCCCATATAAAGGCCTTTGAATGTACAAAAGAAATGATCAAAATTAAATGAATACAATTCTCTTCCATCTTCCAAATTTCTTATCCTCTTAATTCCCCTATTCTTTCTATTCTCTTCTCCTCAATCTTTCCCTTATTCTCATCCTACTTCCTCCCTCTTTCTCCCTACAACAACACCAGCCATTACAGTAGGCAGCATCAGCAGCATATTTCAGAGCAAAAATCCCACAATTAAAGTTATATTGATGAGCATTGTAAACGATTTACACAAAATTATAAGGAACTAGTGCAAATAGAAGCACAATACTCCCAAGAAGAAAAGGGGAAAACTAATAAGTCAAGTAACCAGCAAAAATTAATAAATATCATCAAGTCCTGCTAGCTTGTAAAATATTCATAATTTTAGCACGAAAAATGCCATAACATAAGATACACATACATATACCGGCAGTAATGACCACAACAATATATCATCAGTGACATAATAGAGCATGGGCAAGTACTGCAACTATGACTAAGAACTAATGGCAAGGGTAGAGGAAACATAACACTTCATTTGTCAATGCTCCTGTATGATTCAAAGCACATGCGACCCAAACATATAGTAACAGATTTCAGCTGTTCAAAAGGATAATAAAACACATGTTATTTGTCAATGCTCCAGTATAATTCAGAATATACGCGATCCAGAAACAGAATAATATATTTCAACTGTTCAAGTGAAAGAGCATTGAATCAACATTGAAAAGATGGTACTAAACCAAACCTAGAATAATATCTTGCAAAAGCTAAAAAGATGATTATAAAATGCAAAACATATTAGATCATAACATAATTTGTGACATAAAGGTCCCAAAGGCTCATAGAAGGCACATCTTTACAAACACCTTCCTCCAAGTCAATTCTTACTTTGGTATTTCCAGATGAACGGTCAGCGTATAGAGCAAACATGATTTCCATCGCATTAAGACCAGCATTCTCATCCAATATTTTAGGTACCGTCTCAAAGCTATTAGTAATACTTGCCATGAGAAAATTACACTTCAAGGTATGGTAATACTCAAAAATTCCAAGCAAGAACTTATCTTTACTAGAATCAAATTTAAAAGGAATTCCTACTGGGTAGTGCAGAAGGTGGACAATAGGAGGAATTCTTAGGAAAAAATCAAGCTACCAGCTCCAGAGATAAGGTAAATATATTTCAAAGCCTGAGGTCATAATAGAAGGGCCAGTCTTTAAATCCTTATTACCACCCACTACGAAAATTCTTGGATTGGTATAAAAAAGGAAGAGTTTTTTATAAATATTTGAGTAAAAGTAGTCAAATGGCTTGAAGATATTCAGCCAAAAATGTATTTTAGGGAAGCTCTTGAAAGGGTTGAGTTGGTCTACTTACCTGTAATTTAAAGACAATAGAATAATAATAATAATAATAATAATAATAATAATAATAATAATAATAATAATAATAATTTCCTTAGTGGATTTACCACAAAAAGCTTGAAAAACAAAAAGTAAGAAAATCTAAGAATTTGGAGTCTGTAGAAGGAAGACCTTCTTTATCCCTAAGTTTTAGAAAATAAGTGAGTGTTTAGAGTTAGACAAATCATAAAGTTAAATTAAGCATCTGAAGAGAGAGATTGGACAAACACCTTCCTAAATTCTTATAAAGAAATCCTAAAAGACATAATCCAAAGAAAAAAATTCTAGCTGAGGCTATTACTTTACATAAAGGAAGAAATTCCAAAATCACTTTATTATTTACTAGGCAAGAGATAAATTGATTCAATAAGAACCAAATAATCTTAGTATGCTCTTCTTTTGAGATAAGATTCTTAGAAGAAGTACAACTATTGATTAGGCCAGAGTAAGAAAAACAGTTGAAGGTATTAGGGTCCAAACCAGAAGTTTCCTCAACCAAACAAACAAAATCATCTCCAATAACAAGCAAGCCAGTCAAAAAGAAAACATCTTTAAGGGGGATAGAGATGTAACCGAAAGAAAAAAAAAGAATTGCATAAAGGACTCCATAATTTAGGACAAAAATATCAAATTGGGTTGGTACTCTAGTGGGTTCTTAAATAGAGCTATCAATTGAAGAATTCCTTGCCTCTTCCAAGTAGAATGGTAAGAGGGTTATAGTCTATCTACCCATTTAACTCATTATTCCATATTTTTTGGCATGGTTTCAAGGATTCTAGGGTTTGTGACAAAGGAAATTCTAGTAAGGAGTTTGATTTACTTACCTCTCTTAGGTACGGGAGAGATGGTTGAGAAGATTTAATAAATAAGGGACTCTAATAGTCAAAGATAATCCATGCATATAATTAAAATATGGAATTCTCCCTTGAAAGTTGTAAAATGGTGATTTTGATGATAGAATTAGAAGAAAGCTCAAAAGCAATTTAGGGTTCAAGAGTTTCTTACCTTAATCTACTAAAGGCTAGGAGAGGTTTAGTAGGAATGGAGATTACCATTAGTTTTATAGCCTGCATGAAGAATGAAAGTGAGAAACATTAGTAAAATATTTGAATAAAAGACAAAGGGAAGTTGAAGGCTTACATCTGTAGCATTCAACTCAGAAAAGTTAGTGGGTTATTAAAAAGATGTAAGATGTTCAACAACCATAAAAAAAGTGAGAGATTATTGGGTTTTGGAGGAATTTGCAAGGAAGAGAAGGAAAAGAGCTTACAGTTAGTAGAGAAGACAGAGATTACTTAGAGTTTAAGATAATAAATGGTGGAAAAAAGGGGAATTTATAGAAAATGAGAAAACCCTAAGGGGGAAAAAAGAATTTGAAATTCTAATAGAGTAAATCTTTTAGCTTTTGTAATGGGTGGAGAGTTAAGAGTTTTAAACACAAAGGAGTCTTGATACAATTATTATTCCCAATGTTCTTTTTCCATCAATGATTCTTTTTGGTTAAGGGTTGTATGAAGGTTACCCTAGCAACGTTTCTAGGCCTTTTCTTCTATTTGGATTCTTCTTAGTTCCTGAACTTCCCAAAACTACTGGTCTATATTTGAGAATTTGATCAATGGCCTTGAACTTATTTTTGTGGATCTTCATTACCATATATTTGGTTTATTCAACCAAACATATGAAGGAGCAATTTAATCCACTTAGCCCAAAGATGAAAAGGCCCAATTGTTAGTATTTCTAAAAGTCAACTAGATGGCTTAAAGAATTCCTGGGCATGGGAACTAATAAGAAAGTCAAGGATTTGAGAGTCAAGACGGTTGAAAATATGATTGACATTTGGTAGGCAGTTAGTTAAGACGTGGCTAAAATTGGAAGATAGTTGGAGGTTGAACAGTAACAGGAAAACTACTTGAGGCGGTTGAAGTTAGGAGAGGTGTACAGCACATTAATAGGAAAAAATCAAATGCACACAACTCAAACAAAAGATCCAAAATTATTTAAGCTTTCCTTGCACTTTGCACTCATCTTTTACTTAAATAAAATTATACTCTTACCTTAAAATTTAGTCCAATACTCTTTGGCATTTAACAACTTGGGAACTTAGAATTACGTTTTCCAAAGCCCACTTATATCACTAATTAGAAGTCAGAGGTGGTTTTGGGAGAATTTTTTCCTAGTATGCTCAAATTCTAGGTTGATTATAAAAGTGATCTTCATAAAAGTGATCTACAAGTACACATTAATTATATGTTCCATGTCTAATAAAAACATTGTGTGATGAAATGGTTGAACTATACAAAAGAAAATAATGAATAGAAAGATTAGTCAAAGTAACATTAACATACCTAAATATTTAGATGATCACAATGCGTTGTTAGATGCTAATCTTAATATCTGTATATAAATTGTTTAATTAGATAATTAAAGTATAATTAAATGAGCTAAATTTATCTAATTTTAAATATGATTTAGGGTTATAATTTAGATCCATTGTCGACATATT
This sequence comes from Erythroxylum longipes, assembly GCA_027563885.1. Lineage (NCBI taxonomy): Eukaryota > Viridiplantae > Streptophyta > Magnoliopsida > Malpighiales > Erythroxylaceae > Erythroxylum > Erythroxylum longipes. The sequence continues at coordinate 14,924,864 of JAOQMS010000002.1, forward strand.
TAGGAACCTAATGAGTCACACACAAAGAATGAAGTTGAAGAGAGAAAAGATATTTTAATCAAGTTGGACTTAATTGTAAATTTTGAGAAACTTTAGGATTAAATATAATATATTTAATAAATAAAGATCAATATGAGATTTTGGATCTTAATTGGGCTCGATTAGTATTTAGCTAAAACTAACAATAATTCTAATTAAGTTTAATTAAAATTAGAATTTTATTTCAATTAAATTACTAAAGGTCCAAAACATGTTATAAATAGATTAAGCCTCCAAAAGAGCTAACACTTTTTGCATAACCCTTTTTACAACAAACGTAGAGTTCCCTCAACATGTTTTGTGAATACTATTAGAGACCAAATACGTGAGCAGCTACAGCGATTAAGATGAATTAATTTCATAAATGGTTCAAAGAAAATGAGAAGAAAATTATCAAACTTCATAGTAAAGTACGAATTACGCTTCTTACTTTATTATGTTTATGCATTGACCAAGTTGTAGAATTTAAGTGATCTTCACTTTCAAAAAATTAAATGAAAAAATCCTACTTTTATTCCACTGTATGTAGGATCAGATCTGGCCCTGATTTTTCAATAATTTTATCATATAATATTTCAATAAGATATAAAGTATGGATTCAGTGCTTATTCTATTTGATTCACTTTGTGTCAGTTTTTCATCATTAATAATATATTTTATAATGATATTTGAAAAATATTTTCAGGTATCATTGGACTTTGAATTAATACTACTTGAGATCAATAAAGCATCTTCTCTAAATAGGATGACAAACCTTTTATTTATTATTCAAATATCTTTATATATTTCATGTCTCATCTAATGAATATTAATTAAACTAATCTTTATCAAGATAGGTGATAAATAATATTAAAACATAAAAATCCATGATGATCTTAAGTAAGAGGATCGTTTATATAATCATCATAATGAGAGTTTTCTCTTAAAAATCTCTTAATTTTATAAATTTATTCTCTAACAAGGACCAATATATTTGTTTAAGTATTCATATAATTCAATCTATGAGATTCGTTTCTCATCTTATTAAAGATAAACGTAACGTGTAGTAGTTTTTTTATGTTAATATACAATCTTAATACAAGAATAATTAGAAATAATTTAACCATAATACATAAATTGCAATATAAATTTCATGATTATTATGTTATTATAATTTCATTTGTAAAATATAATTATCTAGTTAACTTTATCTTATAAGTTAATCAATTAAATAAACATATATAAAGTAAAAAGTATTCTTAATTAAATATGTTACAAATATACACACAAACCAAAAGATATCATATTTTGCATTTTTGCTTCAATTTAAAGTTCAAATCCTAATTCATTTCCCAAGAGGAGCTTCAAAAGTTAGATGGCACCTAATATATCTGCAACTCAATTTAATTGAACAGAAATTCAAGCATCGTGAATTGTTATCAACATACATAGATTTGGTGTGTGTATAATAACTCAGTCCTTTCAATTAGAAGAATTAAATATGGTATAGCCTAATATAAGATTTTACAATCGAGGAAAATCAGGCCCTTTGTCTTTAAGAATGAACAATCAAGCACTTAATAGTGTTCAAATTAATTATATGGCGCAACATCCATGACATAGTAAACAAACCAGAAAATCTGGAAATCGAAGAATCAAGAGAACAGGAAAATTTAATAGAGAGAAAAGAAATCCATATGAAATTCTCAATGCCCAATGCAATCTCTTCCACCAATTGAGTGACTCTGCAACGTCTCCCCTGGTCATGCATATCAGTCCCCAAAATTTTTACCAGAAAAACTCTTTTGTGGTTTTAAAGCCAGGGTAATGGTAAGTTTTAGATGATAACTTTTTCTCTCTCTTTTTTTTTAGTCCTTGCCGATCAAAATAAATTAAAGATAATTTCCATAGCCAATGATCCACCATTGGAAAATTTGGAGAAGGTTATCTTATTCCACGCAAATTTCCACTCAATGGGGTCAGTTTGTGTTGGCTTGAGTATCAGTTGACTTTATAACCACGCAATGAGTTCTTATTGGCAATATTCTGTATCCTTTTGACTATTATGTTCAGATAGGACTACATACATGATCCTCAGTGTCTTCCATATAGCAAAGCTTTCATTTCATAACCTACTAGCAACGGTAATTTGCCAAACCAACTTGACCGAACTGAGCTATGAATCTGAGGCAAACCATGGTTTCGTGTTCCTATATTCTTGATGTTTTCAGTAGCTTGATCGGTTCCCTAGTTCACCTGCTTATTTCTCCATCTGCAAGTCCAAGTTCTAGTGAAAGAACTAAAGGTGAAGAAAATGGTAACAGTGCAGCTGTCGAAGCAGCAAGTAACACAGCAGCCCAGATGCATTTCCGGCAGTGTCAACAAATTCGATCAGCTTAATCCACCGAAAGTATCCAACCTTAATCATCAGCTTTTTTATTATGGCATCCATATTATATATGCACATGATGTTATCTTCCTTCGGTAAATGTATTAGAGTTGGTTATGCTTTAACCATATTACTTCTTGTTATTCAAGGCATGAGACGAAATACAATATGGTAGTTTCTAACTGTTAATTTGTGTCGGACATACAGCTCTCGACTACTTTTAAGTCACTCATCAGACATATTCGCACAAAATAAGATCATTAAAAATTAATTTCATAAAATATATTTACTAGTTCTATTTTTTGAGAACTAGTTCGATAAGTTTACCATGGAAATGCATGAACGAATAAATTATGATCGGCTAAGAGGTAGTTCCTCCCTGAACAGAACCGCTCCCTTTCGCATGACAACCAACATCTATGCAACACTCAGATAATAAGAGCGTCACAGACCACTAAAGCAAACCCATTTCAAGTTGAGACCAAAGCCAATGAAAATTTTCTCACCCGTAAAAACTGTTCATCACATGAAGTTGGATTTCAAGTGAAATTTACAAGCATTAATAGTCGTAAACATTTTTATAACCGCAAACAAAACTCGAGTGAGTGCATTTTTTGCATCGGAGTGCAACCGAAGACGAAAAACCAAGTAGAACATAATGGCTGGGAAAGATGAACAAGTTCGCCAAGAAGTTAGTCTTCATCCATCGCTGCAGGTTGATCTCTCTTGGGACCACCTGCAGGCTTTGCCATAATGATCTGCACAACAAAGTGCAGAAAGGTAAGAGTCAACCAAAAACTCATTCATATTAGTTTCTGGTTTTGTCATTAATTAAACTGAAAACAATGCATAATGAAGCAAAATAGTCAAAGAGTAGTTTTAGCAACAAGTTTCAAGAAAAGAAAATACCTGGTCTACTCTCAATACAGTGCAGGCAGCATCAGCAGCATATTTCAGAGCAAAAAACCTACAATAAAAGTTATATTGATGAGAATTGCAAAGGGTTTACACGAAATTGTAAGGAACTGCTGCAAATAGAAGCAGAATATTCCCAAGAAGAAAAGGGGAAAACTAACAAGTCTCAGTAGTAAAAATTACATAAATAACATGCTAACTGGTGAAATATTCATAATTGTAGCGTGAAAAATGCAACAACATAAGATACACATACATATACCGGCAGCAATGCCCACAATAATATATCATTAGTGACATAATAGACCATGGGCAAGTACTGCAACTATGACTAAGAACTAATGGCAGGGGTAGAGAAAACAGAACACGTCATTTGTCAATGATCCAGTATAA
>JAOQMS010000002.1:14936242-14951320 GCA_027563885.1 Erythroxylum longipes
GTGAGAATTGTGGGCTATAAATTAAAAAGTGGTGCTAAAGTTTGGTGGAGTAATCTTCAAAAGAATCGGGAGAGGAATGGAAAACCACCAATCAGATCTTGGAGGAAATTGAAACAAGCCCTTTTCCTTGGATTTTTACCCCCTAATTATGAACTGCACTTATTTGATCTTTATCAAAGTTGTGGCCAAGATTCTAGAAGTGTGGAGGAGTATCATTATGAGTTCTTGAGGCTGGCGGCACGCAATAATCTTGAAGAATCCGACATGCAGCAAGTCTCAAGGTATCTTAGAGGATTAAGATCATCCATAAGTGAAAGGCTTGGAATGCACACTATTTGAGAGTTAATGATATTTATTATTCTTTTTATTGGATGTTTTGATGTAATTATTATTTATTATATGATGAAAATTGAAATTGTAACATTTTAAATACTTTATATTGTTTTTAATTTTATATTTGTATGATAATGATTGTCTTTTTTTCATATAAATTGTGGTTATTATTTATATGTGAAATATCTGAAAATTATTGTTATTTCATATTAATTGTGATTATTATTTATTATTTTGATTTTTAGAGACAGGGTTAAAAATATATAGTACCCGAAATTTAGAAAATTACCCGAAACGGTATCCGGTATTGACCGATACCGGTACGGTACTGTGCTAGAACCTAATCCGGTATCAAGTCCAGTACGGTATTCGTAACATTAGATTAACCTAAAACCTCTACTTAACTTCTTCCACTTTGAGTTGATGACTACAATCTTTTCCTTGTGGTCTTTGTTTAGTCTAATGTATTATCTGAAACTCAACAGTATATGCATTTCCCTTATATTTCTATTTCTAAATGGCCTGTTAACATTCTTGATAATGCTAGATCAACAATAACACATTATGACACAACCTTACCTGAAGGTTGAGAAGTTCTCGGCTCTGATCTTTTTTTATGATTCAGATATTTGCATAACTGATTGAAGTGAGTCTGACCATCTTAAATATTTGAGAGTTCTAAAGTTCTCAGGTTATCTTTTGTCCCCAAAATATGCCTCTTTTTGGGTGTGGAGGGTTCTGACTTTCATGAATACCTGGGTTGTCAGACCATATATCTAATGTTCAATTTTATCCTCTTTGTAAGCATTAAAAAATGTTTCTTCCAAAATTATGCTGGAGATGATAAGACTTTGGAATGCATCTAGTGATGAGTAAACATTGTTGTGAGACATTACATAAAAACTTGAGCGCTTGGTGCCTGTACATTTTCCTTCTGAAAACAGCAAAATGTTCATGCCATTTTTATCAACCTTGTAGTTTCATATCATTGCAAAATGCACCTTTTCTCTTTAATGTTGGCTGTAACAAGAATGGTACTAGAATTTTGAGTTTTGCATATATGGTGTACCAAACTTGACGATTGCCCTTTTAGTTGCTCATAAACTGCTGCACCCCCCTTTTTTTATTGAAAAGCAACCATCTGTCTGCACCCTAAAATGATCGTCCCAATGGCAAAAGCAAACTTTGGACTTCATACTTTGTCCCTATTCTTATTTCCATTCTCCTAGTTGAGTTTTTCTTATCTAAGTTATAGATGCTTTAATTTTTCAATATCGACTGTTTCATGAACATTATTAGTTGTCAAACGTATATAACATCTAACTTGGTTTCAATTGACATTGTAGTTGTGGATATGACTGTGCCAGGGGCTGGTTTAGATTGCCATATAGGACCTTAAAAAGGTTCGTAGCACATATTGGCCCTCATAGATCCTAAAAATTGACGCTTATATGACAATCTAAACTGGAACTTGGCATACCCTCTATCATTAATTGTAATGTAATGATAAGTAGAAATTTCGTGTTTGGTTGGGCATGACCTACGTTGAAAATTAGGTCATGTAAGAGGACTTAAACAATACAAATTTGAATATGACTGACATAGAAATTAGAGTGGAGCAAGAGGATTGAAAGTTTCGTTGTACCTAAACACAGTTTAAATTGATATTAATGACACTAGACACAGACAAGAATGTAGGTGTCATTCCTTGGGTGTTTATACCATTCTTTTAGTATTGGACCTGTGTTCTAACTGTGGCTGGTATCTACTAGTAGTTTCATGCTTGCAATAGTCACTTGTTATTTGCTCTTTGTTACCTATTTGTGGTATTTTAATCTTCCTCCTAAATTATGGGTAAGATCAAAAAGATAAACAATGTAAGTTATTGAGTTAGATGATGTTTTGGTTAATGTGATTATGATTTATTTATTTATGGTACATGGCAATGATTTCTTATTTTATGAAAGGTTTCTCTGTCATCCTTAAATCGACATGCTGTTGCAACACGGGCAGATGTTGGTATTCCAAAAGCCAAGTGCCTAAGGAAGCATTTCTTATCAATCTTCCCTGAGTGCCATGTAGAAGCCAAAGTACTTTTGTATGATACATCATCTGAAGAGGAGATTCTCTCTGGCCACCCTGATTTTGTCTTGGACTGCATAGATAATATTGACACCAAGGTAACTCTCCTCACCTCATGATTTGACCTGTTGTTTCACATGCTGCCTTATATTATATATCTTGATGCTCTTTCTTTGTGCGGCCTGTAGTACTGAAAACATGGATCTTTGCTGTTGCTCAACTCTTTGCATATTACATTTTGTTTTCCTAACTTTTGAAGTGGCAATAAAGTGCAGTTGCATGCTTTGACCCTTTTTTTTTTTTTTGGACAGAACAATTACTTTTGTGTGATGGGATCTCTAGTATAACTTCCATATTTTCGTATGTAATAGGTGGCACTTCTTGCAGCATGTGTGCGCAGGGGTTTAAAGGTTTTATCTGCAACTGGAGCTGGTGCTAGAGCTGATCCAACAAGAATCCGTGTGGCTGATCTAAGTGAATCTAAGAATGATCCATTATCTCGATCCGTAATATATTTCCTTTTGAATTAGTTGCTTAGTTTATCTTGTTTATCTTGATGGTCTTGCTCTGTTTGAACTATGCTATAATATTGGATTTTCCTAAGTTTCTTTGTTAAAAATCCTGTATCAACAAGCTTGGTTAGTGAGTTTCTATAGGGTTTAGAGTTCTTTGGATTCATGGTATCAGAGTTTTTCGGATTCATGTTATCAGAGTCTATCATTGGGTTTTACCATCGTTGTTGCCTGAATTTTTTTCTTCAGATGTGGTAATCACGGTATTATAATGCTTAAATTATTGGATGATGTTTATTATGTGTTGGTCTTTTGTTTCCAGTTACCTGGTTCCTGTTGTAGAAGAATGGGCAGTGAATGAAATATGTTCAGTATTGTCATCCTTTCTATTTAACATGGTTATAGGGCTACTCATGCTACACTAGAGATGGCAACGGGCCAGTAGGCCCGGCCTGACCCTCTTGGTGAAATTTTCAGTTACTGCTGTTTGATTTTCCCTTGCTTTGTGTTGTTAAACTGGATGATTAGTTAAATATAACTAGCTGTAGGATGTTTTTCACCTGGAGATGCTCCCTAAACACGTATGTTATCAATTATTGATGTGCATTTTGAGAAAGTTGAAATTAAGAACCCCTTAAAGAGCTTGATTTTGTGTTCTAGATTTATCATCACTTTTAGGGCTAATTGGTTTGCAACTATTTAGGTAAGACACCGGCTGAGGAAAGGCTATGGTATTGATGGTGGTATCCCTGTAGTCTTCTCTCTCGAAAAACCTAAAGCCAAGCTGCTTCCATTTGTGGGATCAAAGGGAGAGGATAATCCTTCTGAATATCAGGTCAAAATTCTATATATATTTACTATCATTTATACCTTTTCAGTGCTTGTATTTTTGAGATTACTGATTACCTAATCTAAAGCAAATTATGTATAGATCTTTCTGCTTTGAATGAATATAAATTCTTCATACTTCTCGGAACATGTCTTCTACTATAGAACTTTGGTTTCATTGGCTATTCTAACTTCATAACTTGATGCCAGATAGTACCTGGCTTTAGAGTCCGCATAATTCCTGTTCTTGGTACCATCCCTGCAATTTTTGGACAAGTGATGGCCTCCTACGTTGTGACACAACTTGCAGGATTGGAAGTTCAAACAGAACCAGTTGTAAATCTAGATTTGGATCATTATAGAACACTACATCAGCGCCTTGTCGAGCATGAGGAGTCATTGTATGGCACAGCCATGGAAGTCCAGGTGTGGATGCTTGCCTTGTTTCATGGAAATGGACATTTTATTTCAACGATTTGAACATTGGTTGTCTGGATATGACCTTCTTTCAAATTTACTCTTACCTTTTAACCATGATCAGACAATTGTTTTTCCATATTTGCCAGATTTTGAGATATCTAATAATGGTTAATAAAAATAGAAAATCTAATTGATTTTGTAGCAGCTAACTATCAAGAGAACTTCTGTTGCTTCTTCAATGGATATTGTGCATCTGGATAATAGTCTCTATTAAATGATGTTTCCTAATTCGTTGTCAATTGTTTCTTGCTACACATCTAGGTCGATGTTGAGGAAGTAATGTATATTACCAAGGAATTGTGGCAAGGACGAAGTGCCAGAGAAGAGTCTGCAAAACATATTGGCCGTGGAATGTGGCGGGCTGTTAATGAATTAATGCTTGTCAGGTAGGGTTTTCTTTGTGCTTCGTTCTTTTTAATTATTAATCAATCAATCTGAGTAAAGATAATCTTCTTTTGCATTTTTACTTGTGCAGCTTTTATCTTTTAAAATTTGTTAACACACATTTCAAAAGAGGGTGTACAAGAGAGTGGCACAATGGTTAGTGGCATAACGGCATTCACTAAAAGGATGAACCATCACTTAATTGAGGGACCTTGATATGATCCGGTTAAAAAAAATCTTGATAAAATTGGTCTGCTCCCTATGGTGTAGAGAATAAGTGAGTCTTTTGCCTGAGCCTTATACCTTTCATTCAAAATCTTTTCTTTCCCGTATTTTCATCCTCTGGAATCAATTGAATCATGTCCAGAATCATGCATCAAAGGTTTCTGTTTTTCTTTTTGCATCCAGAGACTCTCAGATTTAGTGATGTTAATCTTGTGTCTTGTCCTTTCATTGGCAATGACTTGATGGTAAAATAGGACTAACACACACCTATGTTCTTGTCTTATGTTTCTCATCTTCAGATGGGACAGGGGGAAGCCAGCTTCTATTTCGAACTTAATCCTTCTGAAATTTGAAGAGGTATGCTCACTAAACCCTTTTTTTAGCAATGTACAGAGATGGGGATTAGACTTGATTCTTAGGATGGGTGATTCTTCCCCTAGGATTGATTCCTAAAACTTCGAAATAATTTGTGAGGTTAGTAGTTCTGTTTACTTATTATTTTGCTCGACCCTAATTCTTTGAGAAAACCAAAATTAATCTTTATTCCATTTTCTATTAATATTGACGCTGTCCTTTACCCTTCGCACATCAATCTAGCATCAGACTAGGACAAAGGTTGTTTATGAAAAGAACTTTTTGCACGAGGCCTAATTTATGTGTCGTTTGCTAAAAAACCATTTCTTGGAAAAATCAAACATTGTAGTTGAACTGAAATTGGGATCTGTATTTGATTGAGCTTTTATTTACAGGCAATCGAGCATGAATCAAGAACACTTGATGATATCAAGGAAGAGGAGCCACAATATTTTGAGAGGGTGACATCTATCCTAAAACGAGCTGAATTCGAATATGGTCTGTGAAATTTACGTTTAGCTTTCGAAATTTAAATATTAAACAAGCTTCTATTTAAAGAGGGATTATATGATATCCCTCCACAGTTTTGTAATGGTTAGACGTATAGAAACTTAGCTTCAAAAGTTGGTTAATTTTTGTCAACTTTTGTAGTATGTTGTCAAGTAGTGTACATGTTTTATATAATTAAGATATTGAAAAAGAATTGAGATTTTTTGTTCTGATCAAGTTTAGTTTTGGACGAGTGTCTTCCATTTTCTTAATGACTATCATTAACCGCAGTGAATATTAGTCAGGTCAAACCTTGCATAGTGATGAAGTGAATATTACGTAGACACATTCTTTTCTTCCTTTAATTATTCTCGCCCCTTAAATCGGAACATAGTAATTCACAGGTCATTTAGTTGCTTGGAATTTTAGTAGAGAATCAATCCATATTTTAGACTGTCCTAAAACATGATCCAAGGTTTTTTTTTTTTTAATCTTCTTTGGTTTAAATGGAAGAAGCTTCGGACCAAAGCAAGTTTGTGCAATAAAAATAATAGCATTTTTGTTGCTTCGACAAGTCATAAAGCAAAATATTGGAGCAACCTAAGACTATAAAAATGTACATGAGCTTAATAATCAGATACTTGGTGAAAGTGAATGGGTCGAAGACGAAAATTTCCAAAGCCTCATTTATCCAACCAATAATTTTTCAGAATGAATGAATATAACATCTTAGTAAAAATTCACTAATATGTGAAATTTGAGGAAATTTTATAATTAGCAATATTACACTTAATTGGCAAAAAATTTGTTTTTGATGGACCCACATGACAAAACATATATATATACTTATCTATAATAATAATAATTAAAAATAAAATTAGACCTAAAAGATGATGATAATAATAAATAAATTTGTATAAATAAAAATATAAAAATAAATAATAGAATAAATATAGAATAAGGTAAAGAAACAAAATAAAAGATAAATCAGGTAAATAAATAGACAAAAAGCAAAAAGACAGGTAAATAAGTAAATCTAACAAGCCATTAAACAAAATATATTTAGGCTAACTAAGTGACTACATATTAGATATTTATGCTAATTACAAGACATAAGAATCCTAGTACGTGAATGTCAAAAAAATATATGCAAAATTATAACATCTTCACATATAAAGGTTAAATCCATCTAAAATCCACGTATTATGAATACAGAAGGCTCGCTGTTAGCTTTGTATGATAGTTAGCTCAAAAAGTTGGGAAGCTATTCATCTCTCACACGATACACTCAAATCTCCAAAATAGGGTTCACGGACAATTTAATGGTCAGGAATGTGTAAAATCACAATATGAAAGCTTACGATATTCTGAATTCTCTCAAAATTCTCAACGAGCGTGCGTGCCCAAGCTATGACACTTGGTCAGAGAGGGCAAGGAAACCAAAGCCATTATGTAGAGAAAACAATCTGACCAAAACAAACCAGTGCCCCTATGGGACGTAAAACCAGCAAAGCTTTATTGAGCAATAAATCCCTAGAATGTGTGAGATAATTATAGATCTACTCAAAGTTTCTGGAGATATGCCAAGTTCTATTCTTAATGAAAATGATATAGGAAAATAAAAGTCATCATCTGCAAAGAGGAAATATTAAGGACATCCAAGAATTTACTCATCATCCTTGTATGGATACTCTTCTGGAACCTGTTTTATAAGTTTCACCTGCAACTCAAAAGCATCATCACCTCGAAGCATATCACGAGCCCATGTGACTTCAGCCTTCATTGACACCTGAACATGAAGGATAACAAAATCAATACAATAGCAAGAAAAGATGGAAACCAATACTAACCAAAGCATTGTAAATCTTCTCTTTCCGAAGCGACAGGATTCACAGTTCAGATGATCATAGACCCAGCTGTAGCAGCTATGAGTTCATTACAACCTATATAGTACTCATCAGTAATAAAGGAAATACAGTTATCCTTCTACGACTAGAGAATTTAATTTTAAATAGAGAAAAATCATAGAGCAAGAGGCCTCAGCTCAAAATCATATGATTGAGAAATGCAGAAAACAAAGATGGGGTAATAATTTAGTTGGTTTATTTAGATCAAGCTCTACTATCTATAATAGTACTATAACATTGGTTTTTCAGAATTGGATCCCAGCAAAGAATATGTACAAGATTCTTTGAATATGGCCAAATCGGATCCTCAGATCTTTCATAGAAGCCACTATGAACTAATACAATAAAGCAAAGGTGCTTCAAATCATGAAAATGGGACAATTTTCCATAAACATTCTCTAAAAGAAAAGGAAACTTAGAGTTTGCTCTTCAAATAATGTTTTTTCAATTAGGCAATGTGAAATTGTTCAAATTTTTCCTTTGTAAAAAAGTGAATAGGTTTTTCTTTCTCAAGCCTACAAAACAATAATTTCTACTCTTTTTTGATTGTTTGTCCAAATCTTTATGTTTTTATAAATTATTTTACTTTCTTTTAATCTTCTCTCCTGTTTGCATTGGATCATCTATCCTTATCTTCTCTCTCCTTCTTATTGTCTTCTCATTCTTATTTGTCCTTTTATGTTTTCCATGGAAAAGAAAACAGAAGGAAGTAGAAGAAAATGAAAATTAGACAATAGAAAAATTTTAAAAAAAAACAAAAATTACTTTACATGCCCCGAGTACCCCGTTGATGCCATCAACTCCAACAAGAAAGCATAAAATGCCTTGGTGAGTAATAGAATAACAAAAGTATAATGCATTTTAGAAAAGGACGCCACTCACCATCTCTAGTGCTCCTCTAATAACTCCACTTAAGATGTTGCAGTAGTATAAACCTTGACATGTATCAGGAAGTTCCACAAAGTCCACAAGAGGATTATCTTCCAGAATGATACTGCAACATGTCCCATCAGCATCCCAATTTGTCACTGATGCGCTCACCCCTAGAAACATTTTGAAACCTACCTGTATTAAAGCTTTATTAGCACAAATTTAGGACTTAATTCCATGCTAATGAAATTGAGATGTTAGAAAATACTATTCTGCATCAATAACAGCAACTAGTGCACTCTGAAAGGAAAACTACAGAATCTGAAGATAATGATCATGTATAAAGCTAAAACTACACCACATGAACAATACAATTTTATTCAAAATTGAGGAAAGTCAACAGCAGTTCTGTGTAGCACCCCTGCTCAAAATCAAATGGTGTATTTAGGTTAAGAAACAGGCCAGCTATGAAAGCAGGAACAATTTTCAAGTCTAAAGCCTTTTGTGCACCAAAGCAATCTTTACCGACAATTTACACTGATAACCTGTTCAACTAAGGACTGAAAAGGAGGAAAACAAGACTAAAAATGCAAATTTTGGAGGACATCAGGAACCTCATATGATCCTGTGTCTTGTCAAGCTTGTCAAAGTTGAACCATAGCTCACTGCTGAATCCGGTCTGTGCCAACCTATTCCTGATTCTGTGAAGGGCACTACCTCAACAGACATTGTTCAAGGCTTGCTTAAATAGGCTTGCTTAAATTCAAAGGGGAGGATGTCATTCTGTTAGTAGTTGGCAATCAAACTAAGAAACAAAGTATGATAATTTCCTAGCTCTGTTTCAACTATTCAGCAGCTTGAGGATTCATGGAATTTTGAAACTACAAAGGATACCATATGCTGATAGCGGCCTATTATTTCTCAGTCAATTTTGGAAATAAATTGTGAGACTCCAGGGTTATGTTGGCCTTCACTTTCAAATGCATATCACCCCCAATCCAATGGAAAGATCAAGCTAGTCAGCAGGTTCTTGGAAGCATACCCCAGGTGCATTGCTAGTGACACTCCTAATCAATGTTCAAGGTGGCTCTCACTAGCTCCATTTCAGCTCCTATACAAGTAATCTCCTCCAGTACATGTTCCATATGTTCCTGGAGACTCGAATGTGACAACTGCAAGCAGGACCTTTCAAGCTAGAGAAGAAACAATACAGACTTGAGTTTCATTTCCAAGAACTCAAAGCAGGAAGAAGCAGCAAGCTGAAAAACACGGCACAGATATGTCTTTTGATGTTGCAGACCTGGCTCTTGTTAAACTTCAGCCATACAAGAATTCACTAGAAAACCTGAACTAGTTGTAAATTGGCACCCTTCTACATTGTTTATAGGCTCAGTGGTTTACGAGCTTAACTTACCACCTCATTCAAAGAATCATACCTTTCACCTATCAACTCAGGAAGCATTTGAAGCCACACCAAGTAGTCCAGAATAACTTATCCCTTAGAATGATGTTTTAAATCATGAACATACGGCTATCTCAGCTGGAAAAATGGTGAAAAGAAGCCATGAGAAGTGAAGCCATGCCTTATGAGAAGTTGCTAGCTACGAATACTTCTGTCACTTTTTGGCAGCAGTTACCTCGTGTCTCCCTTATAGACAAGGGTTATTAAGGAGGGGAAAGTTAGTCATTATATAAAGTTGTTCCTAGAATTCACATTTTCTCTCTCCGCTCTAAGTCTCTTCTGCTCATTCTTCTTTTCTTGAGCTACTAGTTTGTTGCACATGGAACTAGAAATTAAACTTGCAAAGTTAACTGGCATCAAACCTAAAGGTCGTCACCATGTATAAAGCTGAATTTGGACCAAAGTAACAAGTCCAATTTGTCAAAAATTGAAGAAAGTCAACAATGGTTCTGCAAATGCAATTCTCAAAAATCAAACGATATGGTTAGGTTGAGAGACAAAACATGGTTAGGTTAAGAGACAAAACAGATACAAGAGTAGGAACAACTTTTGAAGTTTAAAGCCTTTATGCATTATAACAATTTTTACCCAAAATTCAATTTTTATAACTTGCTCAACCGAGGATTAAAAACACAGCACTACAAATGCAAAATTTGGTTGACACTTGAATGGAAATTTATAAGGAAAAAAAAAAAAAGCAGACCAGACCTTTGCAATGACATCAGTTGTTTCCTTGAAATCAACGCATCTGGAGACATTTGATTTGGCTAAAAACTCGTCAACCAATCTTATTCCAATATTATAACCCCTGCATGCTAACGATTAATTGAGTCACAATTAGGCACCACAAAATAGTTTTAATTTATGGGGGAAAAAATGATACATTTGATCGAGCTGCTTGTTGACTTCGTCGACCTCCTCCAGATCGGTAAGCAATTGGCGAACTATCGCTCCATAGGTTAAGGTAAATAGCTCCGCATTCTAAGCCAGCCACAAACATGTGATTAATCAAACAGCCAAAACCAGGAGTGCAGTATAATTGAGATAAGTCGCTTACCACACGCTCTCCGCTAGCGAAGATTGCATCTCCAGATCGAGGACCAACCGGAGCCATTTTACAAAACAGTAACTGCAACTGGAACTACAACAGCAGCCGCAGCTCCAACTATTTAAGTTGATGGATGAATGGATGAAAGCCAGGCAGGCCTCAAGTGGACACGTTAGGAGGGGTAAAAGTAAAACAGACGGCGAACTGTGAATCAAATTCACTTCAACAACTAAACTTGCTTCCATATGAATTGGGCCCAACGCACATTATGTTTTAGATTTTGAGCCGGATCTATATAAGTTGGGATTTAAATTCCTACTGTGATTGAGATTGAGATTGAGAGGAGAGGAATTAAGAACATGTCCTTCAGAAATAGTTACAGAGGCTTGAGTGCGGCGTAGAGTAGGCTTACCCTTTATGCTAAAAAATGAAAGATAATTGTAATATGATTTTAAATAAAAATTATTTACTCTATTAATGTCAACTATCTACCTTAGTTAACTATAAAAAGTTAAATCTCTAAGTAAACAAATAGTATAGACGTATTATATGTTAGATTAATCAAATATAAAATAAAGAACATGCCTCCGAAAATAAAAATAACTAAATTAAAATATTACTCTTATACTAACAATATATCCAATAATTATTTTTATAAATTTTTTATGTATTTTTTTCAAAATAAATTGGTAGATAAACAACAAAAATATATTCAAATGCCTCTAAATTTTATGGATATGATAATAATAAACTATTAATATTATATATGTCTAAAAAATATTATGCAAGAAAATATTAAAATAAATAGTTCATTTTTTATTCAATAATTTGTATACAAAATTTAAATTATACTTTTAAATATGGAACTAAAATTTTCCAACTTCTAATTTCACAAAAATAACTCATAATTAGACATTAACATGGCTAAGTAGATTGTATTACCTCTATTATACATATATTATTTAGTGTCACATATGAAATTACGTGACATAGCATATCACTTTTCATATCTAATCTTATAACCTACGTCATTTTTTTATTGTCACATTCGCATGTGGGTCTATCGGAAACAGCCTCTCTACTTTGTAGGAGTAAAGCTGCGTACTATCAGACTTCTCCAGATTCCATTTTGATGTAGGACTTAAACTGAGTGTGATGATTATAATATGAAATTAGCTTTTTAAATTAAAAATAAAAAACAAAAAATCTTAAAACATATACATCCAATTTTGTAGCTCCCTCCTCCCCTTGCACTGCACTGATAGCAATCCTCCTATCATTAATTTAAATCTCTCTGAAAACTTTAAACCACAACACAACTTGTATCTTTGGTTAATGTCAATTCCAAAATACACATAAAGTCGCGATTAGATTGTTCTTCTTAGTGCTTATTTGGTGCGTATCAACAGAATCAATGGGAATAATATAGTGGAGAAATGTTGTGTAGTGGTAGATTAGATATCAACTACTCCGTTGACTTTTGGTGGAGCTCATCATGGCAAGACGCCCATGGCTGTCGATTGTAGCTATCAAGCAAGATCACCTTCTGAGAATTAATGCATAATTTACGTATTAAATTCTTGTGTTAACTACTCTAGTAAAGATTTGACATATATTATACAGTAAAGATTTGATTAACTCATTATGTTTTGGCTTATAGTTGTACCAAACAACAAGCTGTTAGCGAAAATGTCAATAATACTTTAAATTGGAAAGGCTTATCTGAAAATAAGGCATCGTGAAAAATCACTGCCCTAAGTTAGAAATTCACCCTCTACAGTGTAGCAGGACAATGGAATCCGACCCCAAAGTTAATGTCTTCTCCAGCAACTTTAGTGCACTCTAAATGGCGGAGTAGGAACTGTCTCCGCAAATAAAATAAAATAAACAAGTATGTGTTTATTGCTTTTTGAAAGAATAAGAGGGTGTATATATTGTAGGAAAAAACCAACTCTTTGGAAGAGTGGAGGTGAGGGGGTTTTATAGCAAGACCCCCTTCACCACCAACATGAACGTCCACCAACGTTCATGTGAACGTTCACACAATCATCTCTTATGACCTTCAAATCTATTTACACGTCTATCTTATGAAATCCTTTTAGATGTACATTAATTCAAAACCATGCAAATTTATAAAAGAAGTTCCTACTAATAAGACAAGGCTCAAAGAAACTTAAAACGATGAATCTTTTTTTTCTTGTGTTTTTAAGGTCCATCAAGAGTTCCAAGACGTTCATGCTTTGTCATTTCTTTTCAAATCTTCATTGTTCGGTCACTTTTATCCATCACTATCACACCAATTTCGTAATTTATAACCCAGAATGAACTACTTGAAATTTCAATATTCTTCTTCATTAGTTCTCCTTTGTTCAACACTGCAAACAATTTTGCATTCGTCTTCTTATCACTGGTATCAATTTCTCTGTTTTCTTGGCTACCAGTGCACGGTGGAATTCAATTTTGAGAGCTCATGATTGCTCTTTAAAAGTGCCACCTGTTAAATTATTAGAGTTTCTGGAATGTTCATTTCTTGATCCAACGGTTGGAATGATTAAAGTGAAGGGCTGAGATTGAAGGGGAAAGGATGGTGGAGATTAAGTTTGTTATGAATCAACGGTCAAGACTCAACATGCACAGTTGTACTCTTTTATTTTGTTATAACCATCTTCTTTCTTCTTTTATGTATATATATGGATGTATACCCTTTATTCAATAGAACAAAAATAAGAAATACATACAGAGTTTTCTTTTACATTCTCTGTTCTAACATGGTATCAGAGCAAAAATACCTGTGATACAGAGTTCATATCCTACTATACTAATGGTTGATCACGTTGCTTTTCCTCCCCAAGCAGCATCTGTACACCCTAATGTTGTTGCTCCTGTTTCTCCGGATACTATGAATCTAATTCACTCCGATCAGCCTGGTTTGCAGCTTGTTATGGCTATTTTTGATGGGTCGAACTATCTTTCTTGGAGTCGTGCCATGATCATTGCCCTGCATGCCAAGGACGAATTAGCTTTTGTCAATGGAAGTTTAGAAAGGCCAACAGACAACTCATCTGACTACAAAAAATGGCACAAGGCAGACAGTATGGTTGTGTCCTGGCTCCTCAATACCATAACCAAAGAGCTGGCCAGTGCTTTCATTTATACAACCTCTGCTCAGCATTTGTGGGAAGAAATCAAAGAACGTTATGGAGACAGCAACGGTCCTTTGCTCTATCAGCTTAAACGAGAGATCAGCACGGTCAGTCAAGATAACTTATCTGTTGTTTTGTATTATACTAAGCTAAAGAAATTATGAGATGAAATCACGTACCTGCGGCCTTTACCAGTCTACACTTGCACAGCGGCAGCTGAAATCTGTGATACAGCTCACACCAATAATCTAATGCAATTTCTGATGGGTCTGAATGATTGTTATGATCACGTCCGTAATCAAATCCTCATTATGGATCCTTTACCTACAGTTAACAAAGCTTACGGAATGGTGCTCAGTGTTGAAAAACAGAGAGAGGTGCAAGGGGCCAATGACACAATTCAAACTGGGTTTTATACTAAGGCTAGGGAACCACAGAAATGATTTTTCAAGAAAAAAGAAGGAGAAAACAGGACCTGTAATTTCTGCGAGGGAAAGGGTCACACCAGAGATACTTGCTTTAAGTTGCATAGTTATCCGGAATGGTTTCATGAGCTCAAAAATAAGAAGGGCAAGGAACGTACCAATGATGCTTCAACCGAGAGTCCTTTACACATACAGTGTGAATAGTTAGGGCTAAATCATCCTTGTGGTGACATAACTGCGATCATCCAACAGGAAATATCAAAATATATGAGGCAACAGACTGAAAATGTACCAGAGTCAGCAGGTTGCGTTTGTTTTTCTGGCATTGCAGGTAATACATCCATTTGCTATTCTTTTGATGATTTGGAAAATGTTGGTATATGGAGAGTTGATATAGGTGCCACTTCACACGTGTCGTGATTTTAGTTCTTTTACCAAGACCATTGCATTTAACCAACCCGTACCAGTTTCTTTACCTGATGGTTTTATCACATACTCCACGCATAAAGGCACAGTTCACATCAATGCACACATAA
>JAOQMS010000002.1:14978344-14996374 GCA_027563885.1 Erythroxylum longipes
GGCATATTAGTGTCCCTGCTAATATCCAAGACCTGTGAACATTTTAGAATTGAATATTCATATTATTTAGAGTTCTGTTGTTTAAGACCAAGTGCATCTTCTTGAACACTTCTAAATAAATATAAAACTCATGGAAGAGTTTTCGGCAGCTCTTTCGTCATCACCTCCCGAAACTTCCTCAACAAACTTGCAACCGCATCCGGGACTTCCACCACGTGGTTTTCACTGATTTCTCACATGGCAACGAGATAGGTCTTAATGCCTTTCTTCAACCCTTTCTCGATGCTCATGGCCGAAACATGTCCTACCGAAGTTGTAGCATTCGCCGTTCCACCATCGAACCTACAACAATTTACGTAGAAGGAATTTTGATCTTGCATTAACATTATACCTCCCAAACTCGGATAAAACACCACTTTTGTTGCTTTGAGGAAATCGACCACCAATATCATCTCGAAATCCTCTATTGGTATGACAATGAAATTCATCTTGGCATGCCAACTTCCAATTCTGACTGGAACATTGTAAGCAATTCCCACAACTGTTTGTGCTTTTAATCTTCATCGAGGCATTGGATACCCTTATGCCCAACTTCCGAACCATCATTTCTGCTAGGAAACTATGAGTCGCATTTGTATCCACCATTGCAGTCATGTCTTTCTCCCCAACCTGTACACCCTTGTATATTAGTCTATCAAAGGGAACCGACTCGGTACTAACCGCATTAAGCAAGGCGATCGGATTTAGTGCCACATTTTCCGAAGATTCATCATCTTTTTCGACAATTAGGGCATTCAACTTCTCTTTTCTCGGGCATTCTCTGGCAAAGTGTACCACCGCACAAGTAACAAGCAACCTTGCCTTTCTTTGAGGACTTCTCCCTGTTCTTCGAGACTCCATTCTGCTTGCCCTTGCCTTTGAAATTCTCCTTCTTGGAGTCTTTCTTCTTCTTCTTCCCCTCGGTCTTCTCCTGTTGGGCTTGGCCTTTGCCTTTGGAAGAATTTGAGGAGCTTGCCTTATATTCTTTTGCAATTCGAAAATCTACCAAAGCATCAGCAGCCATGATTGCACTAACTACATCCTTCATATTTTGCCTCCGTAACTTCATTTGAGCCTACGGTTATAACCCAAACAGAAAATTGAAGAGCTTGTCCTCATATGACATATTCTCAATATCTAGCATTAGAGAACTAAATGATTTAACATAATCTCTTTCGATCCAACCTGCTTGAGTCTCTTCAAGGCATCTCTCACGAGCTAAGACGTATTCATGGGAAGGAACTGATCCTTGAGCTCCTTCCTCATCTGCACCCACGATTCCACGAGAGTTTTACCTGTACTGATCTCCGAAGAGGTCTTCATCCTTCACCAGAGCTTGGTATCCCCATCCAAGTACATGGTCGTCGCATTGACCTTCTCAGCATTAGGTATCCTAGCAACTGCAAAGTATTACTCCATATCCCACAAGAAATTCTCCAACATCTTAACGTCCCGTACACCTTCGAACACCTTGGGTTCACGTACCTTCACAGAGGAAAGTTGTGGTGTGGAGCTTTCAACCCCCTTGACATCTAGAGTTACAACAGCATGCCTCAGCACGATGATCTCTAGTTGGGCCTTCTCCTATGTCTTTAACATATCCGTCATCTGTTGTTGCAACTATTGGATCCGCTCCTCCAACATCTCAAATCGAGTATTGTGAGACGTGACCTCTTCCTTCCCTTGAGGAATTGGCCCAATGAGTGCTTCTACTCTAGTCACTCGTTCTGTCAATTTGCCTACTGCCATCTCAAAATTTGGCTCTGATACTAGTTGATACAAAGGTCACCTTCAGACTCAAACTTTCACCAAAGCTGATCACTAAACACCCTTTGCATGCAATCTCACTTAGGTTCGCTTAAGCAAGACTTTAGCCTTTAACGACCCTCGAAGTGTTTACCTCGCACACTCAAAGAAATAATGTTACGAAAGCAATAAGAAATAAGGCAACAAGGAAGACAAGAGAGATACGATATAACCAACCTTTATGTTACTTTCCCTCAAAAGAATACAAGAAATGCTCTCTCTCTGAACTGACTGAGAGCAAAGCTCGAATGAGCTATATATAAGCATTCTAACTTGGATGCCAAGTTACATTCAGAATCCCACTCTAACTGAACTACCTAAGATCGTGCTAAGATCACGTCTATCTCTATCAGATTACATCACGTGGACCAATTGGATGACACCCCATCCAAATAAGACTTTAACTAATAAGATAAAATCTATATAAGATAACAGAAATATAAAGTTTACATTCAACTAGGAAACTAGCATCCTTATTCTCAAAGATCTCCACTATCTTCAGATGTTGAGTCTCATTGTAACTCTATCTCTAACTCTTTGTCATCGTTACATCTTCCAAGATCTCCCCACGATCTCTATCCGCTGATAATACAGTGTGATCTTGCCGAAACCCATATAGCACATTGGTCTGATCTAATGCTTCCCACAACAAGTCCGTTAGTCGTGGTCTATCTATCCAAGCATGACTAAGTCCTTAATCCATCAAGTCCTTAGCTCGAGTCGAGTCAATCACTACAAGGTCTGAGACTCTATCAAAATTCGCACCAAGTCTGGTCCCACTCGTCCACGTTTGCTTTAGTGTTTTCGCATACCTCCCTCATGCGTGTAATCTAGTTAACCTCTCTCGTAAGGGTTCTCATGAAGTTTGCTGAGAAATGCTTCAAAGTTTAACGGTCTAATAATAGGATTCTTAATAATTTTATTCTTGAAACGTCTCATTAGAAACTTGGTAGAAATCAAATTTGATTTATTAGTTGTAGTAACTCTTTACTTTAAAACATTTGACGTTCTTATCATATCTAGCATTATATTCCCAAGGTCATCTGTCAATATACCCAACTTTGATCCTATTACTCTCTCTTTTTTGACTTTATATTGTATCATGTTTGCGTAATAAAATTAATAATATCATCTTTAAATTCTTTTGTAGTTCCAAACTCTACCCCTACTCTATCTCCACTTTTGTGCCACACCTGTTAGAATATACCCTTCTTTCTGCTAAGATATTCTTCACTATTAATAAAACTAGTATAATCAATAGAATTGAGTTCAACTGATTTACGATCATCTGAATTGACTACATGGAAATCATATTGTATATATTCAACATGTTCATCCACATATTCATCCATATGTTCCTCATTTTGTTCATCGTCATCTTCATGTGATCGTCATTATAGTAAGCTTTGGGAATTTTCTTGTTCCTCAAATTTATCCAGAGTCATTATGTATCTTTTTAAGCGTCTGCAGATACAAATTTGTAAAGCAAAACATGACAGTATGCTTTTTGCAATACTTGTAGAACCGAAGATTGTAGACATCCCTTTAATAAACACTAGCGTATAGATTGTGAAAATACTCCGAAGTGATGTGACTTTGGACATGGCTTTGTATTTTCACACTATTTCTCTCCCAAGTACACTGGTAGTAGATCTGAAATTTTCTATTCCTAAAATTATCAATCTTCCTTAAAGATACCTACATCACACTGTCGACTTGATGCTTGAGCCTTGTCAATTTAAAATGTCAGACTGAAAAACTCCTGAAAAATAACATAAATATTGATAATTTTAGGATTAGATAGGAGTAGGTAAATTTAAGGGGTTTTAGTTTTATTGTTGTTTATTATTTCATTTATCTTATTTACATTAATTAAACATTATAGCAATGTTCCTTCAAAAAGAAAACATTATAACAATGTTCTAATTATTATATCTATTTAAAAATATAATTAAATTATTTCACGTTTAAGTGGTATTGTGGGATTAAAATAAAATTTAAAATTTATATATTACTATTGCGTCATCGATAATGTGATTTTTATTTAAAATTTAATTAAACGAAAAATTTAATTTCCAATTTATAATTAGATGCAAATGCTAGGGTTATGTTTGTAATTTTAACACCGCCCCCTAAGTTCCTAGTCACCGGCTGTTGTGTTGTGCTGGGCCTGGCGGTGCTCTCTCTCTCTCACTCATTTTCATTGCTTATATGAAGCTCAGAATTTGAATAAAGTTACCAAATCGGTGGTTACTTCTGAAAGTAGCGAATAGAAATATCAGAATCTGAGAGTATAGAAAATGGGGTTAGGGTTATTGGCGTCGAGGGTCTCCAGAATCCCTGCGAATCGTCTCTTCCTCCGCTCCATTGTCTCCAACTCTCACCGTCAGTCACCGGAAGCTGCTGCTGCCGTTGCAGCACCCGAACCCACACCAGATCTTCCACCCAGAACCCCAGTGGCCGGCGCACGTGTCCACTTCCCCAACCCTGATGATGCGATCGAGGTTTTTGTGGATGGGTATCCTGTCAAAATTCCCAAGGGCTTCACCGTCTTCCAAGCGTGCGAGGTCGCTGGCGTCGACATTCCTCGATTCTGCTACCACAGCCGCCTTTCCATCGCCGGCAACTGTCGTATGTGCCTCGTCGAAGTCGAGAAGTCTCCTAAGCCCGTGGCTTCTTGTGCCATGCCTGCTCTTCCGGGTAATCATAATAATCACACATACTTCATGTCACATTCCTATATTTTTATTTGTGTTGTAACTAAATCTGAAAAAGAACATCGTTAACTGTATAAGTCATATAGAGGTACTCCCTTCGGTATTCTATTACTGTTCTTCTTTTGTTCTTGTGAATTAGCATTGACTGAACTTTACGTGTTAATTTTCTTTGACAACCAATTCTGACTCGCTCATCCCAATTGACGCGCGATGTAAGATGCAGAGAATACGCCGATGTTGCTTCAATGTCGTCTTTGTTTTTTTCTGTCGATTTTCTGGTTGAGGTTTCTTTAGTAACTCACACTATGTATAATTTACCTTTTGGGTTTGATTCAATTTGCTTATTTACTTGAGGATTTTCATTTTTTTTAGGAATGAAGATTAAAACTGATACACCCCTCGCAAAGAAGGCACGCGAAGGTGTGATGGAGTTTCTGCTCATGAATCATCCACTTGATTGTCCAATATGTGATCAAGGTGGAGAATGTGATCTTCAGGATCAGTCCATGGCATTTGGATCTGATCGTGGCCGCTTCACTGAAGTAAAGAGATCAGTTGTGGACAAGAATCTTGGTCCTTTAGTGAAGACTGTGATGACTAGATGTATCCAGTGTACAAGGTTTGAATTTGACGGTCTCTTTCTTATGAGATATATCGTTTGTTTGGTGCTCAGTGTTTGTTTTGTGTTCTTTTTAACCCATGTTTGTCAAATTTGAGGATGTAATTTTTGGGAAAGGAATGATGTAAAAGAGATCTTAAACAGTGTATTGATTGGCCCAACTTGTCTGGTGACTTACAAAACATGTATTGCATTCACTGAGAGAAGTTTCCCTATCTTCATAGTTGGCTTGAAGTTTAGCTGTTCAGACAGAGAACTCAACACTATTTTGTTCTATTTATAGATTTTTTTTTTCAAATGCTTTATAAAAGGTGATCGTCTAGAGATAAGACTATTTCTTGATATCTTCTTTGGACATAAGCTGCAACAGTTGGCAGGGAGTTTATAATTCCTTCTATATATGTATGTTTGGGGAGGCAACATAAAGTTTATTTTTTTGACCCATTTGCTTTGCTTGAAATTAGTTGAAGTTTGATTTCTTTGAAATTCAGTTATCCTATGAGGAATGAGGTTAATGATTCTATCTATATGTCCATGAGGAATGCTCTTGATGGTTATCACATAGGAGTTCCAAGTGCTTTCAGATCAAACAAGGGCTTTTGCTTTGGGGTAGCGTGCACAAGCATAATATTTTTGTGATGTAATTTTAATTTACTTTTGGGTCCCAGGCCTACCTCTACTCATGTTTTTGAAATTGACAGAAAATTTTGATGACTAGTGCTTTTTCTGTCAATATCTTTGAGTACTGCCAAGTTTTGAATAAATGATAAGTATTAATTAGCAACACTCTTCAGTAGAAGAAATTCTTAAAATATTTTGTTCAATGGTTTTTATGTAACATGGTTATATTTCTCTTTGACTCGTATGATTTCTTGTTGTATTTTTCTATATGGTACAGGTGTGTCAGGTTTGCAACTGAAATTGCTGGCGTGCAGGATCTTGGCATGTTAGGCCGTGGTAGCGGAGAAGAAATTGGGACTTATGTTGAGAAGCTTATGACAAGTGAACTTTCTGGAAATGTGATTGACATATGTCCCGTGGGAGCTCTAACCTCCAAGCCTTTTGCGTTTAAAGCCCGAAATTGGGAATTGAAAGGAACTGAGAGTATCGATGTAACTGATGCAGTTGGATCAAACGTTCGGATAGATAGTAGGGGTCCAGAGGTTATGCGCATTATTCCAAGGTTGAATGAGGTAAATTTTGTGGTTATGTCAAATGAACTACTAAATTGCACCTTTTATAATTCATAGTTCCCTTGTGTGGTGAAGGCACTGCTTCTGTGGTGAAGAGGGTTCAATGTTTTGTCGTCTGTTGAGCAAGTACGGGAATTGTTTAGTAGATTCTTCTTTTGTTGTGTGTGTGTGTGTGTTGGAGGGGCAGGGGGATGGAATAGATTATTGTCTTTGATTAATCTTGGACCGTCGAACCTGTGGTTTGCACTTTTCTACCCATAGCGTTTGGGTTGCCATATACCAGTTTAAAAATCATTCTAGGTTTCTGCTGAAATTCACTGTCAAACGTCAATGGGAGTTAAAGCTGTTCATTTATACAATGTAGAAAGCAATTTAGTATGTATCTACTGTGATATATCAATGTCTGGGCCTTCTTCTCCATCACTTCTGAAAATTGCAACATTGAAAAGTATGCTTGAAAACTTTCAGCTTGTTGTTTAGAAGAAGTTTGCTTGAGCCTATGATGATCTATCCTAATCTATGATTCAGGTTCCTGATCTCATTCCCAAAGCAATCCATGACTCAGGCTGCCTAAATTGTACTTAGGCTCTTAGTTGAATGATAACAAGTTATAGTATTGAATCATAGGTATCAGTTTGATGTATTTCTAAAAGTGAGGATATATGTTCTGTCTAGGGGCAGGATCTCACCCCACGTACAGGATTAAATAAAAAGGTCTTGGCTAACAGCAGTTTCAATTCCCGAGTTATAGTATAATAGATGTTCTAATAAAGAATGTTGATGAAGAAGTGGTGATCCCTTTCCATATATCTTTGCTTGCTCTCTGTATAGTTAGTTGAGAAATTAGGTATTAATTTCACCCATAATTTCACCCAAGGACCAAATTTTTGCTTACATCAAAATGGGAGATATTTTGTAACCAAGACCTGGATAAGATATAGAGATACTTCAAAAACAAGAGTTGACGTATGGAATTCAGAGAAGGCTAGGAAGAAACTCAAGAATAGATATTAGGACCAAAAGTTATTTGTGTAGTTAAAGAGTGACTAAGGAGTTATCAACTGCATCACACAAGGATCAAACTCATTCAAATTGAATGGTCAGTTTATTGCCCAAATCTATTTGTTTTTCATCTTACCTCAACGTGAACCCCAAAATTTTGATAGCACGAATAAGACAGCTAATCTAAATAGATTATCTTTTCAGTTCAATATGTCAAAGCTAGATAGGCTGATTGCATGCATCTCGTTGGGCTGCTCATGGACTATCCAACTATAAAACTTTTGAGAACTTTTCAACTGAAGCTGTCTACTAGACTTGTATAGTCTACTTACCTGTTTTATACCTGATCTGTTACTTGTAAGAGCTACCTGAGGTTCTTATAGAATGGCAAGATGTTGTTTGGCTATGCCTTATTCTTTACCGACAATTTACATCTTTTATATGTGCTTATAGGGGGATTTCTCGGATTTTTAGAAGCATTGTTTTGTTATTTTGTTTGAACATTGTCTGGTCTCTTTCATGACTTTTATTTGCATATTATGCAACCTGACTTTGGTAAAGAAGAAATTTGACATGTCAAATGATTTATTCCTTTTTATTTTGTGCTCCTACTTGTTATTTGTTATAATGACATGTTCACGCAAGTGGTGTTATTTCAGGACATAAATGAAGAATGGATATCAGACAAGACTCGTTTCTGTTATGATGGACTTAAGAGGCAGAGATTGAATGATCCCATGATTCGTGGATCTGATGGTCGTTTTAAGGCTGTTAGCTGGCATGATGCCTTAACTGTGGTTGCTGAAGTTGTCCATGAAGTTAAACCAGAAGAAATTGTTGGGATTGCCGGTCGGTTATCTGATGCCGAATCCATGATTGCTCTGAAAGATTTCTTAAACAGAATGGGGTCAAACAATGTGTGGTGTGAAGGAAATGGCCCAAGCCCAAATGCTGATCTACGATCTGGGTACATTATGAATACTGGCATTAGTAGTCTTGAGAAAGCGGATGTTTTCCTTTTAGTTGGTACACAGGTAATACACTAACATGTTTAATCCTTGGAGTGCATAAGTGCTGGATTATAGTTGTTAACTCAGATTACTGTAGTGCAAGTCCATAATGCTTGTTTTGGGTGAAGAAAATTTCGTTCATAAAAGTTTAACACACAAATTGGGAGGGCAGACCTTATCTGTTTTAATATTTAATTTTCCAAGTTTAACCTAATGTTGGTGACATTTTATAGTTTTTTCATTGACATTTTTCCTTCTGTTTTTTATGACATGTTAATTAGGGCTTATTCGTAGTGGAATACTAGAATAAGTTTCCAAATTCTTTTGCAGGAAAATGGGAAAAATAATTTTTTTTATGCAAATGAACAATTTTCCAGCAGTTGGCCACTTATCTTTTAATTTTAAATTTTTGTTAGATTTGCAAATGGCCCAAAACTTGTTTTCTACATTTTCTTACAATAGCTTTATGGTTTGAAAAATATGTATTTGTTAAATAAATTATTTAATAAATAACTGTAAAAGATTTTGAAAATTCAAATTTAGTCAAAATTAACTATAAATTTCTATATTTTTTTCTGAGAAATATTTTTAAATTTGTTTTATATCCTAAAATTCTATTTGGTTTTTCACCTCAATTTGAAGAAATGTAATATATGTTTGATATAAAATAGTTAGTATTATATTACTCTATATTTAATTACCTTATTTTAATGAAACTTGTGTATGATATTTTTGTTGAACTAGTGACATTATATGATAATCGTATTTTTAGAGATGTTATAGGCAATATACTCTATAAAATGGTTGTGAGTGTTCCTTATTTTCAACTTTGAAAACTCATTGATGACATCATTGGTTTTGATATCATAAATTTTTTGCAGGTACTAAAGATTATGCAAAATTAGTTGCATCTCTATACAGCAGACTATTTTCAGTATTAACCAAATTGAACATGGTTTGCTTTCCTTTTGCGTTTCCCATGGAAATGAAAATTAGTAAATGGAAAAAGACGAACGGGAAAAATCCTTGACAAATAAACAGACTCTTAAGATTCTTTACCCCTTTTCCTCTATAATTATTATTTAATCTTTTCTTGCTACTTTCTCTGTATTGGAATTTCATGTGCTCTATCCTTGTTCCTATAGTCTGAAACCAAATTTGCATAATGTGCATTATGTGCATTTAGTTTTGCAAGTATTTAACTAAGCATGCATATCATTTTCAAAGCTATTGATTAATGTGAATATTAAGTGTGTATGTGATGATTTAATATGTTGTTTTTTGGTGGATTTTCTTTTCACATTTTTCATCGTTTCTATTTTCTTTGAAAATTTTATGGATGGATGGAGTGAGTAGTTTTGCTTATTCATCCTGTTGCGTGGCTGCTTTTTCATTACATTAAATGATTATTGTTTTAAAACTTGCTGGCAGCCAAGGGTAGAAGCTGCTATGGTGAATGCTAGAATCCGAAAGACTGTCCGAGCTAGCAATGCTAAGGTTGGTTATGTTGGTCCTCCAGCTGATTTCAACTATGATTATGAGCATCTTGGCACAGGTCCTCAGACTCTTCTTGAAATCGTTGAGGGTCGCCACCCCTTTTTTTCAACTATCTCAAATGCCAAAAACTCAGTCATAATTGTTGGTGCTGGGCTCTTCGAGCGAGAGGACAAGGATGCAGTTTTTTCAGTAGTTGAGGCCATTGCCAAAAGGGGAAATGTTGTGAGGCCGGACTGGAATGGATTCAATGTATTACTTCATAATGCTGCCCAAGCTGCAGCTCTTGACCTTGGGCTTGTTCCAGAGTCGAACCAAAGCATTGAGACTGCCAAGTTCGTATATTTGATGGGTGCTGATGATGCGGACTTGGACAAGATTCCAAAAGATGCCTTTGTGGTTTACCAGGGGCATCATGGTGATCGTGGTGTATATCGGGCCAATGTGATTCTCCCTGCTTCAGCATTCAGTGAGAAGGAAGGGACATATGAAAACACAGAAGGCTGCACACAACAGACTTTGCCTGCAGTTCCAACAGTTGGTGACGCTAGGGATGATTGGAAGATACTACGGGCTCTTTCTGAAGTTGCTGGTGTGCGACTGCCTTATGATAACTTTGGGGCTGTCCGATCACGGATCAGAACTGTGGCACCAAATCTCTTAAGTTTGGATGAGAGAGAGCCAGCTACTTTTGGGTTTTCTCTGAAGCCTGAGAGTAATCAGAAGATGAGTTCGACTCCATTTAAGGCTGCTGTAGAAAATTTCTATATGACTGATTCCATTACCAGGGCATCAAAGATTATGGCCCAATGCAGCGCACAGTTACTGAAGAAGTGAGCTATTGGTTTTTGACTTCGATCGCCCCAATAAGTTGCGCATAAACATTTTCACATTTACATTTAAGCTGTGCAAGTCCCTGTTTTAGCCAACAGTCAATTTTAAACATTGCGAGTACATCCAATAATGTATGTTAGGTACCGTATGTTTTCTACTGAAACTTTGGAGCTCCCTTTTACTTCCCATGCGTTATTCCAAGACTTGGGGAAGTTTGTAGCAGGGTTCTGTTGGGGGTTCACTGTTTATTGAGAGACAAAACATGTCCGTTTGATCCAAAGACATATCTTTTTAGTTCTTGGATCGCATGAATGACACAGAGCGAAGGCTGGTAAAGCATTTCATTTCGGAGCACTCCGTTTGAAACCTAGGCCATTGATTTTGTTTCTGTGATGAAATTATGATATCAATTCATTATCTAATTCGAAACTCCTAAGAGGAATTAGAATGTAGCATCGTTGTGCACTGCTTTTTAACTCATGGATTGAACATTTATAATAAAAAATAAATAAGAAGCCAAAAACGTACTCCATCAGGTAGCAGAAACCAAAGATAAAATGTTCATATGTATTATGAAAATGATGTCCAAAATTAAGAGAGCGATAAACTAAGTAACCAATTAGGGATTATAGCGTAAAAAATTTCCGAGTTATGATGGTGAGAATGAATGTTTCAAGTTGAGGAAAAGTGCAGTGTTACGTAGATATATAAAATTGATTTAGTTCAAAATAGAAGTACTAAACTTATAAAATCAGTAGCACATAAGAACTAATTGGTGTCACTAATCTATGTTACTTTAACTATAACTTGGAAATTTATCTTGTTCTTGTTATTTGATATTTGATATTTTAATGATCATTAACATGTTTTAAATTAGTAAAGAAACTTACCTCAACTTAATTTAAATATTAAACTCAAATATCTAAATGATTAGGACTAGGACTAGGACTAGTTAAAAACCAACATTTGACCTCTGAAATCTCAAAGCTTTGTCTGAAGTGTCCCAGTTAATTAGTTATATGTTCGGAGATTTGTGGGTACAGTCCCAGTTGCTACTGAGTTGCGTGGTCGATTTGAACGTTCTCTGTATCTGGGTAAACTTTATATTCCCTTTTTACGGTGTTACATCTGCTTTATTCTTCAAATTTGCTGCAGTTGGATTGTTTTATGAATTGGATTGAGCCTGAATTCATTGTTTATATCAAAAGTTGGATTACATATACGTACGTGTAGATTTATGGTTTTACAAAGCTTACAAGAATGGATTCCATTGTATGCTTACTTGAAATCAATGCAACTAAGTAGAAGGATAACGAGAAAGTAAACAAGTTCTGCTATTTAATCTAATCTGATTGGTTTTAATATACTTCTCTTGCCAAGCCCTTTCCTAGATTTCTCAATCAACTTCTCTTTGGATTATTTTTCAAAAAAAAAACTTCTCTTTGGATTAAGTTAAAGTGAAACTGATGGTGGGGTTGAATAGGATCTCTAGTTGAAAGAAAGCTCAGTGGTATCTATTACCTGATTTAGCTTCGTTGCATACTCATGTTTATACAAGTGCGGGGTGGAATTCCTTTGTTGAGAAAGAGGAAAGAAAGATGCGATATTGCCAGAGAAGTAGCATCTGGAATATAAGTTTACAAATAGAAAATTTCTGTCCAAAACTTATTGTGAAGCTAGCCTTCTGGGATCCTAGTTCTTTTGGGGCAAAGTGGAACTCAAGGTTGCATCAGAACAAGTCTTGGCACTATTGTACTAATATCCAGTAGAGTCAAATATTCTGTGTATTCATGAGATTATCCTCATTTTGGAATCTTTCTCATTTATTCTTATCTTTGTTTATTCTGTTAATTTGATACGAATATGTTCAACTGTAGCCCCTTGATAGAAATATGACTTTAACTTGCCCTCAAAAGATATGTACAGCTGAAGAAGAGCTTTTTTGTAGGTCTAACTTGGACAACAGGCTAGTTGTTGTCTGACGATTGATTCTTCTATACCACCTGTGGTCTTGATTTTCTTCATAACTGCAACACAATATTTTACATCATTAAATACATTGTTGTTGAATGTACGAGGTTTTTGTTTAGACTACATCTCAATAATCTGTCTTGCTTTTTGAGCTCTTTTTTTGTATGTTTCGTAGTACAACTTGGCCTCTATTTTTTGAAAGGCTAGACTAACTTGTTTTGAAAATGAATCAATCGTCTGAATTTCACTTCTGGTTGACAACAGCTTATTGTTTCTCAATCAACTTGAGACTTAACGGCTATGTGTTGAAAGTTGGGTTACCAGAGGACAAGTCAAGGCCCTAGTGAATTAAATCTCTTTACTTCCTTTTGAGTGGTGGGTTTCCTATAGGAATGCCTAAAATCAGGTTTCTGAAAGTGTATATAAGTGAATCAAGAGAGAAAGAGGTCCGATGCTTACAGCGTGTTTTCTCATCTATATATATATATATATTGTTATTTATCTAGTAATGTTAATGAAATATCAAGTTTACTATTTACCTTTTTCCTTTTTTTTTTTTTTTGGCTTCTCCCTTCTTTAACCAATCTTGTCCAAAGATGTAAATGCTTTAAGGAATATTGAGAATCTTTCGGGTTCTAAGGTTACAGCTATGGATGCTGTATTAGTTTACTTGCCTATTTTTTGTTCCATGTGTAAATTTGATGTCTTACACCAATTACATTGTTTAACTTGGTGTGCTTTTAGCTTTTGATTTCCTTTATCTCCTCTTTTGTCCTGTGGTTGGGACTCCGCTTAAAAGGGTTAAGAGGCCAGAAAAAAGGGCTAAGAGAAAAATGTTTGTCCTTTCCTTTTAATTTTAATTTGTGCTGTTAGTTATAATAGTATCTTGTTTGTGATTTCTGTATGTTAAGGCCGCCGTTGTTTTTTCTATTTAATCTATCGATTTTTTTTTTTGCACTTGCATATAAGAAGGCATGTTGTTGATAGGATTCATTATACAAGTTAGCTACTGGCCAGTATGCTTCTAAATGTTCGCACTTAATGATTGAAAATGCTCAGCCAACTTCTTCCTCTTTGTTTTGCTAAGCCGTACAAGCAAATATGTAATTGTAAACGATTTAGAATGTGAGGATATCTGTTTTGGCCGTTAACATGTATCTTATCTACATTTTATTTTCTCTGTGAATTGCCCATTTTACCTGCTATACTGATGTTGATATTTTTGTGAGCATTTAGACATACTTCTCATTTCTGAACATAAATTATATTATCTAGCGGTGCATGACATTCACAATTGTTTTGATATTTTTACCGAGGGGACGAAATACCTTTTGCTGACAACGTATTTGAACACTTCATCTTTAGCGATGGATTTGCATATGGTAATTCACAATGGTGGATGCCACTGTGGGAGAGTAAGATGGCGTGTACAAGCTCCAAGCAGTGTTGTAGCTTGGCAATGCAACTGTTCTAACTGTTCCATGAGGGGCAATATCCATTTCATTGTCCCTTATGAGAGGTTTTCCCTCCTTGAAAGATCCGACCAATTCCTCACAACCTATACCTTTGGCACACATGCAGCAAAACACAAATTCTGTAAAGTTTGTGGCATCACCTCATTCTACATTCCACGATCAAATCCAGATGGAGTGTCAGTTACATTAAGGTGCGTGGACTCAGGTACACTAAACCATGTTGAGATTAGGCAGTACGATGGGAAGAACTGGGAAAATGCATACAGCAACACTGGAATAGCTTCGTGCTCAAAAGAATGATTCTGAGTGCCATAACAATAGCTTACACAGTAACACTGAATAAATTCAACAGGTTGGCGGCATCTGCTACAAACCAAGACTTTGAAAATGTTAAGAGTGAATATGTCAGTCATAGAATGCAGTGTTGCCAGTATTTTCTTGTTTTGAGATACTGATCTCAAACATTACCCAGCATTTTGTATCTGCAAACAAGCTGGTATATCTTAATTATTTTCCCATATGAATCTCCTGTTCCTATCTCTGACAATCTTAGAATATAGAGACAAACAACAGTTGAAGAAAATAATTGTTTATTTTATAAAAAACAAGATCACTCTAATTTTACAATATGATTAATTTATAAACATAATAAGACATGAATAATTTATAAACCCAATGATAAATCTTTATTACGAAATTTAGTTTTAATTTCTGTAGCTCCCTCTAAATCCACAAGTCGTGTGAAAAATTATCAATTGCACCAACATTTGACTTATACCGTTATGTAGATACGAGAACATATATAAAATTGATTTAGTTCAAAACAGAACTATTAAAAGTTGATTAATTATAAAATCAGTAGCACATAAGAACTAATTGGTATCACTAATCTGTGTTACTTTAACTAAAACTTGGAAATTTGTCTTGTTCTTGTTATTTGATATTTTAATGATAATTTTAGATCATCGACATGTTTTAAATTAGTAAAGAAACTTACCTCTATTACTCAAAGCCATAATTGTACAAGCGAAAGTCTATTACTCAAAGATATATGTTTTCAATCAAAAGAATTTGATTGCCTAGTGGATGATAATTAGAAGAAGAAGAAGAAGAAAGATCGACCTAGGAATTAACAGAAATACAGAAACTGGAGGGAGAAATGTGTATTATATATCGAACGTATTGAAGTAGTTATTTTTTTTTTGATGTAAAAGAAAAATAAAAGGTAATTGTAATTTAGGAAGAGCTACTCGTAACATAGCTCTTTAGTATTACGTAGCATTTGGTTTATGTCTTCATGAGTGGAGACAGGACACAAAAGTCCTTTGCTCCATAGTATTTGCTTACTGTCCTTATCTATTTTTGTCCCGACTTCAGAGTACAGAGACAGAAATTTTTTGTACCTTCCAAGACTATGGTACAAAATTTCTTGTCCCCAACTCCAAAACAAAATACATAAGCAACTTCCAAAAATACCCCTCCCCCCACATAAGCAATTTTTTATTCTTAATTATATAATTAAACTTATTATTATTATTATTATTATTATTATTATTATTATTATTGTTATTATTATTATTGTTATATTATTATTATTATTATTATTATTATTATTATTATTATTATTATTATAAATTTTGAACTTATTATTATTATTATTATTAATTATTTGAACTTATTATTATTAATTGTTATTATTATTATTTATTATTTTTATTATTAATTTCATTATGCGAAATTAATTATCTTATTATTATTATTATTATTAACAAAATAATTAATGAATCATATATTTCTAATCATATTATACTGCAGGGGTATTTTAGTTATTGATATTATTTTTATGTTCTGTCAATTATAATCAAACATATTTTTGTCCTCGAGATGGACAAAGTTATATTTGTTTTGTCCATCACAACCAAACATCTCACTGTCTCCAATTTTTGTTCTGTTTTGTCTCTAAATTTTTGTTTCGTTCTGTCTCTGCATACGAAAGACAGTAACCAAACGCAAAGTTAGGCTTAGAACAAAAGCAGCCCATTCTTGCTCCTAATCTTAGCTTGGCTCACCTTCTTCTGCTTTGTCTCAAACCGAAACCCTAAAATCCCACTCTTCTTACTTTGTATAGCTAACAAATTACATATGAACATGTCCCCAACAATTGATAAGGAAATTTTTTTACAACCTCACAATCGCTTCTTTTTCATTCTTTTCCCTCGTTGATAATACTCTTATCTAAGGTGTGTGTATATATATACACACACAATAATGGAGAAGCATTAAACCTTTTCAAATATTCACAAATGTTATCGAACTCGAGAAACCATACACCACCCCAGAGAGTATAAAGTTTTGAATTATGTGTAATTATATGGAATTTCATTTATGATTGCATAGATTATATCATTCCTGCATCTCCATGAAATATGTAGATGTTGATAAACTGGGTCAAAATCTGATCTGGACTACAACGGAATATTTACGAAACTTTTTCATAACCTTTGATTTCTCAAAAATCAAGATTTCTTTAATTCTATAAAATGGTTAATGCAAATCATAATAAAGCGGAAATTTAATTCGTACCACTGCAAGAAAATAGTGAATTAGCGACGGAAAATACCGACGAAAATGACAAATATTTCATCGGTATTTAACATTACCAATAGAATATACCGACGGACAAAAACGTCGAAGATTCGGCCGTAGCTAAACTTACCGACGGTAAAGAAACGTTCCGTCGGTAAGTTTACCGACGGAAAAAATAACCGTCGGTAATTTCAACAGAAAAGTTACCGACCGTCCCTCATTTTCCGTCGGTAAACTTACGGACGGAAATTAATTTTCTAACGCTAATTTGACCGACGGTAAGTTGATAAACCGTATGTAATTTTAGCAGCGGAATGTTTTTAATACCGTAGGTAAAGTTACCGACAGACATAACGTTATTGTCGGTAAATAACTTACTAATTACCGACGGATTTTTTTTCCATCGGTATAGTGTATAGATATTTACCGACAGAAATTGTGAATGTTTCCGTCGGTAAAATTTTTGATTAATTTTTTTAAAAAATATATATTTTCATTGTATTTAAATTATAACCGTCGGAAAATTTTATTAATTAGATATTTATAACATATATTTAATTAGATATAAATAATTAAACAAAAATTTTGATTAATGATTAAAAATTAAAATATCTTAATTAATAATAAAAACATTACATTGTAAATAATAATATCTGTAATACAAAGTAAATGACCAATACTATAATACTGATCAAGAGCTGGTGGATCGTCTGGTAGGTGCGGTGACCTGCTGCCCTTGCCCTTCAATTCATCGAACTCTTGACGGAGCTGAGCGCATAGATCCAACGACTGTTGTTTCGCTGCTATCGTTTGTTGTTGCGCAACCATCAACTCTTGCAACTGACACACCTCTTCCAACGTCTGTTGCAACTAAGTGGACAATGTCTGTACCGTGCTCTCAAGGGCCTCCACCTTGTTGGACCGCCTAGTAGATGCTGCTGTACTCGACGTGGAGGATTGCAAATAACAAGTATTCGCAAATGATTCTAGTCTGAATATCCTGCCACGACGATCCCTACCACCAACTGCTTCCAAGTAAGTGTTAGCCTTATCAACATTTAATTGCTGAGACCGCCGCTTAATAGTTTGCTGTATTTGGTCCTATCAAAAAGTAATGTTAAATATTAGTAAGTGATAATGATGAAGAATATTATTAATATTAAATCATAAATTTCACTTACATTTACTTCTCTACAATGTTCATTGGCGAATGTCACCCCGTCATGCTTCTTAGTATGAGTGTGCAGAAACAGTTGACGGGGTGTAGGTGCCACGCCCAAAGAC
>JAOQMS010000002.1:14998762-15009251 GCA_027563885.1 Erythroxylum longipes
CAATCTAGCCTTAAATGAGGTTAGGGGACAATTGGATGAGCTCAGACAAGGGAGATGCGAGGAACCTCAAGGCAGGCGTGCAGATGTACGTCAGCGGCAACCACCACCTCGTAGACAACTACCACAGTATGACATAGATATAATTACTCACCTATGGATAATATATATCTATGTGTGGGAGTGTTGTTAATTAGTACCATTATACATATGGGATATGCACCATTGAAGATATAATATGTACATACATAGTTTTGACAAAATTACCCCTGTTTGACATACTGTATTAGGACATATATACCCCTGGTCTACCATAGTAGATATCTTCATTGGTGGGTACTGCACTATAAAGTCATAATTGTGGACATATAAGTATGCAATACCCTGTAGTGGTATCAGTACCATTAGGATTGAATGGATATAGCCATATAAGCAATGCTGTCTATACACCCATGGATATCCTTGTGTATGGGTGAGTACATGCTCTGATGTATTGGCATAACTTAGTGCATTAGGATAATGAGAAGGTACAAATAAGCTCGATGATGCAATACACTCTTGATGGGTATATCCCAATGGATATCAAACATTCTAGTGTGGTACCTCTACAAAAGGCTTGTATAATATTAATTTGAGTCCCTGGGTGTATCATACCACAACAATACACTGTAATATTGGGTAATAATGTATGGGATTGTACCCAGATAGTATGTATGCACAGTGTTTGTATACATAGTGTTTGTTACATACCTATTCACAAAATATAATGCTTGAAGATATGATAATCTAGGGCTGCCATTTTATGGTTGTATAAATTGTTAATCTGATAGTGCAAGTACATTATACACTAAGTATAATACCCCTTAGCATAAATACCTATATGGTGACTGTACATAATGTATACCAATATATTATGGGTATGATGTATATCATACATGGTATAACTGTATGCACCCTAACATGTGGCTTAACTAAATATGGTGTATATTATGATATACAATGGCTATCAACACAATACCATGGTATATCTGGTTATATAACCTATTAACGACAGAGGTACCACATGAACATATCCAATGGGTTACATGTATTATCAAATATTGGTATGCACATGGACAATATAGTACTCCATGTGCATCCCTACAATCATAATCTGGTGGTAATTCCATAAATGTCAGGTAACTAATTATGGTGCTGTTTAGCCAGTTGATAAACAAATATCAAACTATGCCATAAAACAGAACCAATTGGGTTATAATATACACAAGTACATATAGGTATGTATTTATCAATTATATCTACATTTTTTTATGTGTAACAATACCACTCGTTATCATGGATGAAATATGCTGATTGTAGGGGGATGAGCTCATTCTGTATCATGGATGTAATGTGCTGATTGACATCCTATGGGTAAACTATCCTACATACAAAGGCACCATGGTGTTATATATAGTTGTATGGCAAATGGTATAATCTTGTACATACATCTAATTATAAAAATAACTGTATCACATGGTTTATCTATAGGATATTGCGTTATACAATGGGTAGACAACATGTTGTGATATGTCTAAAGTTACCCAGCCTAAAGTATTGTATGCTAGCCATACGCGTAGTAATAGGTGCAACTGCAAGTTGGACGCATCACCATACGCATCACCCACACTGTAACTATAAAGTCAATTACCTTCATTACACCTTGTATACCATATAATGTAACAGAGTGTACCTAGGATATGCTTTAACATAGTGTACCTGCTATACCATTAAGCATGTCATATGGTAGCCATCCTATGCAGCCATATGTGCATAGGTACACTCATAACTGGTTTACTGTCATTATATACAATGATGCATATCCTAGGATAGGGTATGTCCAATGATGGTATATATATGTAATATGCCGGTTACCAAGCAAATACCATGTACCAAGCATATAGGTAGACATAAATAGTATACTTGTACCAAATGTAATGGATTATATGGTTATGGAATGGTAACTATGGAGGGATTGTAACCATGGGAGTTACATAATTGACACTATGATTATGACACATGTTATGGTACATATAGCATAACATAAATGTAATGTTAAATATATGCCATTAGTTACTGTAGGTCCCATACAGCCACGACATTCATGCCATAGTAGTATGCCTGAATCCTGGTCCATAGTAGTACAAATAGTGGTTGGTTACCATGCACCTTACAGACCTAATGTGGGTAATTAGGTTGGTTACCATGTTATCTAGAATTAATAAGTACCTATAGCTATCACATCCATATATGCTACATATTATATAGATGTGTAGTAGGTATACAATATCTACTATTAATACATGTATATGCTATTCGTACAATATTTTGCTTCTATATTTGTTTCATCTATTCATTTTCTTTGTTAAGGTCATTATCTTTGTGATTCTACTTGAACTTGTTGCTTGTTGATTTTCTTGATCTTGTTGCAGTGATCCTGAAGAGTAACAATAAACGAGGCACTTGAGTAGAAAAAGGAAAGAGTGTGAGATTATATCGAGAAAAACCATATTATTGGTAAAACACGAGTGGGAAATTCTGTTCTAGAGAGAAACACGTGAGGGAGTGTTATGAGGCTTCTAACGTTTGTTTGTAGGAACTAATCATGTCTCATAATAGCAATAAAGATGGAAATGGTGATGGGAGTGGAAAAGACCAACAAAATACGTTCTTTACTCTTGAATCAATGCAAAATCAGTTCAAGAGAATAGTGACTATGTTCCTTGAAGTCAAAAACAAGTTTGAGCAGCAAGATAGAAACTTTGAAGGACAAGATAGGCTTCTCAGAACTATTCAAGCCGAATCTTCAGGGAATAATGGGACAAGAAGAAGAGAGAACCCTCCAGTTCATAATCATTATCACTATGAGGAGGAGCAAGATGAAGATGGATTTGATGAGGAAGAGTGGTATGGAGGCCGAAACAATGCAAGAAATGGTAGAGGATATAGAAGTCGAAATAGAGGTGGTTATAAAGGAAGAGCTGAAAGAGGCAGAGAGGAGGAAGAGACTGAAAAGGTAGATAGAAACATTGGCAGCATCAAAATGAAGATACCACCATTTCAAGGAAGGAATGATGCAAATGCCTACTTGGAGCAGGAAAGGAAAGTAGAGATGATATTTGCCTTCCACAACTATTTTGAGGAGAAGAAGGTGAAGTTGGCGACATTTGAGTTCTCTGATTATGCTACTGTTTGGTAGGATCAATTGATGGTTAGTAGAAGACGAACTGGAGAAAGACCGGTTGAAACCTGGGATGAGATGAAACACATCATGAAAAAGAGATTCATCCCAAGTTACTACTATAGGGAGTTGCATCAAAAACTCCAAACATTGAGGCAAGGCACGAAGAGCGTGGAAGATTACCACAAGGAGATGGAGATAGCTATGATAAGAGCTAACATAGATGAGGATAGAGAGGCTACAATGGCTCAATTCCTTGCTGATCTAAACAAAGAGATAGCCAACGTGTTAGAGCTTCATCAATACTTGGAGTTGGAGGACATGGTAAGCACGACTATGAAGATTGAGAAGCAATTGAAGGAGGAAAAGAGCAAGGATAAGTCCTATGACAATAAGGAAAAGTCCAAGGGAAAAGTGGATAGCCTCTAAAAGTGTGCCTACATCTAATGATCAAAATCCTAGCACTAAGCAAAGAAAAATTAAATGCTTCAAGTGTTTGGGTTCGGGTCATATGGCAAACCAATGTCCCAATAGGAAGATCATGTATTTACGAGATGGGGTAATTGAATCAGAAGATAGTGATGGAGATGATATGCCTGAGTTGGAGGATTGTACTGATGAAGAAGTTGAGCAACCAGTCCAGGCCGAAGCACTAGTAGTGAGGTGAGCTCTCAATGCACAAGAAAAGATAGAGCTGGATGAACAAAGGGAGAACATATTCCACACCAGATGTTTAATTAAGGGTAAGATGTGTAGTTTAATAATTGATGGAGTTAGTTGAACCAATGTTGCAAGCACGGTTTTGGTTGAGAAATTTGGGCTGCCTCTCATTAAGCACTATAGTCCTTATAAGTTGCAATGGCTTAATGAGTGTGGAGAGGTTAGGGTGAACAAGCAAGTGCTAGTGGTGTTCTCAATTGGGAGATATTTTGATGAAGTGTTGTGTGATGTAGTTCCTATGCATGCTGGTCATTTACTATTAGGAAGACTATGGCAATATGATAGGCGTGTAATGCATGATGGATTCAAAAATAGGTATTCATTTAAGATGGGGGAGAAAGATTTCACATTGGCACCTCTTTCACCAAGAGAAGTTCAAGAGGATCAGTTGAGACTTGCAAAAGCCATGGAAAAACAGAAACTTGGAGAGCCCAAGAGAAAAGAAAACAAGAAAAAGAGGCCATTCAATAAAATAAGAACAAGGGCCCAACTAAGACTAAGTGCACTAGTGACCAAAAGAAAGAGAGTAGTGCAATTGAAAAAGGAGAGAAGAGTGAAAAGAAGAGTATAATAAAAAAGAGTACTTTCTTTGCAAAAGAAAAAGAGTTGAGGAAGGTCATGTACATGTAGAAACCATTGGTTTTGCTTAGGTATAAGGAGTTGTTTTATAATGAGACTGACCTTAACCCTTATTTGCCTAGTGTTGTGAAACTTGTTTTGCATAAATAATTTGATGTCTTTCCAGATGAGTTGCCCAAGGGATTACCACCATTGAGTGGCATTGAACATCAAATTGATTTCGTGACAGGAGTTCAAATTCCAAATCACCTAGCCTATAGGAGTAATCCTAAAGAGACAAAGGAGCTTCAAAGGCAAGTGGAGGAGTTGCTTGAGAGGGGGCATGTGAGAGAAAGTCTAAGCCCATACACAATTCTAGTGCCATTGGTGCCAAAGAAAGATGGAACTTGGTGTATGCGCGTGGATTGTAAAGCAGTAAACAAGATAACGGTAAAGGATCGCCACCCCATTCTTAGGTTAGATGTAAGCTTGATGAGTTACATGTTTGTTTCTTTACAAAAATTGATCTCATGAGTGGTTATCGTCATATTAGAAGGAAAGTAGGGGATGAGTGGAAAACAATCTTTGAAACGAAATATGGTCTATATGAGTGGATGGTCATGCCATTTAGTTTGACAAATGCACCTAGCACTTTCACAAGATTAATAAACCATGTTTTGCGTGATTTTATTGGCAAGTTTGTGGCTGCATACATTGATGACATCCTGATTTATAGCAAAAACCTTGATGAGCATGTTATGCATCTTAAATCTATACTAGAAGCACTTAGGAGTGAAAGACTATATGCTAAACTTAAAAAGTGTTCTTTTTGTATGGATAAAGTTGTTTTTCCTAGCTTTGTTATTTCTGCCCGTGGTGTGCATGTTGATGAGGAGAAGGTTAAGGTTATCAAAGATTGGCCTACTCCTAAGTCAATTAGTGATGAGTGCAACTTTCATGGTTTGGCTAGCTTTTACAGGTGTTTTGTTAAGGACTTTAGCACCATTGCTGCACCATTGACTAAAATAATTAAAAAGGATGTTGGCTTTAAGTGGATTGAGGCACAAGAACTGGCATTTAATACTTTAAAATATAAATTGTGTTCTGCACCTGTTCTAAGTTTGCCTCACTTCAATGAAACTTTCGAAATTGAATGTGATGCTTCTAGGATAGGTATTGGTGTTGTTTTGATGCAGGGTACGTGTCCCATTGCATACTTTAGTGAAAAGCTTCATGGGCCATAATTAAACTATTCCACTTATGACAAGGAACTCTATGCCTTGGTAAGAGCATTGGAGACTGGGCAACATTATCTCTGGCCAATGGAGTTTGTGATCCATTCTGATCATGAGTCACTGAAACATCTAAAGGGCCAAGGTAAGTTGAACAAGAGGCATGCGAAGTGGTTGGAGTTCATAGAGACCTTTCCATATGTGATACAATACAAACAAGGTAAGGAGAATGTAGTTGCTGATGCATTTTCAAGAAGGTATACTCTAATCACGACTTTAAGTTCTAGATTGCTGGGGTTTGAGTACATTAGAGATTTGTATGCTTCGAATTCTGATTTTGTCAATGAGTTTGGTGCTTATGAGCATGTTACATTCCAAATATTTTATAGACATGGTGGCTATCTGTTTAGGGAGAACAAGTTATGCGTGCCTAAATGTTCTATGCGTGAAGTCCTTGTACGTGAATCACATTGTGGGGGGTATGATGGGTTATTTTGGGGTTCAAAATACATATGACATATTTTGCGAACATTTTTATTAGCCTAACATGAGAAAAGATGTTGAGAAAATTTGTTCAAAGTGTGTCGCATTTAAACAAGTGAAATCTAAGACTCATCCATATGGTTTGTATACACCTTTGCCTGTGCCTAAGCATCTGTGGACTGACATATCTATGGACTTTGTT
Organism: Erythroxylum longipes; assembly: GCA_027563885.1. Classification (NCBI taxonomy): domain Eukaryota; kingdom Viridiplantae; phylum Streptophyta; class Magnoliopsida; order Malpighiales; family Erythroxylaceae; genus Erythroxylum; species Erythroxylum longipes. Next base: position 15,005,175 of record JAOQMS010000002.1, read on the forward strand.
TTAGGGCTGCCTAGGACAAAAAATGGTAGGGATAGTATATTTGTAGTAGTAGATTCGTTTAGTAAGATGGCACATTTCATTGCATGTCATAAAACTGATGATGCTATAAATATTGTTGAATTGCTTTTTAGGGATGTTGTGTGTTTGCATGGTGTTCCTAAGACTATTATTTCTTACAGTGATGTGAAGTTTTTGAGACAATTTTGGCATGTTCTTTGGGGTAAGCTAGGTACTAAACTTTTGGTTTCTACTACTTGCCATCCTCAAACTAATGGACAAACTAAAGTGGTGAATAGAACTTTAGGTTCTCTTTTGCGTGCTGTGGTTGGTAAAAATCTTAAAACATGGGAAGAATGTTTGCCATTAGTTGAATTTGCATACAATAGGAGCGTACATTCTACTACTGGTTATTCACCTTTTGAGATTGTTTATGGTTTTAAGCCATTAACACCTTTAGATTTGTGTTCTTTACCTTTAAGTGAGATAACTAATGCAAATGGACAAAAGAAGGCAGATTTGGTGCGCAACATTCATGATAAGGCAAGACAACACTTAGAGAAGCGGAATGAAGCATATGCACAAAGAGCTAATCAAGTCCGAAGATGCAATTTGAGCCTGGTGATTGGGTTTGGGTGTATTTCAAGAAAAAGAGATTTCCTAAGCAAAGGAAATCCAAGTTAGATCCTAAAGGCGATGGACCTTTCCAAGTCCTTGAAAAGACTAATGATAATGCCTACAAGATTGATTTTCCAGGTGAGCATCAAGTATCTGCTACATTTAATGTTGCTTATCTCTCTCCATTTGATAATGTAGCGGCTGATTCGAGGACGAATCCTTTTGAGGAGAGAGGAAATGATACAAGAAGCCATGGCAGCAATTGAGATCAAGCTGCCACACACCAAGACAAGCTTACTTTGCCAAGTGGACCTATTACAAGACAACATGCAGCAAGGCTTAAACAGGCACAAGGGTTTGTTCAAAGTCACATTACATCTCACCTTGATGACAAGGCCGAACTATCCATGAAGAATTCAAGTGGAGTAGTCAAGCTTATGATTCTTTTAGAGAGGGCGTGGGGAGGGGCTAATACTTAGCCAAATTTCAAGACAAGTTCAAATATTCTTATGGGCTTAATTTAATACATTGGGTTTGTTATTTATTCTTCATTTATTAGGGCCAAAAGACTTGTTATGGACTGGGTATTCATTTGTAAGCTTGCCTTAGTTTATTTTACGCCTCCATTAGGCCCATTCCCTTCCCTTAGGTTTATTTAAGTTATTTTGGACTTATTTAAGTTACTTTAGCCCAATCCTAAGTGGATTAGGATCAGATTGCATTATTGGGCTATAACTCCTAAACTAGTTGGGATTAGGCTTGTTTTTAGCATTAAATGGGTTTTTAACCTATTCCTTTTAGGGTTAGGACGTGAGCAAGGGTATAAGACCTTATTTTATCCTTTTAAACTTCAGATTAGTTGATTAATAAAATTCAGAGATATTCTCTTCAAGAAAGGCGTGTTCTTCTTATTGTTACTTCAAGGATTGCATCACTTATCAAGGTAATCGCTTGTGGCGTGTTCAAATCTTCTGTTTTCTTTGGTTTTGGGCTCAATTTTGTATAATTGGGATTTGAACTAGCATGTTATTAGAATAAAAAGATTGGGGATTTGATTCAATAGGATTAGGGGGTTTCAAGAACCTTGTTTTCTTGGGGTTTTAGTATCAGAGTGAGTGAGGTTTTTTTTTTCTTGTTTACTAATATTCATTTTCTATTTTTATCATGTCTAAGCAAGAGGAAAGTGCTATCAAAGAGACTTCTACAAGCATGGATGGTGATCTCAAGTTCATGATTCAGTCTATGCAACAACAATTTCAATGGTTTGACTTCTTGTTTGAGGAGATGAAGGATAGAATGGATTCCTTTGAAGCTAACAAGCAAAGGAGGCAACCAAGAAGGGTCCAAAACACTAGGGAGCAAACTGATTTTTCAGATTATGAAGAAGATGATGCCATGATCGTTTTGCATGATGAGGAGTATGATGTAGGGGCTGTTATGGCTAGAGGATGAGGTAGGGGAGCTAGGGGAAGGATGCATAAGTGAATTTTATGTGGGAGAGATGAAGATGTGGGTAGAAACCGAGGAGGAGGGATATGGTGGACAGAAACTTAGGGAGCAAAGATACTACCATTCCAAGGTAGGAATGACCCTGAAGCTTATCTAGAGTGGGAGAAAAAGATTGATTTGATTTTTGATTGCCACAATTATTCGAAGGAAAAGAAGGTAAAGCTTACTGTTTTGGAGTTTAAAAACTATGCTCTTGTATGGTGGGATCAACTAGTGACTAGTAGGAGGAGAAACCTAGAGAGGCCTATTGATAGTTGGGATGATTTGAAGGCTCTCATGAGGAGGAGGTTCATACCTAGCCACTACTTTAGAGATCTGTTCCAAAGCCTTCAAAGCCTTACTCAAGGGTCTAAGAGTGTGGAGGAGTACCACAAGGAGATGGAGATAGCCATGATTCGGGCTAATGTAGAGGAGGACCGTGAGGCCACTATGGCAAGGTTCTTAAATTGGCCGAATAGAGATATTGCTAATGTTGTGGAGTTGCAACATTATGTGGAGTTGAAGACATGGTACACATGGCCATGAAGGTGGAGAGATAACTCAAAAGAAAAGGGGAAGCAAAGAACTTCAACAATTCTAACTCAACATGGAGGCAGAATTGGAACAAGCAAAATCAAAATTTGGGAGTTCTCCTAAGCCCAAAACCAAGCCTATCAAGGCTAAAGATGATGACTCCAACAAGCCCAAAGGTAAATCTAAAACTCAAGCTAACTCAAACTAATTGTTCTCGTGATATTAAGTGTTTTCGTTGTTTGGGAGTAGGACATATTGCTTCTCAATGTCCAAACAAGAAAGTGATGATTATGAAGGAAAATGGAGAAGTGGAGACCGAGAGGGATGATGATTGTGATGACATGCCATCTTTGGTGGATGATAGTGATGATCGTGGAGCTAGTAAACCTGTAGATGGAGGGGAGATGCTATCCCTTGTAACTAGGCGTGTTTTGAATGCTCAAAACAAGGTGGATGATTTTGTCCAGCAAAGGGTGAACATATTCCACACTAGATGCCATAACAAGTGTAAGGTATCTAGCATGATCATAGATGGGGGGAGTTGTACCAATGCTGCTAGCATATCCCTTGTAGAGAAGTTAAGCTTACCTACCATAAAACACCCTAAACCCTATAGATTACAATGCTTGAAAGATTGTGGGCAGATTCGGGTAAGTAGGCAAGTTTTGGTTAGCTTTTCTATTGGGAAGTATTGTGATGAGGTACTTTGTGATGGTGCGCCAATGCATGCAAGCCATATCTTATTGGGAAGACCATGTCAATTTAATAGGAGCGTTACCTATGATGGTTTTAAGAACCATTATAAGTTTGTAAAATATGGAAAACCAATAACCCTTGTTCCATTAACACCCAATCAGATTTATGAGGATCAATTGAACCTTAGAAAGATGGGTGAACATGAAAAGGTGGTGGGGGCCGAAACTAGCGTGAGTGGGCAGAATGTTGTGGAGGCCTAACCAACTAGGGGGAATAAGGATCTTGATAGGAGAGAGGGTAAGAAGAAGATGAGTTTCTTTGCAAAGGAAAGTAAGGTTAGAAAAGCCGTACTAGCTGACCAGCCCATGATTCTATTGGTGTACAAAGAATCATATTTTAACACTAATGAAACTAACTATTCTTGTTGGACCCCGTTTTCGGAGTTCAACTCAGAGGTCATAAAACGTGAGCTTATTCCCATGAAATCTCCTTAATTTCAATCTAAGTTGTCCCCAATTCACTTCCTCTAACGCAACACAATTTCGTAACCATTCCACTACCAATATTATCTCATCAAACTCTTTAGGCTCATTTAATTCATTACTTACAACTAATTCTCATTCTTTTTTTTCATACCATCTCACTTATGTCATGTTCAAAATTCATCATTTCTAATCGATAGCTTTTTCAAGTATACCTAATTTCAACTCAATCTTATCCATACGCAAATTCATATGTCCACTC
>JAOQMS010000002.1:15024003-15037301 GCA_027563885.1 Erythroxylum longipes
ATTGTATTAATTACATTTATTATTATTATTATTATTATTATTATTATTATTAAATTCCTTATTATTATAAAAGAGTTCTCGTAGCGTTGAAAGAGAAGGAATGGTTGAATTGGCTAGCGTATTTTTAGATTAAATTCCTGATAAAAGTGACCTAAATACCAAGGGATGATGAGATTTAGAATCCAAATAAAATGCTACTACTTTCTTTAAATTGGGAAAGTTTTCACTTTTTTAACTATTCAAAAAAATGAACCAAACATGATAATATAAATTTTAAGAAAAAGATTACTTTTCTAAGTAAAAATTCATGTCAACTACTTAAGGCCTAGGCTGGGAAAAATAGTTGCTTGATATCACAAATGGTATCGAAATGGTTAGTTGATACCATACGTACATGCTTATTAGATAACAAAATAATAGTTAATAACAAAGGACAATGTTGACAAATTGCACAAAAAAATCTCCAAACTTAGAATGCATGTCGAATATGGGCATTCAAGATTCAACAAAATGACGAATGTATCAGGTGGAAGGAAAAGGCAAGCTTTTTAATTTCATACAAATTAACAACTTTTTAGTAAATTGACATATATGTCCTTTGTATGTCAATTATAATATTGTATGTCACCTTCTACTAAATAACATAATTATTCATTTTAATTAATTTTTAATCCTAGCAACCTCTTTAGTTTATTTATATTTATTTTAGTTGCATTTATATTTTTAAATTTATTAAAAAGTTTATTTAGTTGAATTTCTGATTTTATTTTTAAATGTAGTTTCTTTTTGTTTTCGTAACTTATGAAAACTATATTAAAAAAGTAACTGTGGTTTCTTATTTTATTATATTTTGATTTTATTATTAAATAAATACATTTTATTTAATTATTAAATTTATTTTAAAAATAAATATGTATTCAAGTTTAGTAATTACGTAACAAATATATTTTTAATTTTAAAAATATCTTAAATACTTCAATTTTAAAAATTTTTAAAGATATTTTTAAATTAAAATTTTAAATTAAAATAATAGGATCAATTTTAAAAATAAAGTAGATATTAACTACGAGTAGAATTTTTTAAATTATTATTTAATAAAATATGATTAATGTATTATTAACATTTTATTAATAAAGATTTAAATAAAATTAATTTATTTAACATATTTTAGTAACAGTGACAAGTAACTGCGTTAATATTAACAATTAAATAAAAATTTATTTTGAACCAAAAATAAAAACTAAAATAAGAAAAATAACTGAAAATAATAATAAAATCATTCGTTTTACAAATTATTTTAAAATAATAATAATTTTGTGTCTAATTAGGTCGGGCGGCCTGAGCCCAAAAAAGAAAGTAGAGCTTTAACTGGGCCCGCCCTGCCCATTGTCATACGTAACCGAACCGTAGGAAGGTGCTGCGAAGAAAAGCATTATGGTGAGGCTGGCTACTTTAAGTTGACGCTTGAAGTAAGCGTCACAAGCAACATTCGCTTGTCACGCAACCCGTGCTCCACCAGGCTTCATTCGCCATTCATCACAAGGTCAACGGCCGCGAACTGCAATGTTAGTTTAACTGGGTCCCTTTAATTCGGGGGCTAAAGGCGAGAATCTCGTGTACTTCGTCTGCGTGCAGGAGCATGATTATCTAGTTTGTCATCCCTAACAGATCCTACGGTCCAAATTGCTCCATAGTACAGGGGTCTCCTATTAAGGACGTTAACGATTATAATACAAAAGTACAGGGGTTGTTTGGTGAAAACGGCTCATGTGTGCGTGGCTTCGTTGTGGGCCCCACATTCCTAGGAGGTGACAGGTGTTTTAGTTCTTCGTTGCTTTCAATCTATATATTCCTGTCTCCGCAGATTTTCTAATGTATGTCCTCTTCGGTTTCTACGACACTACCAAGTGGTGAGTGTTTGTTCTTCGACTCACTTAACGTGTGTTTATATTAGTGACGGTCTCTTTCTCTCTTCTTGTAAATGGGGTTCTTTGGAAGAAACTAGTTATGCTTCTCTTTGTCCTTCATTATCTCTTAGTCGATGTCTTTATAATTATATTTTGTTGTTTTAGTCGGGTTCTGTACAGTGTTTGAGCTTTCTTTTGTTTAATGTAATTTTAGTTTGTCATCAACTTATTCTGTTCGATGCTGTTTAGGTTCTGCGGCAAAGTAAGAGTGTAGTTGCTTCTTATTTTGGGTAGGTGGGGTGCATACTTTGAGAATAAATGCTCTGTAATGTTTCATGCGCAGGATTTTCGTTGGAAGTTTTCTGCTTTGTTTTTTTAGACCTTGGAAGTCGTACAACCGAGTCTTGGAAAAGTTCAGATATATGTTTGAAATTTTGGAATATGATATTAGAGCAGATTGATGGGTTTTGCATAAGCCTACCGTTAACGAGAGAAAGTCTCCATTTTCAGTTGATTCTTTTGATGTATGCAGTTTTGGCTTCTGTTTAGGTTGTTCGATTCTCTTTCAGAACATTGATGGTCAATTTCATTCTGAAAACATATTTGTGATTGAGTTAGCAAAAATATGTTTAAGATACTATTAGGTACAGTGTGCTTATAAAACATGCAAAAGGGCGTGCACTCGTTCAATTTCTTTTGGTTCACTCATCTATATTTGAATTTCAATGTCTGAACGTGGAACTTTGGTGTTGATTGTTAGGTGATCATGGGGAAGAAATTGAGAAAAGTACTGTTGCCTCTATTACTTTCATTCCTGGTCTCTTCTGTGGTTTCCGCTACATCCAGGAACAGGCTAGTTAGAATCGGTTTGAAAAAGAGACCATTGGATAAAAACAGCCTCCTTGCTGCCAGGCTGGACTCAGAAGAAGCATTTACAGGTTCTGTTAGGAAGTACCATCTCCATGGTTATGTGCGTGAATCCCAAGACCCTGATATCGTAGCACTGAAGAACTATTTAGATGCTCAGTACTATGGTGAAATTGGCATCGGCACTCCTCCTCAAACGGTCACTGTTATCTTTGACACTGGTAGCTCCAATTTGTGGGTGCCATCATCTAAATGCTACTTTTCGGTAAGTTTTAAATGTTTCTTTCTTCTCTATGTGGTAACTGAATGTAGATTTATCATTATGAAGATAGAGTGAAGAAATTGATTGTCGAATCGTGGGCAAGACACTGACGGGCTTGTATTGCTTTGCAGGTCGCTTGTTACTTCCATAGCAAGTACAAGTCTGACCAATCAAGCACCTACAAGAAGAATGGTAGGTTTCTTTCCATGTAGATTTTCTTGAAGACCAATACGCATTATTCATAGCATAACTAGTCAGTTCGTTGATATGGAATTGGTTTTATTTCAATATCACAAGATTGTTTCTGTTTTGTTTATGCAAAAATGAGGCATGATGAGTGTATAATCCGTTTAATGGCATGCCATTCTTTCTTATTTGGAGTGGTTGGTCCTCTGTACTATGTGACGATTGGATCTATTCAGTTATGTTCTTTGTCTTTGTGTGGATGTCTAATAAACTTTGGCCATCAATCTGCTGTGCTTTCTTGCTAGTCATGAGTGTTGCAGTAGGAATACTGTCATTAAGGATTAAATTTGACAGGGAAATCCGCTGAAATTCGCTATGGCTCTGGAGCTATCTCTGGTTTCTTCAGTAATGATGACGTCAAAGTTGGTAACTTAATTGTGAAAAATCAGGTAATCTTAGGCTTCCTTCTCGTTTCATACTCACCCATGTTTGTAATAACTCCCCTTTGATTTTCATTTTGAAAATCACAGGAGTTTATTGAGGCAACAAAGGAACCCAGTGTCACATTTGTGATGGCCAAGTTTGATGGTATATTAGGACTTGGATTTCAAGAAATTTCGGTTGGAGGTGCTGTTCCAGTCTGGTATGTGTTCATAATCAATCATGAGGCAGCTTGGTAACCTTTTTGGGTTTTAGCATAAGCAGTTGCTTGTCTTGTAGGTACAACATGATTAAACAAGGTCTTGTCAAGGAACCCGTGTTTTCTTTTTGGCTTAACCGTAATGCAGAGGAAGTGGAAGGCGGTGAAATCGTATTTGGTGGGGTCGATCCAAATCATTATAAGGGCACACACACATATGTTCCTGTTACTCAGAAAGGCTATTGGCAGGTTCGTTAGTCATGGCTTTTCCTTTAGTGAGACCACGAAGTATATATCTAATGTTTCACTCATCTTAGATTTTTGTACGCCTGTTTGATAGTTTGACATGGGAGATGTACTTATTGGTGGCAAGCCAACAGGTATACGTTCTCTCAGCGACTGCCATGCCTTTACATAATTTTTTTTGCTCAGCAGAAAGCACATTTCCTGTCCCTGTGGTGAAGTTCTAACTATTATGCATATCATTACCTAGGGTACTGTTCTGGTGGTTGTTCAGCTATTGCAGATTCTGGCACTTCCTTGTTGGCAGGTCCAACGGTACAAACAAAGGCTCTAAACTTATTGGGTTTCCTCCCTTTATTAGTTCCCTGTTCTATGGTTTCACTAGCCAGCTATTTTAATAGCCTAATTCCTGCCTGAATTTCAGTCTTACACTGGTTTGTTGTATTTCTTTTTGAGAAGGGAGATAATATTCCTCTTTTCTCTTTTTTTCCCCTGAAAATATATAGAATTTCAGCAATTTATATCTGACGATGACCCTTTCCCTCAGTAATTTTGAAAAGAAAATTTGTTGTGTGGCAGGTTTCAGCATGCTGCAACCTTTCTCATAGTGATTTTGCTTCATTTCATATATATTGCATGTTTTCTTGGTGTTATTTAACCCGTGAGAATATTTGAATTACAAGATATGATTATGACAGGTAAAAACCAGCTTGCTCAGTTAGGTTAGGATTCTAGACGCTATACCTTTTTGCTTATGCTATCTGTTTCATTGATGATTTTATTTGCATTTGTAGACTATTATTACCATGATAAATAAAGCCATAGGAGCCTCTGGAGTTGTTAGTCAGGAGTGTAAGGCTGTTGTTAATCACTACGGAGAGACCATAGTGGATTTGCTTCTTGCTGAGGTAAAAGTCTAGCTGTATGTTTGTTAGTTGGTGTAGCTAAGAGTTTCCACTTGTCAATATACTTTTGCATGTACCTTGTCCTAATACTCTGTTGTCACCATTATCATTATTCCTATCAAGAAAAAGCTTTAACTTTTCTTCTTGATATGCTTGTACCATGTGAGCAGGCACAACCAAAGAAGGTCTGTTCCCAAATTGGATTGTGCACATTTGATGAGACCAAAGGTCTTAGGTTAGCCTCTGCAGATATAAAATTATTTTAAATATCTTGCTACCCTTATTTTGAGTGATGAAAATACTATTTCAATGAATTTAGTTTCTCAGATTTCTGTTTAATAAAATTCTTTTCTGCTGTAATTATGACTGCATAGTATGGGCATTAAGAGTGTGGTGGACGAGAGAAATGGTAAAACATCAGGTCTTCCTTGTGATGCCATGTGCTCTGCTTGTGAGATGGCAGTTGTTTGGATGGAAAGCCAGCTGAAGCAGAATCAAACACAAGATCGCATATTGAACTATGTCAACAAGGTAAAGTAGCCACTTGACAGTCAATCATGGACGTGGAGAAACAACGGACAACACAATATTACACCTGATAGTTCTTCAGCTTGGATTCTGTTTCTGATTCTGGTACCATGTCCACAGCTTTGTGATAGAATGCCTAGTCCATTGGGAGAGTCAGCTGTTGATTGCAGCAGTCTTTCTTCCATGCCCATTGTTTCCTTCACCATTGGTGGCAAAGTTTTTGACCTTGCTCCAAAGGAGGTATCTTGCTATTTGAACTTTTTGACGCTTAAATGTTATGTTGGAATGCGAAAAAATTTATCTGGATAGACTAGCTATTATATAAACTTGCATTGTTTGTACGGACTTAGGGAAAGATGTTGAGGCTTTTGATAATATGAATGATCGTGCAGAGATGACAGTCGCTTCCCTTAGTCGCTCAAAATGTTTCTAGCAGCAAGTTTGAGCTTTGAGGTTTCTAGTCTTTTAAGCTTTTAAAACAATCTGTTTATTCGTAACAGCATATAAAGGAAATTGGATATATAGGAGATGGAATGTACCAAGAAGACAGAATTGTGATTGATAGCTCTTGTGTTTTCACGTTAAAGCTTTAGCGCAATCAACTTCATGTACTTGTGTTATTACCATTACACTTAACACTGTCTCTTGGATGTGTCAGTACATTCTGAAGGTGGGTAAGGGCGCAGCGGCACAGTGCATCAGTGGGTTTACTGCGTTGGATATACCACCTCCTCGTGGACCTCTTTGGTACTTAATTCATGGCGGCAGCTATTTTGTTTCTCTTATGTCCTGTTGATCACTTGGCAATTTTTTGTCCCAGGATTTTGGGAGACGTTTTCATGGGTCGCTACCACACTCTGTTTGACTACGGAAATATGAGAGTTGGATTTGCAGAGGCTGCATAAAAAGACCATGTTTACTATACCATCTTCAAGTGTCAAGCATGTGATACTTAGCTTAACAAGAATACATCTACTGGTATACCTTGACCGGCTTAAAACATGTTATTGTTTTTTTCTTCCTTCCACCCAAGTCCCAGATAACATGAAATTAATTCAAGCAGGCTACCTAGTTACTCGTTTCCCTTTTTCGACGAATCTTCTTGTTTCCCACCTATGATTTCTTGAATTTTTACGTTTTCAACTGTTATAGGTGCCAGGTGGTAGTTGATTGTCTTTGTTTTCAGTGATACAGCTCATTTAACGTTGTTAGCTTTGAAGTTCTGTTGATGTACGGGAATAATCCTCAGACATGTAGGTGGTGAGTGGTGAGTGGTGAGTGGTGAGTGGTGAGTGGTGGGTTAGGTTCGAATAGCGCGACATTACCTGTTAAATTGTTAGTCTAATCTGTTCTTGTCGAAAAGCTAAGAGTGCTTACTCAGAACGATTGCCAATTGCTTATTATCCCACCATCAGGGCATTTCATCCCAATTTATCTTTCACGTCCTTGCATTAATTGCCAATCATTTGTGCCAGCACGGAACTTTGTGGTCTAGATGTTCTTGACGTGTTAACTACTCTTGGAATTGGCAGCGGAACCAAAATGGTTTGTGTGATCCAACAATGATTAGCTACCATTTGTAGAAGTCTCAGGGAAATTAGCCTATTGACGTTTTCTTAAGACGATACTTTAATTATGTGTGGCAATGACAAGTTAACAATGTTGTTAACGTGGACGTCTCCACATGCGCAAATGGGTCAAATAAGTTCATCAATATTAAGAAATCAAGATCATTTGGTCTATCGGAAATGTTCTTTCTTTTAATAAGAAATTAAGATCATTTGGTCTATGGAAAATATTCTCTTTTTTAAGTAAGAGTATAACTACATACTATTTGATTTTTCTAGAATTCACATATTAATATAACTTGATCTACTCTCACTTAATGTTGTTGTTATTGTAGTATTAAGAGATCATATCTTACTAAAATAAATGAAAATTTCATAGGTTAAATTACTTTAATATATTTAATTATATAATATGATTATTTTATGAATATAATAAACCATTAATTATTAATTATATTTTATCATAAAATTTTGATTTTTTTCAATTTTTTGTGAAATCAATTTATAAAATAATTCATTAAAAAGTGCTATAATGGCAAAAGTTTTAAATCTCTAATGTGGATAAGTTAGAGAACTTTACAAATAGTATGAAAAAAATATGCTAAGAGTATTAAGTACTAATTATTGTAAAAGTATACTGCTATTTAAAATAGGATATAGACCTTTTAACAACTTAATTGAATTATAATTATATTAATTCAAAGACCAATTACATTATCATAAAATTTAATATCTAATATTAATTCATATTTATTAATTATCTTATATTTAAATTTTCTCAAATTTTATAATAAATTCAACTTGATTAAAATATTTTTTCTCTTCAACTATTATTAATGTTTGATCCATTAAATTATTAAATATGTTAATAATAAATACAAATTTTAGTCCTAAATTAAATTTAATGTTAGATTAGTTAATTTCTTTAATTTATTTTTAAATCTCTAATTAAATAATTTAATAAGCAGATTATGATCAATGTCTAATAACGTATTATAACTATCCAAATATTATGAATTTTAAGGAGTTTTTACTAACTTTTTGATGCATAATTTTTATATAATTAAATTATTTTATCGTGTAATGCTCCAATTAAACATATAATACATATTTATTGTCCATTGTATTTAATTTGAATGATATCAGCTCTTAAGTGTTAGTAATTAATTCTCTTAACGATGTTTGAAAATTATTTTTAAAGTATCATTTTATCTTGACTAATGATTTCTCAAATTAATATTAATAGAGAAAAAAATATTATCCTTAATTACTTTAAGGTAAGAGATCTTATATTAATTACTTAACTATCGCTATATAGTTTGTGACATATCCAATGATTTTCAATTCACATACCATTGAGTAGGATATGTGCTAAGTAATATCAATATATAACAATTCTTACAAGAGATGTTTTGATAATTTCAAGTCAAATGATCATTTATATAATTATTATTATTAGCATTTCTATAGAGATATAAATAATGTTTCATATGAAATATTCTCCTTAATTACTTTAAGGTAAAAGATGTTATATTAATTACTTAACTATTGCTATATAGTTTGTGACATATCCAATGATTTTCAATTCAAGTACCATTGAGTAGGATATGTGCTAAGTAATATCAAAATATAACAATTCTTACAAGAGATATTTTGATAATTTCAAGTCAAATGATCATTTATTTAATAATTATAAATAGCATTTCTATAGAGATATAAATAATGTTTCATATGAAAATGTCATATTAGATTAGTTTAATGAATTTGTTACCTAAAAATACTCTTAGATTTGTTTAAGTGCCTCCATATTTTAGTTTATAAAATCAACTACTTTATCTGTAAGGAAAAAGTATACTGCGTATCAATCTTGTTACTCTATTAATATCAAATCTTAATAGAGAAGTGATTAAAAAAGATTTAGAATAATACATAAATATAATATAGATTTCATTAGTCTATTATAATTTAAATTTATCTCATAAATTTATTAATTAATTAACAAACAAACAAGAATAAAAAATATTTTATAAATAGACATTCAATAGATTTCATATCCTTTTATAATATGTAAATAATCCCTTGTGAGAATCTTCCTATGATTACATATTGATATCCTTTTATATATTGTATTTAACTCCCTATCATGGCATGGACCATAATTAAGTACCCGTTTGTTTCAGCTTTTGGAGGGTGAAAAAGTACTTTTTTCCACCGTAAAAGCTAATTTTAAGAAAAATGAATGTTTGGTCATAAAATTCAAAAGCACTTTTTTAATAAAAATAACTTTTTCAAAAGCTAAAATACAGTTTTTTAAAAATCTCATATTTGGAGCTTTTCAAAAAAGCTCCTCATTTTAGCCTCTTCGGGTAGACTTTGCATTTATAGTTCGCGTCGTTTACGTTTATAAGATTCCTCCATAACATGTCTCTGTCTCTCCGACATTTGGAAAGCCAAACAAAAATTTCTGTCTTCTCTGTGCTTGTACTCTGCAATCTGGTCCAATCTTTTTAATACCGTCATTGCTCTTCTTTATGACTCACTATACCTTTTTGTGAGATCCAGAGGTAAGTTTTCTCTCCATCGTTGCTTCCTTTTCTTTTGATTCGTGTGTTACTATTTCTTCTGTTTGATTTGGGGGAAATCGACCAAACGTAGGTTACTCTGTTTGCATAATAAAAGGTCAAAAGTTTATTCGAATTCCAAGTGAGCTTCTTTTCTCCATTTTTTCCTCCAATTCGCGTTTGCGGTTTGTGGAAATGTTTTTGTTTTGCGGTTTTTACTCTTGAACCCAACGTTTGCCCTGGACTATCTGCAGACAAAAATGAATGATGCGTTGTCTAGACTTGTAGAAGCTCTATTGGATGGAGCTAATAATGAGACTTGGTCTTCAATAAGGAAACTTTTGAGGTGTGAGATGGAATCTGGTGTCTCTGGTCTTTCTAATGCACTGTCAGGCTTTGACATGGTTCAGGAGACAATTCTGCTCATGCCATTTCTACTCAGGCCATTTTTGCTCAGGCATGATATCCCTGCACAGTTGTCCTTTCGCTTCCTTTATCTTTATTCTTTCCTTGTGATCCACATATTGGACCTGTCTTTATCTTTAGAGAAATCAATTTACTCGACATACTCTGTACGTACTATTATATTTGCTTCTTCAACTTGTTGCTAGATTATTTAGAGAAAAGGATAAGGAACTTTTACTTTTGGATTGTAGATGTTAAGTACCTTGGACAAGATTTCTTTATCATTGGTGCTAGAATTAGGTCTCTGCCCTTCCATAAAATGCAATCACCTTCCAAGATATTAGTTAACAAATTCAATGAGAAGATAACTTGTTTCACTCTTTTACTCATGCTAGAAGCACTGTGTCAGACTTTTATAGACTCGAATTCTCTAATTACGCATGTTTCTTTTATTGAGATATAAAGAGATTAGTATTTTCAAAAGATAAGTTATTAATAAGGTTAATTACTGAAAAATATTCAAACTTTAATGAATTTTACAATTGTAGCCTAAAATTTTAAAAGTGGTAATAAAATTATCAAAATTTAAATTTAAACCCTCCATAAATAGTGCTGATGTACATTTTCCATCTAGACTATAAATTCCACATAACAAATGGGATTATATTCTATGGCATTATATTCACATAGAATATAATCCCATTTGTGTTTCTTATAAAAAAAGTTTTAATCGAACCATTCACTTTTTCTAGTAAATTATCCTTATAACTTTTTGCATTATAATGACATTATCCCACTTATATTAGATATTTTATCTTATAAATTTATCCAAAAAAAGAAAAAGCATATTAAACCTCTGTTTAATGCATGTTTATATTTTTTAAAGTATACAATATTAAACCTTTGTTTAATGCGTGTTTATATTTTTTAAAGCATATCTTATATAATTTCTGTTATTCTAGTTTTACCCCTTGTACTTATTAGTTTTGCTTGCTAATATTAGATTTCATTTTTTATTAGAAGGATTCATACTTTCATATCTGTATTGTTATAAAATAAGTTGGTGTAGTTAGCAAATTCTACCTTTTTGCCTATTTAGATTCATGCTTTCAATTTTGAACTGTCAATATATTTCGTTAAAAACTTAGCATGTTAGTTTTAAAGGAGTGTGAGAAGATAAAAGATATAGAGTAGTATCTATATTTTATAAATTTCTTAAAGATTCGATGAGATATTTAAAATAGTTAAGCTTACACCATAATAAGGACATGTTGGCAATGCTTAATCGAATGCAAGAATTGAACTACCATAATGTTAAAGTCTATGACAAGCATAGTTATGAGAATCCTACACTAGATGGTGAAGAATTTTATTGTGATATTCGTAATAATTTTAAAACTAATACACATTAAAATATGAGTATGAATAATGAAGGGTTGTTCTAAGTTTAAGTCAAACAAGATGATGAAGATTTCATTGTTATACAAATTAGTGAATTTGGAGCCGATTCAGTTAAAGATATGATATATACAACTAATGATAAAAAATATGTTACTATAAGTGGAAATGAGAAAAAACTGTGCAAAGATAGTAAATGGTGGGTTTGAATGTGACAATGTTGTCAAAGACGTTGGAAGCAATTTTAAAGATTGCGATTAAGAGGTTGCTTATTCAAAAATTTTACAAAGACAAAAAGGGAGTTCATATGGTTGGTGTAGTGAATATGAGGATAATGATGCGAATGTTTAATTACTAATTTATAGTGATGATAGATCGTACGAGGCATTTTTCACAAGGAACAAAAACAATGTATTTAATCTAAAACTGGATAAGAAGGATTTTCCGTTTGAAATTGGCATAAAGTTTAAACATGAGATACAGTTTATGGAAGCAATTAAAAACTATGTAATTATTAATTGATATGATGTTTTAATGGCAAGATCTAGTATAAGAATGGAGACTATTCATAAGCCATAATGTCCTTTGACGGTATATGTTAGTTAGATTGGAAATGAAAAAAATTGTTATTGTTAAGATAGTAAAAAAATAAGCATAGATACAGGAAGGTAAAATGAAACAAACCATCTAGTAGGAAGTGGATAGCAAATAAATTTTTATTCAAGTTTAGGAGGAACCCGAATTGGCCAATTAGTAAAATGTTGGATAATCTTCAAAGAAAGTATGCATTACATGTAACTAAATACTAATGTTAATAGGGCTAAATGGAAAGCTATTATGAAGTTACAAGGATCTATGAAAGGTCATTATGTAAAGTTATGGTCTTATGGATAAGAGTTTCAATAGGTTAACAAACATGGACAATTAATTTTTCAAGCTAAACTTGATGAAAGTCCAGACAACCAATGTTTAAGAGGTTTTATGTAAGATTTAGTATAGCGAAGTATAGTTTTCTTGGAGATTGTAGGAAAATAATTGGGGTAGATGGGTGTTTCTTTAAGAGATTCCTTATAGGTTCTTTTTTTAAAAGAAAAAATAATTTGGTATTAACCCAACCTAAGCTTGACAAAAAATACATCACAAAGGCATAAGACCTTAATTACAATATTAACAACTGAGAAGAGCTAATCACATATATGTAGGAGAAATTAATATGAAAATACTCATGAAACATGTCATAAGATCATCACAGAGAAGGAAAAATGCAAGATGCCATACAAGACCTTTTAACCACAGTAACATGGTTAGTCTTCCACAGTCAACGCTGCCGTACATAGTTAACAACCAGATAACCAATAGAGAAAATAGCCAACATTTACTAGAATAACGAACAGTGAAGAACGCCATTCCTATAATCTCTAGTCAACAGACATTCCAACGTCTCCTATGCTTGAATTGAGGTGGAGATGTTTTTCTTTGGCCAAAAGGAGTTCCCTTATCCAGGACAAAAAGTTGCCAGCTAGCTGTTGCATTTCTGTCGCCTTTCCAGTATACAACCGACAATTTTGCTCCTTCCATATAGAATAGATTTTGTAGTAAAAAGAGGTTTAGAGAACAACCATATCACACCGTAGGTGACTAATCATGTTTGTAGTCCATCGCACTACGCTTTCCTAATTATCTTGAGGAAAAGTACCCACATAATGTGCTGGATTTTGCTCTAAATATGTAACACCCCACTCCCACTGGATCCGAACCCGATATCGATGGTGATATCCGAATTCGTGCCCCGCGAGGGTGGCGTGCCACATCACTTAACACTTAAAAG
>JAOQMS010000002.1:15045770-15058222 GCA_027563885.1 Erythroxylum longipes
AAGGCCTATTTTACAAAATTCACATTTATTCACACTTATACCGGGAAATGTCATGAATGCATGTACAAACATTTTTCCTGTGCAAAAATCACTATTCACAATTGCATGAGCATGAGGTGTATTTTTCCTAATTTCTCCGATTAATCTCACGTGTAGCCGTTTCTATGGTTCAACCCATTATATGGAAACGGGATGTTACAAAATAACATGTGAGAAACATCATTGAAAAAACAAATGGTTATAGGTTTCACATTCTATTACACATAGACAGCATGTGGCATCAAAATTGGTGGCATTTCCATACCATCAAGCTTTCGTTTTGAGCCTATCTTTCTTTGCAAGCCAACATATATGATTTGGTTGAGAGTTTAGACATTGTTTTTGTTATGATTTGGTTGAGAATTTAGACATTGTATTTGTTATGCTTTTCGTTATACTTTGGTTGAGAATTTTAACATTGTATTTTTTATGCCTACTTTTTTACATGACACCATAGAGCAAAGAGAATTAAGTGCTTTGCCCATTTTCTAATATATTCACCAACAAAAGAAGGTATAGAAAGATAGAAATAAATGAAAGAAAGGGTTGTGATCTTATGGTATGTACACACTTTTGAAAAATGTCTATAAGTTGTAAAATTAAGGTCTATTACAAGCAATTTGTCCGTAAAAAAAATGCATCTTTTTACCTTTATCTCCTACATGTCTAGACAAACCAAAATTTCCTCTCTCCTTCCGCTTTTCAGTATACTTGCATAAATCATCTTTTGAATACACACCCCATGCATGCTTGCATATAGTGCATTGATATTGACAGTGGGCAATATAGTAAATAATAAAGAAAGTCACATGAAGTAGAATCTTCATCTTCATAAAATTTAATGCATTGCATATAGTACATTGATATTCCTTAATTTGCCATAATCTAAATACAAATTAGCTAACATCACTCCAAAAACTACTGGTCATTTGAAAATGTGTCAATATTGGAGTTAGGTACATCAGATGCTTAAGAAATGTCTCACATAGGACTTACAAAATAAAGTAAAAAATACAAACATTTTAATTATTTTAATTTTTTAGTATTTAAATGAATTGATATATATACTCAGCTTTTATGGCCAACAATGAATCTTGTAGACATGATTCTGACCTTAATGCACAGAAGATGTTTGACATAATTTTTTACACTAACAAACCTTCAACTCATTTACCAATACATACAAGAAACTTGCAATTTGAATGTTCATTAGAGATTTGTATAATAATGACATCATCAAAACTATGATCGTAATACTTACTTTTGTATTACTGTAGTGACAAAATATTAACCAATAATAAGCTTAACATTTAATAACTGCAACTTTATCTTATCATTACAAGTAGGGTAATTAATATAAAAAATATATAATATAAATGTGGATCACCATATAAATTAAAATGAAATACAATCAATATGCTAACAATAAAAAACAGTAATATTATTTTATCATTGAACATAATGATTACTCTAGACAAAATTAAGAATATATCATTTCATCTTCTGCTAAATTGTTGAAACAAATAATAAACAACATTCATAAATACATTCGCGATACCTTTAAACTCTTCCCATGTGAAGTATATACCAAGTGCATAAGCAATGAAAGCTACATATACCTTATTTCTACTTACATTTGTTTTTAATCCTATCATAATATCACTGTATGAATATATTAGTCAATAGAAGCTGAGAGTCCTAAATAACAAAACATCATTGTACGATCAGCATAAAAATAAAAGAAACACTTCAATCGAATGGAAAGCAAACATTAATCAAGTTTTATAAGTGTAGAAGACTTGAACTATTCCAATATAGGATACTATCTAATATTCCAATCTAGATTATATAACATGATTATAATAATCTCTTTAATAATGATGCCAATGGAATGTATTGATAACTAGATATGCAACAACATCTAAAGCACCATTAAGTTAACCAATGCATAAATGCAAAAGCATACTCGTACATACTTATCTAAATTATACACATGTGAAAACATTGATAACCTCTCCTCCTATAAAGAAAAAGATAGATATATGAGGTAGTTTTTGAAATATAGCTTATTAACACCTTATATATTGATGGTTCAATATTAATTAGTAAAAAAATGTCCTTAAGTACAACAATAACCATAAAGAGACTAAAATACAAAGAAAAATTGCCATTAAGTTTACCATGCATAAATGCTAAAGCATACTCCCATGTATTGATGTCCTTTTGTAAGCCTTACCAAAAATAGCTTCTATCAACATTGTCAAGATAAATACAAATAGATGAGGTATATAAGGTCTACAATGTTTATGAACATGTTATGTGCTAATAAATTAAAGAGGTAAAACCTAAACTAAAAAGAAGATGTATATTGTAATAAAGATAACCTTCATCATTCTGGAAAGCTTGAATGACAATTTGGCTTTAAAGAATCTGTCTAATACTAACGAAGGCAAATAGTTAGCACATGGCTGTCTACAAGCACATTTAGCAACCATTAAGATATACTGCAAATATGGTACAACAACTTAAGGACCTCCTTAAGTAGGTATGCATGCTATAAAATTAATATTTCAAAGTCTATTATAAATTGGAATAACATTAACATTACATGCCCTATCTTAACCACCAACATCCATATAGTGAAGCTTTTTTCTTTACAGATAAGTCCAATTATCATCTCATTAGTAATCTAAGACAAAGAAAAATATAAAAATTCAACAATGTTAATAGTATGGAAAAGAAATAAAAGTCATAAATGGGATTGCCATCATCCTAGCCATAAAATAGGAGACAACAAGAAGAAGCTAAGTAAAAAGAACCTCCATTATTCCAGTGGCATTGGAAGGTAAGCAATGTTTTGACAATTTGGAAGGAAAGGTAGAAAAAAGAAAAGAAAGTAATAGTCAAAGGAGGTACTAGGTGAGCTTGGGCTGATACAAGAGAAATGAAAAAAGAGAAATATGGGTAGGTAAAGTAACATAGTAAGTTTTTTTTTGGTTTCCTTTTTAATTAATCATTTTGATTTTTATGAACATAATTTTCTTATGTGAAATTATAGTCCATGTTTCATCCATGTGGAAAATGTATTAGCAAGCCACGTTACCACTGTTTATTGAAGGTTTAATGGTGGACTATTTTTGCAAAAAAATTAAAAATTTGAATATTTTATTACCACTTTTTAAAGTTATGATTATAATTGTAGAATTTAATAAATTTTGGAATTTTTTAGTAATTAATCCTTATTATATTGGTCTCTAATATATTAAAACTTAATAATTCACCCTTACATTATATTAAAACTTATTGACAGATTCCAAAGATTTGTTCCACAGTCTAAATACGTTTTTATAAAAAAATTCATTATAATTTGGATCCTAAATTCCATTTAAAAAATATTATTATGTGAAAAAATATTAATCGTAAAAATTAATTTATAAAAAGTCAAATAATAGAGACTTATTTGAATTGTTATAAACAGATTTTACCTCTAACCAGGGAGGTAAGTGTTAGGTGATTTGGCAGCACTTTATAATGTTTTTTAAAATATTGAATTATAATGAATGAAGCTGCTATTAGTTTTCTTTTTTGCTGAAATCAGAAAATTTAATACATTTACTAGCATTTTGATTCATGGTACAGTCCTCAAAGAAATAGAAAATGGCTTCACGTGATTTGATTTGTAGTTCTTCGGTTTTATAGAGATGTAAAAATATATAAGCAGAGAAGCAGCCGTGTGGATAGCGGTGGACAAATTGGAAGCAAAAATATAGAGCTTGAGCAGCATAAATATCAGCCTGAAAACTAAAGGAGTTGAGAAATTGGCATTGGCAGGACTGGCATCTATCAAGCTCCAACCTACCTTCAATTATGTGGGAATTGTAAAGTTAACACATAGCTACTAGCCTACTGAGATAAATAACGCCCAATTGTAGACTTCTTTACCAGATTATTGAATCTAAAGTATAACTAAGTTACCAAGGAGAGGATGTGATCCTATTGTTGTGAAAGAGTGGATCTTAGGTTGCTTCATTGAGATATTTATCTTTATTCTTCACATACTCTAAGACGCAAATCATTGAACTTAGGAGTTCGAGCGAATATACACACGCCAACGAGAAGTGATCAAAAGACAGAAAGAAAAAACAGATACCAAGAAGGGCTTAAGTAAAAGGGAATGGGAAATGGCATAATTGGGAGGAAAGAAAGCAAATAAAATATAATTGTATTGTTTGAAAGGGACGAATCAAATAAGGACATGGGGTGGGATAGGATGAGATGGGATTGCCAAAAAGCCGTCCGTCGCAGTCCAAGAAACTGAATCCGGGAAACCTTAACCGTTGGTAAGCTGGAGGATTGGGTTGGTTGGGAGAATGTGAGATGTAAGAAGTGTGCTACTTGGTTAGGTGCCTTTCTTTCCAACTAAATTCCAAATGTTTGGAATGGTCCTTCCATCACACCCAATCTTTGGCCTTTTCATGTTGTCAGTTGCAGCTTACAAAGTCACGCTCTTGTCTTCCCAGTCTCTTTCTTTCGATTTTACTCTTCTCGTCCAATTCACAAAAACACTCTCACCAATGCAATTGCTTAATTTAGCAAATTACAGTGTAAAAGAAAATTAAATAAAAAACACTTGTATCTATAATTTGCATTAAGGTTTGGTGTACTTTGCTTGGATACACAGATTCCTCTTATCCAGCATCAAACTCCTATTTAACGAATAATAGAGTTTTAATTCCAAAACCCACAAATCCGTAAGGCTAACTTGTCCATTCATTGTATCCAAATGCTTCATCAAGTCACCGCACTTTACTCACGTGGAGCCACGTTCATTTACTCAAAAGGCCCCAAAGCCAAAGCTGGAGCCAAAGCCAATATTAAAAGCAACCGCCTCTCTCCAGCCTTTCAACCCCCATCCTCCTGCTGCCATGTGGAAGCCCCTTGTTTAGAGAGAGAAATAAACGGCGGCCGCCCATTGGCCACCACCAATGTCCCCAACGAAAGCATTGTTTCTTGCATTAAACACAAACATACCAAAACTAAGCACTCCCTCTACCTTTGCTTTGCACGCGCATATATATATTTATTTACACACACACCCAATGACCAAAGCAACAGAAAACCAAATGTACCAAAACTAAACTCTCTCAATCATTTTGGTATCAGCAAGGACATCTACATCTTCCCTGATGGATTGGACCAGAGGCAAGATCATCGGCCGTGGCTCCTCCGCCACAGTCTCCGTCGCTACATCTAACGCGTCAGGTCAAACCTTTGCTGTTAAGTCGGCCGAGCTCTCCCAGTCTGAGCTCCTTAGAAGAGAGCAAATTATACTTTCAACATTAAAGTCTCCTCACATCATAGCATATAAGGGATGTGACATCACGAGTGAACAAGGTAAGCTCTTGTACAATCTCTTCCTAGAGTATGCCCCCCGCGGCACCCTTGCCGATGAAATTCGTCACCGTGGTGGCTGCTTAGACGAGGCAAGAATCCAATCATACACTCGGGAAATCTTGCTGGGTCTCGAGTATCTTCATTCCATGGGAATTGTGCATTGTGACATAAAGGGTCAAAACATTTTGGTCACCGATGATGGACCAAAAATTGCTGACTTGGGGTGTGCTCGGCGGATTGACGAGGAGACCTGTGTTGCACCCATTGCAGGGACCCCGGTCTACATGGCACCTGAGGCGGCGCGTGGCGAACACCAGGGGTTCCCGGCCGACGTGTGGGCTCTAGGGTGTGCCGTTCTAGAGATGGCTTCAGGGCAGGCTCCATGGGCCAGTGTCTCAGACCCAGTTTCGGCTCTTTACCAGATTGGATTTTCCTCTAATGTGCCCGAAATTCCAAGCTTTCTCTCCGTGCAAGCTAAGGACTTTCTGGGCAAGTGTTTCAAGAAAGACCCAATGGAGAGGTGGTCAGCGGTTGAATTACTTCAACATTCATTTGTTATTGATGATGAAGATTCCATGTTTGAGGAAGTAAGAATCCAAAATGTGGAAACTCCAACAAGTATATTGGATCAAGAATTCTGGAATACAATAGATGAGTCAACAACAACTTGGAACACTAATCCTGAAAGTTTTAGAAGTCCTCCACTAGAAAGAATCGTGCAATTGAGTGACAATAAGCCTAATTGGTTATGGGACGATACGTGGGAGTGGATCACGGTAAGAAGCAACAGTGGTAGCAGTGAAGAGGAAGAAACGTCATCTAGCAGCAAGGAACATGATCATTTAAGCCTAAGGGCATTTGCCACTGAATCCCCCAACAATGAAGAAACAGACAGAATAATGCACAGGAGTGAAGGTGATTACAGCTTGGTTATTCCTTGTCATCCCACGAGGAATTGTTGGACAAACACATGTAACTGTAGCACTAAGGACAGGTTCAGGGGAAAAATAATATTGTTGTCCTGCAAATGTTCAAAACATTGTTTTTGTGTTTGTTGTGATTTTGAAAGGGTAATCACTGTCTTGTTCCTTTGTCCAATTCGAATTTTCCTCCGGAATTGTCTCTTACAAAATCAGACAATAGAATATTGACATGTGGAGAAGCAAATTCCAATCAACATGCTTCGTCTCAAATGCCAATCCTAGTTGTCATTTGCAAGCGTATTCTATCTACTTTTTTTTTTTTGGGTTCTAGTTGGATTTTAGGTCATAAATTGGAAACTCCACATTAATATTGCTGACGTAAGTATTTGCATTAGCCAATACAGAAAAGCTAAGTTATCCGTTTACTTTGGAGTTTATCCATTCCTTTGCACTCACCAAATGGGATTTAGCTTATGATTCTATAATGCCATTTTAGCTAATACCTAACTTTCTACCTCACAGCCACTAATTTGTCACTTACAACTTTATTGCAAAGTCTTGAATCTTTTGGTAAAGCAAGCGT
Source organism: Erythroxylum longipes (assembly GCA_027563885.1). Taxonomy (NCBI): domain Eukaryota; kingdom Viridiplantae; phylum Streptophyta; class Magnoliopsida; order Malpighiales; family Erythroxylaceae; genus Erythroxylum; species Erythroxylum longipes. The sequence continues at coordinate 15,052,710 of JAOQMS010000002.1, forward strand.
GACATCCTGTCCCAAACAGACCATTGCACAAGAACTTCCCACTTAAGGTTATGCTGTCGATAATCCATTTCTCCACTTGGTACCTATATATATATATATATACATAAAAAGTGTATGGGGCAATCTTCGTTGCCAAGTAAATGATCAACTGGAGAAATGTGTCACTAGGTCGTAGATACTTTGTCCCAAGCCTAAATTCAGCAATTCCTTGGAAGAAATTAGCTCAACCCTCAGGCAATTTGGTAGCCGTTCGTTAAAAAGTAGCAAATGAGCCATATATGTTTAGTTGTTTCGGATTTTCTTTTCCTTTTGGGGTTTAAATCATATATTTGCACTCAAATGTCGAAACAAAAGCATATTGCTTCTTTTGATATTTTCAAAATAATGAACCTTTGTTCCGGTCATTTTAAATATATATTTTTGCTCTTTGTTTATTCTTAGTCTTATCCATTCTTCTCTCCAACACCCTCTCTACGTCTCCCTCCACCATATGCCTCATTCCTCGTACTTCTGCTTGTAACTAATTCAAAACTATTTGGTTTTAAAAAGTAGTTTTCATTTTTATTTTCACTTTTTTGTCAAATATCATTCATTAAGCAAATAATATTTTTCTATTTAATATTGACTGCTAATAATAACTATGACTAATATAATATAATTGTTCAATCTATTTAGTTTATTTTATAATTAATATAATTTTAATTTACTAAATATTTTCAATTTTGAGTATTATTTAGTAAATATATTTCAAATTTAAAATGTAAATATTTGTACTTTCAATTATTATCTATTAAATAAAAACGCTAAAAATTAAATATTTAATTATAAACATTTATAAATTAATTTTAAAATATATTATAATAAATAACTATAAATAAAAATTACAAATTTCTTTCTGATTTTTAACAACTATCATGAATTTACTATTAATCTTTATTAACAAACACTATATAAGATATTAAAAATTAATTATTCAATTAATTCAATTTTGAACTTTTATTATTGTCAATGTTCGACTGAGTGAAATCTTGATCCATAGTTTTATGGGTAACAAAATCTATTACTACTAATGTATTTTTATACTTAGTGATATTATTAAGATAATATGAAAAAATAAGTTTAATGGAAAAGTAAAGTTAGCATAGGAGTCAATTAAATCGATTGAGCAATCAAAGAATGAAGAAAATAAGCAAAATAGAGCATTATATGCAATTCAAGTGAAGAATTAAGAACAAAGATGAATCAGCATTTTAAAACTTAAGAAACTTATTGTAACTTTATTTTAGACATTTTAGTAAAATAAAAATTCAATTATTGTGTGATCATTTGCATAAATTGTTTTGTAATCAAGGGAATTTTTGTGTTAATCTTTAAGAAAATCTCTTGATCTTGAAACAAAATTTTGGGGAACTATTAAAATGATTTTGAGTCAAGCCTCTATCAAATGAATGTGTTTTGATCTTTGAAAGAACTTGTTTTAAGAATTTTGTTCAACCAATGTAGTGAGCAACCAATATTAGGGTTTTCTATATATTTTCTTTTAAAAATATGTACTATGAGTTTGTGATCAAATTGATCAACCAATGTATTAATGTGCATAATGATTAATCAAATATTTAAGGTTATTTTTAATATAAGAAACTACATGTAATTTGTAAAATGTAGATTAGGTATACTAGAAAGTTGCTAAGAGACTTAAGAGGTAAATAATGCATGCTTATATTATATAACATATATTGAGTTTTTGTTTATTTGTACGAGTAAAAGGAGTTTTTAGATGGTATAGTTGTTGTAATTTGAGAAATTTCATGGGATAAATTTTGTGAGGATTCTTATTGAATTTGAAAAATATTTGTAAAGTGTTTCTCTTCACATGGTAAGATGATTACAAGGGTTTCCTTTCACCTGTAGCAAACAAGATATTGTATAGAGGATTGTTCTTCATCCATTGAAGGGAAACAAATATTGAATTCTTAAATGGAGTTTGTAGAGTGGAAGTGGACCAAGTTGTTTGACCAAACTACTACAAATTAGTTTTGCAATTTCTCTTACCTACACTATTTATATTATTCTTATTTCATCAATTAAAATTAGCTAAATTGTCATTTCATGTCATCATTTTCTTAAACTTGATCAAGTTTCATTTTTAAATGGCAAAAAAAATTATAATTCACCAATACCTAATTCACGCTCCTTTTAGGTGCCATTAGGGACTAATAATTGGTATTGGAGTAGGTCTCATTCATTGCATATATATTTATAGAAAACTTTGACCAAAGTTTAAGGTGACATATATAATTTGATTCACTTTTTAATAAAAAGGGCCAGGATATTAATATTGCTCCATTTTTAATTGAAATAATTGCTTATTCTAAAGAACTGAGATGAAAGTCTTTCTCATGGTTAAAGATTTTGATTTATGGGAGATTGTATAAAAGACTGAGCAGAATAGAAATGAAAATACAATCATTTTATTAAATTTTAAGGTAATATTCATTTTATTTTCTACATTAGATAACAATGTGTTTTCTAAAGTTTTAATGTGTCAAAATGCTCATAATATTTGGCAAATACTTGATCTTACATATTTTAATAATTGTCATAATAATATTGGTGTTAATGATATAAAATTAATTATGATGAGAATCCAAACGACAATCAATAATATATTAAAGAGAAGGAAAAAGACCAAGGGAAGAAGAGAGAACTAATCATATAAGATAATAGAAGCTATTATAAAAGTTGAGAATCAAATGATGAAATGGCTCATATGTGCTTTATGGCAAATAATAATGAAGTATCCTCTAGTTCAAACTCTCTTAGTGATAATGGTTATGAATTAATGATAATGATGATTTGTTTTATGAAGAACTTATTGAATGCCTATAAGTGGTGAGCTTGAAAAGGAAAATATTATCTTTCAAGTATAAATATATTCAAAAACTCTTAGAAGCTATATGATTAAGAATGAAAAATTAAAATGTGATATGCATGATATGATAGAATCTAAAAGTATGATTGTTGCTAATGCTCAAATGGATGATTTATTGCATGATAATGAGGCATTAAATAAGGATACATGTCCTCAAAGAACCATTTTTAAGTTCATTCTAACAAATGAAAAATTAAATAGTATGTTTGGACTTAAAAGAACTCTAATGATAGTAATAAAGTTGGTTTCACTTATAGAAATACACTATCCGATGCCAAGATAATTTTTATTAAGGGCAAGCATTTATATGTTGAGACTATACATAAATCATCACATGAATGATGCATATTATAAATTTGCACAAAATCACATGCTCATCCATCATCCTCTAGGTCCTAAGAAAAAAAATTCATGCTTTCATTTATAAGTCACATTCTAAACTTAGAAATCATAACATTCAAGGCAAAAATAGGCATAATTATTATGCAAAGTCGTCTCAAAAGAACTCACAACATTATTCTCAATTAGATAGGCATCTTTCTCATCAAAATGACATGATATAAAGTCATAATTATTATAGGTCTCATTGTAAGCGTTAAGGCATGAGATGTGCTCCTATTCAATATAGGCTTAATAACTACTTTCAAGGACCTAAGTTTGTATGGTACTTAGAATATATTAATTTCTTTGTCTTGTAAGTCAACATCAAATGGAATCAAATGAATATAAATAATTAGTCTCATCTCCATAAAAAACATTGATTGTATCTCCAACAATTAATTTAAAAAAACACTAAGATTCCTTATATGAATCAAATAAAAAATTGGTATAAAAGATCAATTGTTAAACTAAGATAGGAAGAACATGATGTAACTATTGATGATATATAGAAGGATCTAACCACTTACTATATTAATAATATTTTAGAACATTTACTTAATATGCATATTTAGGGAGAGAGAGAGTATTGTTACATGTGCCTAAGAGGAGAAACGTATATTGGTATTTGAAATCGGTACATGATAATTATAGATTGTTTTTTGATTTTATAAATTTTTTGTATATATTGTTTGCCTATATAATAGAATTTTTATAAAGGTAGAGAGAGAAAAAACTTATTTACTTTTATTATATACACATTTTAATGTTAAAAAAGGGAGAAAGAATAATGATATTGAAATTTGACTTTATTATGATACACAAATTAATAAAGAGCCTGCATTACATATTGTTTTAGCGTAGGAAGAACTTACTCAATGTCATTTATTTTTCCAATATCATTAAATATTTTTATAATAAAAGGAGGAGGTTGTTGGAACAAGTGAAGTTTTAAGATATAGTCTTATTAATTAAAAAACTGCTAATATTTTTATCTTTAGTGATAATAGTAAGTTAATATATGAAATATCAAGTTAAATTCAAGAGCAAAGTGAGTAAAAGAGCCATCTAAATCAATTTTACTATTAATAGTCATTTTAGCAACTAATTTTTTTTCTAACAACTACTTTAGAATGTTTTAAGTATAAAATATGTCATTTATGGGTTGCGAGAAGTAGGCTAGATATGTTAGAGATGTGGCACGTGCCTTAAGAGATTAGAAATTGTGTCTTTGCATTAAAATATATGTACATATATTTAGGGATGGAAATGGGTCAGACTGGCCCTAATTCGACCAGCTAACTTTATTTTTAAAAAAATTAAAAATAACATCGTTTTTAACAAAATAATGTTGTTCTGTACCTTTCCGTCGAGCAGCGAGCCCAGAAAGCACCAGCCTTAGCCCCACTCGTGGCCTAGTCAAGCCAAGCTCTCAGCCTATGCCCGAGTCAATTTGAGTCGTAGCCTGGTCAGGCTAGCCGGGTCACATTTGTCATCCCTATATATATTGAGCCTTTGTTCACTGATGTAAGCAAGAGTAAGGGTTTTTTAGTAGTATACTTGTTGTAATTTGAAATTTTTCTTGGGATAAAATTTGTGAGAATTCTTCTTAATCTTTGAACAAGAATTGTAAAAGATTACTCTTCACTTATGACAAAGCAAAATGATTACAAGAGTTTTACTTTACACGTGAAAAAAGATATTATATGAAGAGTTGCTCTTCATTGAAATAAAAAGATAAAGAATTCTTTAAGTGGAATTTAAGGACTAGATGTATACACTGTTATGGGTACTGTTTCATACCGGTTAGTACCGTACTGATCGGAAGACGGAATGGTACTGACGTCTTTGGTATCGGATGTAAATACCGGTCGGTACCAGAAATTTTAAAAAATATAGGGACTTTTTTACAAAATTTTCAATTTTTTTTAAAAAAATCTCCCCTCTCTCTCTCCCCCCTCCCCCCTCTTTTTTTCAAAGTTTTTATAATTAATTATTAGTTAAACTTTTATTGTGATTTTTTTAATTTTAAATTTTAAAATAAAATAAATATTTTTATTACTAGTAATAATTATACGTTAAATTAAACTTAAAAATAAATTATTTTATTTAAATTTATTTTAATATTTTATATAATATTTATTAATAAACTAATAAAGTATTAATAAAAATATTTTATTTTTAAAAATAAATAATTTAAAAA
>JAOQMS010000002.1:15071070-15114306 GCA_027563885.1 Erythroxylum longipes
ATTAATTAGTTACAATATAATTAATTAAAATTAATTACAATATTTTAATTAATCAATATATTGTAATTAATTTTAATTAATTAAAATATTGTAATTAATTTTAATTAATTAAAATATTGTAATTAATTTTAATTAATTATATTTTAACTAATTAAATAATTAAAATATAAATAGTTAATTAGTTAAAATATAATAAGTTTTTATTTCTCAATATTTTTGACAAACCAACCACTATCAATGGTAATGATAATCATTCTTTTCTCTTAACCAACCATTATAATTGTAATGATAATATCCATTCTCATTCCTCACTATATTCATTCCAATTCCTATTACCATTCCGCTGTACGAACCAACCGGCTCCTAAATTCGCATTATAATCTAAAAAAGAAATAATTATGACTAATAAAAAGAGGAGAAGCCAACAATCTTACTTGCCAAAGAAAAATGATGTTCTTAATTTTATGAAGCTTATTCCGTCACCTTAAAATTTTCCTACAGAAACAAATTCAATTATCAAAAACTAAAACATCCAGTTAAAATAACAAAGTAACTTTTAGAGGGAAGAATAATAGTAACTCTAACCTTGATAGACAAATGAAATGATACATTTTCAAACAGGGTTGCTTTTCTAAGTTAGAGACTAAAATTATGTGGATTAAGTTATTATTTGAAAGGTTTGCTAGATTAAATTAAATTGATTAAGAATTGAATGCAAGTATTTGAATGCCTTTCTAATCGATAAATAATGCAATTAAGTAGATGATGGATAACCTTGATTTCTCTAATATATTTGCTTTGTTTCCTTAATATTGTCACATATTTAAGTTAAAAGTGATTGAAATTGATTTACTTGAGGACGAGCAAAGGCGTAAGCATGGGAATATTTAATGTGCATGAAAATGGACATATTTTTAAAAGTATTTTGCTTCATTTTCATGTCAAATTACCTTATTTTACTAAACTTAGATTTATTTTCATATAATTATAATAAATTAACTATAGGGTGAAATTATTTAAGAATTAGAGGCTATTTTGAGCCAACATATGAAGAAAATTATAATTCTTGAAGGAACATGGATTGTCCTATGTGTTCCTATTTATGCCCATGTACCAACTCATATCTTATGTGGATTAAGTAAAATAAGAGACATATCCTAGAATAGGGGCTAAAGAGAGATTGTTGTGAAATTGAAGAAATTTTAAATTGCTATGAAATTGAAGAAATTTTATTATGTAATAGGTCCTGAGCCATAGTTGTGCCAAAAATCGTATGCTAATTACAAGATAAATAATATGATCCTTGATATAGGGACACGACTGTGGTAAAAATCGTGCATTAATTTCAAAAGAAATAAGAAGATTCATGGCCTAGGGACACGAGCATGCTAAAGACTTTATCTCTTTCATAAAAGACATAGATAGACCATGATGTAGGACATGTGTCGATAGGTATGAAAACATATATAAATGTCAAATATCCTAATTTTTAGACAACTTTTAGAGACTATTGTTTAGAGGGAGTGATCAAATATATCAATTTGGTTTTTAGAGATACACATAAAAACCAATAACATACTTTAACAAGAAGCTAAAAGAAGATTGTAATACAATGTGGCATCACTTCGCATCACTTCCTTTATATTTAAAAAGAACTCATAATAGAGCTCATACATAATTATAAAAAAACTTGATTAAATAAATACATGATTATTAACAAATAGATATACCTTTATTTATTTTCTTCCAATAAACTTTTAAAATAATGAATAACCACATCTATGTCTATACTATCCATTTATATCATAATATAACAAACAAAATATACAATCATATGGAGATAATTATTGAAGTTATAAAAGTATTTAAGTATCTTAACATACATCAACACTCTTAGCATACATCAACACTTCTTGAGTTATTAGATGAAATCAATTGTGATAAGAAATTATTATTCAACAAGTAGTAAGAAAAGCAGACTTAGAAGCAAAATTATCGACATAATCGAAAATTGAAGTATATTCAACTTCTACCATATTAATACATAAAAGTGCTCATTAATTGTTTCACAAATATCACCTTCCATATAATTGTCCAATTTCATTCCATTACGTGAAATCCTTCCATATAATTGTTAATTTTCCATTTCAAGTCTTATGTAACTACTCTAGGCATTTTCTTTAAATTCCAAGGCATTAACCAAGTCTAGGTATTAACCAAGTCTCACCAATATTCTTAAGAGATATTTCATTGAACAATTCATTGGCAACTCGAATTCATCTCTAATTAATAACAAAATCACTACAGTTTTCCATTATTTACAAACAAAAATAAAATAAACCAACGACACTAGGTAAAAACGCATAATACCCATAATCCATGAAAACCCACCCACTCACATTCATATACACACAATCTATGAAAACCCACCCACGTTCAACATTAACAACAAATTATTTGGAGACATTGGGAAACCCAAGAGCAAACTTACATGAAAACGACGCACGATGAACTGAAATAAGCAAAAATTGACATTGAATGCTTGGGAGGAAGAAGGGAGGTTTTGGGTCGCTTATAAGGCTCAAAATGACATCGTTTGGTTTTAAACTAAACGACGTCATTTTAATTTTTGGAGAAATCGACATTTACTAACGGAACTATTGTTCTGTCGGTAATTTGGATGCATAATTTTCCTGCCACCCATTGCCACCTATTTTTACGACGAAATTTACTATTTCGTCGCTATATTCTGTCGAGAAAATCTCGAGAATAATTTCTCTCCAGGTTTACCGACAGAAATTTTGGAGATCGCAGAAAACCAATTTTCCTTCAAATTTACTGACAGAAAATTAATTTCAGTCGCTAATTTACTACTAAATTTTTTCCGTAAGTAATGTATTATTTTCTTGTAGTGTATAACTAAATATTTTGTAATTCAACCCTTCCAAAACTGGCCTCTCGAAACTAGAAAGAACGGATAAATGTATGTATTTACGATGAATAATATTAAATAAATGTGACATTTTTAAGCACCAGAAAACAAATTTATTCTTATCATGATGTGGATTCCATAACCATGAAATCAAGTCGAAGAGTTAGGAAAAGTGCTCGAAATAGAGACCTTGCCTCGCGTATATGACGCAACTCGACTGTACAGGACGGCTCATTAGCATGCATATGCACTCTAGAAGCCTGAATATTAGAGAGAGAAAATTAGCTCCAAAGAGTATATAAGCAAAATAAATATTCAAATAAACATGCAATCCAAAATGACGAGTGAAGTAGACCACTGCATACGATAAAATTTTTCTGAGCTCCGATGCAGATTTCACGTGAGCAATGTATAATAAACTCATTAGGTTAAAAGTTATGGATCCTTTTCTACAAATGCATTCTTATATGAAAATCGCTAGGGTGTAATGGTTTTGCAAACTTTCAAATTTTGCTGCAGTTGTTTCTAGCACAATAAAGAATCAAAAGAATTAAATACAACAAAATAAATCAATATTAATATTTGTTAACACAGTTCAATACACTTTGTCTATATTTGCGAGGCCTTCACCTAGCATAATTTTTTCACTAACGATAATAGATTTATATAAGGCTTTACTGAGCCGCCACCACTCAATCCTTGACACTATCCATCGTCCTCACAACCTGTGAAATAATTTAGTACGACCGTCTCATACTAACCTCAACAGAAGATTTTCTCAAACAATGATTAATGAAAACGAAATAAAATAAACAATTCAAGCGATTAAACAGAATTTAACATAAACAAAAACACTTGAGATAAAAAGCAACTTACCTAAATATGCAGCTTCATCAACGAAAGAACGGGAAGTTGTCAACCAAGAAATCTGCTATGAATCTTCCGTATAGTCATTGAAACATCTCACGCAAAGCAACCACAAAACGTCTCAAATCAACAAACATTTCATCACCGAAATGTTAACCCAATAGAGCTGCAACAACCAAGACAACTACTGAAGTTTTTCACACCAAACCAATAACAAAAATAGCAGCTATAAAGTCACAAAAACTTCTGAAATTTTCTCACACCAAGAACAAAAACGACTGGCACAAAATCACTAAGATTACTAAAAGTTTTCCACATAAAAACTACTATCGATGACAATGAGCAACCCAACAAAATCACAACACCATAGAAAGAAAGGTGCCAAAAACTCATAAATTTATCCAGCTGAGCCACACAAAGACAAAAACAAGAACACAGCTACATTAAAACTTCATCAACGACAACCAACCAACGAAGATACACAGCTACCGAAGCGCCTCAATGCAACATGTTACCTTCAGCTCACTCATGTGAAACTCCAATAAAGACAGCAACATAAAGATCAACACATTAGTCTTTCCATGCACTTTTTAATCATCAAAACAAAAGACCCGCAGCCTCATCTTGCACACCACTAGCAACCAAACAAAAACGACACAAAGAGGGAGTCACGCATGAAGGGAGTTACTCATGCCCCACCACAAAATCTATAGCTCACTAAATTTGTATTTCAGCCCACGACAACATCATACACACACACTTCTATTCCAAATGAGGGGTCACATACACATCATCTAAAATAAAGGTTCATGTACACACCAACATTGCTTCAGCTCACTCACAATTTTCTGCAAACATCTACAACGTTATCAACCCATGCACCTAGGATGAACCCATACCAAGACACAGACCAAGTCACACACGCAAGCCTCCCTCATTTCAGCAATATTACCACATCCAAATATCTACCAAAACGTAATTCGCACAAGAGTTCTTCTCTAGATAGAGTTCTAACTCTATCCAATTTTTTAAGATAACAGATTTTATTCTATCCTACTTTGATTTGAATTTTAAACTTATCAACATTAACTTAGATGTCCAATTATCGGAAAATTTATATATCTTAACATTATATTTAAATTTTAATAAAAATATTTTATCTTATATTAAATAAATATTTTTTACTCTCTTTATGATTCAAACGAAATTAGTAATTCAAAATGCTTTTTAAAAAATTAAAACTAGATCAAATAAGTCTTTATAAAATAAAATTTGGGTTGCTTGTGAAATTTTGACAAAATTTTATCAAAACATTCCTTAAAATATTTTTAATTTTACAAATTATTTTTTTAGTATTTTTAAAAAGCATAAGATGCATTACCACGTGAAGGCCAGGTCTTTGTAGCAGGTGAAACGAGATTGCAGTTTATTGGGATGACTGGACTACAATTGCATGCAGCAGTAGCATATTGCTGTAGGAAATAGTAATAGTTGCAACAATCACCAAAGTCATGAACACTAAACCTGCAAGGACACTTCGTGGACCGCACTTTGGAACCTGGATCATTATTTTATGGCTTTTTCGTTGCTGTTTGCTTTATGAAATCCATCTCGTTTTATCCGGTTCTTATCCCACTCATCTTCCATGGTTGAAATTGACATTGCGCCTACTGCCTGTCGATCCTTTAGATATTCTTTTTTGCTACTGCCTATTTTTGGTGGGTATTCATTTTTTAATACATGGCAAAGGTGCACGTCTTCAGATCGTTTCTTTTTATCAACGAACACAAACGATGGAAAACATTCGTTGAGGGATTCTGAGTCTCATTCTTTGCTTATGTTACAGCGGATTCTGAAATCTATCCTGAAAGGAATCAGTGCTTTCGGAAGCCCTGCCTCGAAATGGATTGCTTTCTAAATAATTGACAAAGAAAAGATCGCTCATTCTGATGACACAAAAAGCTTGGAACTTCCAAGATCATGAGATCAGATCCTTCAGAAGAAAACTGAAGGATAGAAATGTTTTCCAAAATTCCAAGTGCTCCAAACCCCAGTGTGGAATCATATTCTGATCATTTCGTTGTACATAAAACCTGAAGAAGGCCAAGAGATTTAACCTTAAATTGCAAACAATATTGCAACCCTGTTTGATCAAATTAGGAACGAATATTTATATGAGCATGGTTATAAACATGGTGGAAATTGGCTTAGATACTGATGGTTTAGATGAATTAAGCAATATGAATTTGAATAAGGTATTTTCTGCAAGTTGTTGATCAGCTTTCTCCATTGGTTCAGGGCCTCAACCTCAACTGTCTCCTGCTCCACTTGTCCCAATTGATTTCTTAGATTCAATTTTTAGCCCATTCTTTAAAAATTTTCCAAAAGTAGACTCATAACGTTCTTAGCAGTCTTCCTAATGCCATTAAAAAACGTAGTCCACTGGTTAGGAGGCAGTAGTGGTCCTAAAGTCCAATGCATAGTGATGAATTAATTATCTAACGTTATTGTATGTCACGCTCAACGATGAATTAATTATCTAACGTTATTGATGTCACTCTCAACATTTTGCACTATATAAGCACCTTTATACGATGGCAGTGAAAATGCAAATCATCTTATACGTAACAGCCAGTTTGCTGCAATATACCTGTACTCGTACTGATCATGGCGGATGGAAACTTTAAAGCACCAATTCAGGTCATAATCGAGCCTTCAACAAACAGCTGTCAGCAAGGAGATAGCCAAAGTGACTTTGCCAAACCATCCCAATCTTCTATCTTACTAACTAGGATTCATGCTGGCTATTTCAGGATCAGCCTTTCTCTTAGTGCCCAAGCTTTACTATGGAAGATTCTAAGCGAGCCAAACAATGACTCACAAGATGTCTGGCACTTATTTCGCATGCTTCCTTCGACTGCTTTTCTTTTGCTGTGGTGGCTTGCGCTTTTATTACAAACCTCCTTCTGTATTCTCTACGTTCTGAAGTGTTTGTTTCACTACAAAATGGTGAAGGCAGAGTTCTTCCACTATATAGGAGTAAACTATCTTTATGCTCCTTGGATTTCGTGGCTTTTCTTGCTTCAATCATCTCCAATTATTGGGTCGAAGACCGTTTCATATGTTGTTCTTTGTTGTCTCTTTGCTGTTCCTGTTCTGATGCTTGATGTGAAGCTCTATGGGCAGTGGTTTACTACAGAGAGGAGGTTTTTATCCAAGTTTGGTAATCCAACTAGCCAAATTTCTGTGATAGCCAACTTGGTGGTCGCAAGAGCAGCAGCCCAAGAAGGGTGGACAGAAAGCGCAGTTTGCATGTTCTCACTTGGCATGGCTCACTACTTGGTACTCTTTGTTACACTTTATCAGCGTTTATCTGGTGGCAATAGCTTTCCTTCACTGCTGAGGCCTACGTTTTTCTTGTTCTTTGCTGCACCCAGCATGGCAAGTTTAGCTTGGAAATCCATCTCAGGAGTTTTTGATACCCCATCAAAGATGCTATTCTTTCTCTCTTTGTTCCTCTTCATGTCCCTGGTAAGTCATTAGTTGCAAATGGAAATTGCTACTAGGACATTGTGTTTAGTCGATTCTCCGATATCAATGGAAGAAAGAGTAACAATGACCTTGCCTTATCAGAAAAATTGAAGGCTTTAATGGTAACAAAGCAAAAAGGACCAAAATTCTTATATGCAATGTAGGAAACCAAAACAAAACGATCCTTTTTAGCTAGAACTAAGCTGACATCTATATTTGCCATTTTGTGTGTCCTATATAACAGGCTTGTAGGCCAGCTTTTTTCAAGAAATCTATGAGAAAATTTAACGTTGCATGGTGGGCTTACTCCTTCACACTAACGTTGCTTGCTCTCGCTTCTGCTGAATATGCAAAGGAAGTTAAAGGTCATATAGCTTCCAGATTAATGCTCATGTTATCTGCAATCTCAGTTGTTGTATTCCTTGGCTTGATGTTGTTCACAGCATTCAGCGCTGATAGACTTCATTGTCATAATGACCCTGTATTCATTTCTGCCTATATTTTAAGAACAAGGACTTGATATATGTAGCAAGTGGTATATGGCTAGATGCTAGCCAGAACTCCTACCAAAAAATGCAAGTGATTGTCCTTTCAGGTGTTAAGTAACTTTTAAGTCGACCATTGTTGCCATCGCTGAGCAAATGTTCATAATACTAATCTCCGTAAGATAAGATAAAAATGTTAGATTGATTTAAGGTGGCCTATGTAATATATAATGAATTGACTCGAATTAAGAACCAAGTATGATGATTAATAGATTTACAGGATAAAAGAATCAAATGGGCTAATCTTAAGCCCTTTCCCTCTCCCTTTAAATGTTGTAGAAACGTTTCAGGTTTACGAAAAAACTGAAACATTGTAGCATTTTCTAACCATAAGAAACACAAGCATCATTAGAAAGGAAGTGAGGGAATAAATTATCATCAAGAACATTAATAAACTATGGATTCAGGTTTGTCTTTATGTTGTTCTTCGTTCCATAAAAGTATTTCACAAAAGAAAACGCAAAAGTTGTGCAAATGTTCATAATACTAATATCTGCAAGATAAGATCAAAAGAGAACGCAAAAGTATGAATACCATGCCACCGACCAAGTCCTAACAACTCAAATTAGAAAGTGGGTACAAAACGGGCCCATTCTGTTCGACCATTAAACACTCGAGCCTATTTTGTTTCCTTCTCCCCTAAGATGTTTGTCAAATTTTCTACCCTCAACAAAATAGATGATAATTTAACTGTAAGCAACAACCCCATCATGAAAAGCCTGATAAATATAGTCAAGTTTAGAGGGAGATGAAAAGAACTGCTAAGAAAAAGGGCTCAGTTTCCTATGTATTCTTCTTGCTGCTTGAGTCCAGTGCTTTCAACTGGTTTCGTAGGTTTTGGTTCTCCTCAAGTAAGCGATCATATTCAAGAAGGAAGCCTTCGGATTGGTTCTTTAGAGCAACGGCATTGGCTTCTGAAGCATTTACTTCTTTTTCTTTTTCTTCCAGTTCAGATTCCATCTGTTTAACTTTTGATCGAAGGGTGATCAGCTCTTCTTCCAAGGCCTTGCTCTCTTCAACTTTACCATCCTCGAAAACTCGATTTTGTTTCTTTACAGCTTCCATGCTCTTCCTTCGAATACTGAGTTCTCTGATGTAATGGTGCATTCTGTCTATCATCAACCCGAGGAAAAGAAAGGATCCTGCAAAAGTTCCTCAAATCTTCATAAACAATCAAGAGTCGATGAGGTCACTGGAAAACAGGGTGAAGTCCTCAGCTTTGTTATATGTCATAGGGGTTCTAGGGAAGAAAAGAAAGGAAATTTCAAGAAATTGAGAACGAATTTAGCACCAGAACTCTGTTTTGTAGCATATATTGTTGCAAATAAGATGGCATTGACTCAATTATCTATAAACCATACTGATGCAAACAAGAGACAACTATATTTTTGCATCACCTTGCTCTGGGATTTGATCATTTCACTTGAACAAATCTAAAACAAGGTTAACAAGGTACATATATAGGAAAATCTCATATTGGGACATCTATATTAGAAAATCAGTCAATGAAGAGAAAAATAGTAGAGAAGTTTTGCTCAGCAGATAGTGCTAAAGAGACTGGTCAAGGAAAAATGCCATGCTCTCACGTTTTAATTACTTGATCTAAGATCAGGGACAGAGAAGGTTGTATAAGTAGGCCATGTGGCTCAATGGGAGAGTGCGTCAAAAGACATTCTCCTGAACTAGAGTTCAAGATATGTTAGAACCCTTTATTCCTTCCAACAAACACAAAAAGAGTAGAAGATCGCTAATGACAGTAATATCCCTCCAAAATGTTGTTGTCCCAAGCAACATTCTAAAGTGTGGACTAACCTAAGGAATACATTTTATCGTAGAGAATGTTATTCATTTTTGGACAAAGAATAATTGAGATGAGAAATGAAATATAAAGAATAACATGCATCTCTCTGCACACAAAAGTTCCCAGTTCCAAAATGTTATGGTAACACCTATGGTCGGATACGTCAGCCCTCAAAGTTCAAGTCCTATATCACAATATGACCCCGGTGGCGTCTTAACTGACTTTCCATGAATCAAAGAAGCGTTGCACTTTAGCGTTATTACCCTAAATTATGCACAAAAAATTCAAAATCAGAATCTAAATCCCTCTCTCCCCACTATAATGTGACAAATGATGATATCCAGGCTCCATTGACTTATTCATTAATAACCAGAGTCTTCGATCATCCAATCCCGCAAAAGACGACACATTCTTCCCCAAGTCACTGGCCGCATCGACAGGATCATGTTTGTGAGAATGAATACCAAGGGAACGAGGAACAATCTAATGCATTACGAATCGTAAATAATAAAGTGAATTCACAGAAGTTCGTCAACAAAACAAGAGAAAGAACAGACGCATCACTAAACTACCCACCAAAATCTCACATTTGAAATGAATCGCAAAACTAAAAACACATCCCACTCCTCAAAAACACCAATCAATTCCTTCCTTGTTCGCGGCCAACGATTGACATAATCCCCACAGAGATCACACCTTTAAACTGAAGAATCGAAAGACAAAAGGAACGAAGAATTACCCATAAGAGTTGCCTCAACGAGATGCTTGGCCATGAGGACCTGGTCCGTCGGACTGACAGCACCTTCGTCGATCGAACGCTTCTGGATCTTCATCATGCTATACACACTTGACATTAACACCACAAACACCGTTCCTCCTACCGTCTTCACTACGATTGGTCCCCGACCCCTTTTGGCCCGATCCATGCCCATTATCACAAGTTTCCTCAATGGGTTCTTGAAGATAAGCATCAATATTAAGGCCATCTCCGAGAATATTACTGTAAACAAGAGCTGTATCATCTTTATAAGAGAGAGAAGAACGACAACGCAGTGTCAAAGCTTGTAAAGATGACAACTTTTGGAACTTGGAGGGCTTTGAGCTATTATATTTATAAATATACTACATAATAGTGACGAAATAGAATAGACGACTTAAAAGAGAGATCACAAGAAGGGTGGAAAAGAAGGGAAGGCTTCTTAATGAATTGTAAGAAATGAATGATTGATTTCCCATGTCTGGCTCCAAGTTAGGATCAGTTTTAAAAATTTCTTAACCTTTGCCTCGGTTTTGTATATTAGCAATTAAGGGCTCACACTTCTTATATTTTGCAGAGTAGTGGTCCTTCCGTGGAGCTATACTAGTCAAGTTCTCTACCCATTTATTCTTCTATTAGGTGACCAGCTGATTAAATTGAAATCAATTAGGTGATGCTTTAAAGTAATAAATCGTAACAGAAACAGATCCCACGTAAATATGTAGCAAGAGTGAAACATTTGATCGTAACCCATGTAGGTCCATGCTCTTTGGAAGAGGAAATTGAGGATGACATGCAACTCCCATCGATCAGATATCACCGTCCCATACCTTTTCTGGTAGCAGGTCCACTGGCTCATGGCCGAGTCAAGAAATGGGCACGTCGTACACACTAATTTAAGGACGTTACATTGATATGGTTCCTCAGCCACCTTCTACTGTTATCCTCAGTTTTATGGTTTCATCCGTGTCGGCATTTCACTGTCACTTGTACAGTCGACAACCGAGTATTGTATTCCTCGTTCAGTATCATAACTTTTTGTGGGAGGTATTTATAATAAGTTCACTCATGACTCATTTACTAAAATAAAAAAGGAAACGAAAGAAGATTCCATTAGTAAATATCAGAAGATCTCCTAATCACTTGCTCTACGGTGCAAAATTAAAGGAGATAATCAAAAGAGTCAATAACAAGTCCAGAAGTAAGTAGCCAGGCGAGGGGCTTTGTTTCTAAAGGCTAAGCAATCACTTTGTACCTCAAAAAGAGATGATTGAAATTGTTTAGCCACGATAACACTACCTAAAACACCAGGTGCTTTCTCAATGTCAAGAATTAATGCAAGTAAGATTGATGGAAGCTTGTCATTCCAATCGCTAATTAATGACATCTTTACAACCTGCACTCATCCTCTGAGCGTTCCATATGGCATCGGATTTAATTTTCAACCCTCTTATCACTGCGTGGTTCTTAATACACCATTGCATTCAAGGGCCCTCCTTTGTCAACTTTTACCACCATGAATATTCCACGCCTCCCTTAGCAGACAAACACTTTGAAGTGCGTAGAGGAGTGAAATAGATAAAACAATTAAAAAAAATTTGTAACAATTTATCAATTACTTTGAAAGTAAAAATAAATATGGTTAATAATATAATCAATAATTATAAAATAAGTGCAAAATAATCGTAAAAAGTGCTTTAAAATTTGTTATGTGACATTATTAAATTAGGTCATTTATATAAGTGATACCAAAATATTTCTAATCTTTTCGAGTTAGTAATTTTGTAGTCTCAACTATCCAACCAATATAATGAACGAGTCAATATATACAAAACACAATGTGTATAATCGAATTTAATACAAAAGAAATAAAATAATATAAAAATATAGAAAGGATAAACAATTATATTTTTTATAGTGGTTTATTCTTTATTGATCTACATTTACATCTCAAATCTAATTGAGACTTACAAATCTAAAAAATCATTATACATAACTTATTTTTAGGCTCATGATAAATCTTATACAACTTTAAGTGATTAGAAGTCTCTCTAACAAAATCATAAGCATCACAATTGTATAACAATTATAAGACTCCCTTACAACAATTTTTCCTCACATTAGAACACTTAACTCAAGATATCATAGTTAGGTTTCACTTATAACTCTTATAAACTTTAATATTTCATTTTCTCTTGCAATAAAGGATACTATTTAAACTAGTTCTTGGTGTTCTATTCTTCATACTAGACAACAATATGAGTGTTTGCATCTAAAATTGAAAATATCGTTTGATTAATCGCATAACTTCTGTTAACAAATTGCACAACACAAAATTTAACTATATTGTTCAGTTAATCACCTAATTTAGGTCAACAAAATGTTGTTAATAAATATAAATCGTTTAACCCAACAAGATTTTCTTCCCAAGAACATTCTTCGGTTTTTCTTGTATCTCTCGATTCTTCCTTCCTTTGGAATCTTCTCAACTTGTTTATAAGCATGCAATCACATCTTGTAATTCATCAGGTAACTTCACAAACTTTTTGGAGCTCCTTCCAATTACTTTAAGTTACTTCTTATTTTTCAAGTCCTCAAAGATTCAAGTTTATTCATAATCAAAATGAATAATTTCATTCTTGAACATGTCTTTCTATAAAATTAAGGTACTTATCATACTCAAAATAAGTTGACTAGTAGTTCAATATTTTTTAATAATTAAAGCCTTGAAAATGACTCCCTTATTCAATATCTCTCTTTTTTTATGACAATAAAATATATGAAAAAAATCAAGTTGAAATAGCTATGTGAATCATGGTAAATATCTCTCTAACTTTTGATAGTGTGTAAGCTTATGCAACTCCCCTTCAATCTAAGGTTACAACTTGCAACAAAAAAATTCTTAATATTTCACACCTACCATATTATTCTCCAATTGGTAACAAAGATAATATATTCTAAGTTTAAGTACAAAGCTAAAGTTTATTATCCAAAGATTAATATATCAAATTTGAACAAATTAAACATAATCATGAATTCAAATATTAAATATCATCTAAATATTCATTACATAACTGAATATAAACATCTAAATATCCATAATATTAAAAACATAAACCAAATTGTACAATCCAAAATAAAAACATAATTATAAAAATTATAAATTCAAATATTAATAAGTTTCACAATCACTTCTCCCCCCTTTTGACATCATAAAAGTGATAAAAACTTGAAATAATTAGGAGCGAGTAAAAGGTGGAGGACAATGCCCTTTTATAAAAGATAAAATAGAATCAAATTGACCACTTAACAATCAAATGTTATCTTTAAGTCTAATCATGCTTGCATCTAAATTCCCCTTAAGTGATTGAAATTCCTTATCCATACAGCCTTGAAGTGATGTGAACTCCATGTGATGCTCAAATCACTAAGACAACTCTCTATCATTAAGATGATCCTTAATAACTTCTTTCTCATTAGTACTATCATTTGCACTATGCAATATGCTAAAGTTACCACCACCAAACAAAGAGCTACCAATATGAATCTCATTCGCACTACGCATATGTTAAAGTTACCATGACCAATTGAAGAGCTACCAATATGAGTCTTTCCTTACTAGATATATGAATGTTATGATACATGATACTGCAAAATCATGGCTGATTGCAAAATCATGGTTGAAAGAGTTTCTTTAGTGAAAAATGATGGGTCTTACAGATTAAACTATTTGAAGATGGTGAATATAAAATTCTCAAATACTATGGATAGAATCATACTGTATGGAATTAAAGTAGTAAAATTCCAAACATTCTGAAAGTGAGCTATCACTGTAAGAATTAGATGTCTAAAATTGAGTTTCTTCTTACCAATGATAATAGAAAGAAACTATTTATCATTATATTAAAGGTCACTTCTATGACTATCATATTGTTAACACATAAAATACAACCTAAATAGATATAATGACCTAGAATAGATATTTTGGATAAAAATGAAGTCATCACCTACTTTGTTAAGGAAGATAGAAAAAAAAATTAAAGAAAAAGGAACTAACGATTCTTACATCAAGAATGAAAGTTCAAAGCTTGATTACAAAATAGGAAAGGCATTAGGCACCTTACTATGCCTGTCTAAACAATTACCTAGGCTTGTAAGCAATTTCACATTTTAGGAAAGAAAGAAGGTAAGATGGATATAGTAAAAGTGTAAAAGTAATTTAACTATGTTTTTTATTTTAAAAGAAAAATCTGAATTTGGCTATAAGATGTATTTTGAAAGATTTAAGCAAATACGATGAAAAATGAGTAAAGGATTTAAAAGGAGAATTTAAGTAGGTTGATATGGGATATGGAAATTTTTAATAAAATGAAGTGATCCAAATGATGCATTGTGATTGATGGATTTTTTAATAAAGACTATGATTCTATAAAGTGCAATAGTTTAATAATATAAAATTTAAAATAAAATTTATAAAAATTTATAAAAAGGAATTGATGAAATTCATGAAATAAAAAGGTCTTAATGAGTCAAAGTTAAAGGAGTTATAATTAAAAGAAATTTTTAAATGAATTAAAAAACTAAAGAAATTAATAACCCTACTAGATCCAAAGTAGGATTTTAGACCTAAAAGAGATGTTGGAAAGACAAAAGAAAATTACTAAGGCTTGCGAGTCCAAGTTAAGGCTTTCTAAAATCCTAATAAGTCCGTTATACCAAAACTAAAGTTTTTATATTTTTACTAGTATTTAGATTGATATTTTAAAGAAAAAGACTTTAACCTTTTCTTTTTTTTTTGGAAAACTAGATATGAGCTTTTTAATTTTTATTGATATTACCAATGTCTTTTTAAAGTTTATTTTGATTAACTTATTCTCATTCTTTGCAAATCCTTTTTATTGGACTAAACAATCCTATATCAAAATATAAATAGATAATAAAGGTCTCAACTTTTATTGAATTTATAACTTCGATTTTTTTTAATTGAGGATATTTACACTAAAAAGCATAGTCTAATTTAATTTCAAAATGACCATGTAGGCTTGGGCTCATTTAAACTGTTAGAGAGCCATGAGTCCATGCATCGCATACATTGTAAGGCAGCGGAAGTGTCAGAATCAAAATTTCAACCCTATGACATCCTCAGAAAATCCAGAATCCTTATGCATGTAAGAAAATATTATAAGAACATGAAATTACAGCATATGTACCTTACAAATACTCCTCCTTTCTTGAATCTTCTCCTTGTTTGGGTTGTAGCAAACACCAAACAGCTTACTTGGCCTCAAGAGAGCATGCAAAGATGAAGAAAAATCAGTGTGTAAGGGTGGTTAGAACACCAAACAAGATAAGTTCAAATAGATGCTCAAGTGAGAGTTAGATCAAGACTAAATTACATGCATTTAATCTAAAGTAGTCTTTGTAATTAGCACTGGTATTTTACGAGGTGATGTTATAGAGTTCCAAAACAAAATCTATGTCAGAGTTTAATATGTAACCATTATTACACTCGTTTATAGTTTACGAAGCTTTGCCCAAAACAAAATTAGTGTCGATTATGGGATACAATAAGTGTTACTATCGTACAATTTATAAATATGGGATTTTGATAAGTTTTTGTTACTTTAAGAGTTTATTTCATTTTAGAACTCTAGATTTAGTTTATGCCTATAAGAGGCTTAGGGATACTTGTAATTGATAGTTTTATGATAGTTTATGATTGTTATAGGTTAATTAAACTATTAGAGAGAGTTTTATTCCATCTTTTGGAGTGATTTTGTTTAAGGTTCTAAAAAAACTTTGATCTTGTCTAGCTTACTATGGTAATTAAAATCTAGGTTCTTATCACTCACTATCTTCCTTCCTAGAGTGTGGCAATTCATATCCTCCTTTTGTGTGATTTTGTGTTCGTTTATGTAGATTAACCTATTTTTTTATATAATAGTACTAGGTCCTGTTATATTGATATCGAATCTCACTAGCTCTATTAACAAGGATCATATCAAAATTTGGTGTCAAAGCTCATTTTTATATTTAGATTTGTTCTTGATATTATTTATTCGTGTGTTTTAATATTGTTGTATTTTATTTTTGTATATTTAATTTCCTTATTTACATTATTCATGGATAAGCATTAAAAAATTATTTTAGGTTTCTTATCTCTTTTTTGTGATTTTATAAGTTAATAAAAAATCGTATTTATTATTTATCTTATTTTCCTAATCATTTAATTCGTTCTTGTCAATTTCTTCTTTTATTTTTATTGGATCAAATTTGTTACCATCGAACTCAATTTTATATTTATGAGTTTTCTTGCTTCTTAGCCTCTAATAATGTCTTTGTTGTTTTATTTTATCCAAATATGCTTTTTTGGGAGTATTTGATAGGTGAGAATATTTAAACTAACTTCTGGAATTAAATTGTCTAGTTTGCAAAGAATCTTTAGTCAAGAGTTTAGGCTGTTAGTTAAGAGAAAATTTGAAAGAAACATATGAGAGAGTGACTTTATTATTAACTTTTTGTGCAAGTATAAGATGACTCAAAACCAAAGTAGAACTATGTCCAAAAACGAGAAAGTAAATGAGGAGGAAAGAGTGGGAGTAGAACAGGAGTCATTCATGAAATTATCCTTAAGCATCTTATACAACAATTTGATGAAATTAGGGATAATTTGGAGACATAAAGCTATCTTACCTAAATTACAACATAATCCATCTCTAGCTATTAAGATAGATGACTTTGAGGAAAATGATACCAGCTAAGAGAGTTACCAATTACTTGGAAAAGCTAGACCTAACGGGTGTTAGAGAAGGAAGAATGGAGAGACAAAGAAGGGATAATATTAGTATAGGATATGAAAGGTAGTATGACGAAGTAGTGGATAATAACGTAAGAAGTATCAAGATGGTGTTACCATTTTTTGTAGCAAAGAGAGATCCATATGGCTATTTAGAGTGGGATAAGTGAGTAGAGCTAGTATTTGATTGTTAAACTTCTCAAAATAGGAAAAAGTTTAGCTACCTATTGTGAAGTTTTGTGATTATGCATTGGATTAGTAAGATTAATAAATGCTCACTAAGAGGAGAAATCTGGTTACTACCTCCTTGCTTCTAATTATCAAATTTTCATTTATAAAAATAAATACTATTTTTGTCTCTTCCCTTTCTTCTATTTGGGTTGGGATTGGAAATTAAAAATTCGATTGGTTTACGTCCAAAACCTATAAATTTCACATCTCAATCCTCAAAATGTGATCTTTTTAATATGCATTATGCATGCTTTAGCTCCAAATGGTTATCATAGTATATACACTTTATAGTACAATAACAACGACTCAGTAAAAAATCCCACTAAACTTGAGGTCTGGGGAGATCGAGTATACGTAACCTTATTCCTAACTAATAGAGAGGTTATTTTTGAAAGTATATACACTTTATAGTATTATAAATAAATGATTATTTATTATCTTTTTTTATAATTCCTGAGTTAATACTATGGTTATATTTATATCTATTTTTCATGATTATCGTTGATAAGTATAAATTGCATCGTATTTTATGGCATAGTTTGATATATGTTTAGTTGTTAATTCGATCATTTAGTATGTGTTTAGGTTAGAATTATGTTAGTTTGTTAATTATTTGTGTTTTAAGTGTTTTTTATGGGTTAGTATAAGTCTTTGAGCTTAAATATTATATTTTCATGGTACTCTGATGTGCTTGTTAGTTTTTGAGGGTCAACATAGAAGAACGGAGAAATTTTGGAAACATTCGAATCGAAACAACGACCCACAAACATGACACAATAGGCCACGATCCTAAAGAAGCACTAGAGTTGGCCCACGATCATGGCCCATATGCCTCCAAAACTTGACGTTTTTGAATGTCTGCATGTCTGCATGTCTGCCCGACGCAAGCCACAATCGTAGGCCATTTTCGAGCCTTCTACCACAATCGTGGATATCCATTTTTTTCTTATGGATAATTAAGACTTTAGGATATTTAATATATCACTTCAATTAACCTTTAAGATTCTAACTCGTAATGCCATCAATAAAGACATCTTTGAGATTTACAAAAATATAAAATTTTGACATTAAAGACATTATCAGTTAATCACGAACAAGTAGTCATTAAATTAGACATATAGACAATTTTCAATTAAAAGATTAGTTCTGTGCTAGTGATGGCACATTATAACAACAATGGTTGAACTTTATGTAGCCAAAACCTAAGGCAAATACTTTTTTTTATTTGATTATGTTATAAATTATATTTGGTACTATTTTTAAATGGTAGGGTAGGTTTGGATGAAGGATGGTTGATGAATAATAAAAGAAGAGGTATAGGCAATCTAGAATAGCATAATGTATTGGAACGTAAACGGGATAAAAAGATTGAAGAAACTACAAGACAACTACATATTATATGCATTAAGAAGTTAGCTAGATTATCCAATATAAGGAAAATAAATATTCAATATACTAGCGTAAGTAATTAACTATATTGAGGTGTTTATCTAGTTGAGACAATGAGATTTATCGGTATACTTATTTACTGACAGAAGAGTAATGAGAGTTGGAAAAAGCAAGTTGTAAGAAATTGGAAGTGTTCTATTTTGTTAGTGAGTTGTTCGTTATAATAAAATTATCCAACTTCACACATTTTTTTTGCTAACATGTGCGAGACCAAGTTAATATTATCTGAGTGAATCTTTGGTTCAAATGAGGTGATTCAAGCATTAATAAAGAAGATGATGAGCAAATTTGAAAGTCATTAGTATATGATTGGTAATATCATGTCAGTTGTTCTTCATTGAACTCGACGTACAAGATGGAGGGAACTTAATTTTTTTATTAGCAGTTCTACGGTGATAAAGCTAAATAACATATTGATATTATTAGACACTTATGGTATGATTTGTTTAATAGTTTTCAATTAAAGACGGGTGAAAAGTTAGATGACAATAGTTATAGTGTCATCTTTTTCTTTTGTTGATGCATCATTATCAAACAAAGTTGGAGGTTTGTTTCTTTATTTTAAAGAAATCATAAAAGGAAAAGGATTGAGATTTCTTATAGTAGGAAGGAGTTGGATAATTATTTGGAAGTGGATATCGTGACCATAACTAAGGAGAATTTTGATATATTATCATGGTAAATAATTTGTTCTTCCACCATTACTTGATTATTTTGTTTATGTTTCATATAGATGAGTATGATGCAATGATGATATGTTTAGATGCATAAATAGACCTTTGGTATAAACTTATCTAAAGAAAAAAGCATTGATTTTAAGTTGAAATGGATTTTAGGCTGATGTTTTATCCTTTTTGATTTGATTTGATTTCTCTTTTGTATTTAATAATTGATGTAGTATTATTCATCCTACTTAGTTTCCCTTTTACTTATGGACATAACTATGAGATGGTATCTTTTCTCATGTTTATTTCTACTAAAATATTACAGTGAAAATATTTTTCTTAGTTTCCCTTTTACTTCTGGACATAACTATATGGGACGATATCTTTTCTCCTGTTTATTTCTACTAAAATATTGTAGTGAAAATATTTTTCTTATTAGATTTGATAACTTCATAACTCAAGTCATTTTTTTACCTAACCCAATCCCATTAAATTTTGGTTTAGGTCAATCCTAATCAAGCTCAGGTTGAATGGTTTGGGCCTAACCAAACTTAAGCTTACGTCACATGGTTCGAGACTAATCATGCCTTAGGCTAGGCTTAGGCTAAAACAAAAAAGTTTAGGCTAAACTCGAGCCATAAGTGACCTGATCTAACCTGACCTATTGTCAATCTTAGTTACTAATGAAAATTTGTTCAACTTTGGGTATAACTTTTATAAGAATATCAAATTAAGGTGATTTAATAAATTATGAAAAGTTTAAGAGATTTTTCTGTAATTCTTAAGAAAATACTTAGGCTGATATTAGCTAGCCAAACATCTACAATCGCTAGCTTATGTTTATGATTTGAAATGTATAAAAATGATGTTAACAACTTTAATTGTCAATTTTATGCACAAAAAAAGGAGAGGAGCAAGAGAAAATGATAGAGCATTACCAATAAGAACTAGAAGGGCAATTTCAAATGAGAAAACAATTGTAAGAGATTGTAAGAGAGATTTCGGTAAAGTACAATTAACATATACAACATAAGTAATGTATAGATATGTTTTGTATAAATAATATAAAATATGTATTAGTTAAGATTTTGCAGATGTGTGTTCGTTAATTAATTTATTATTGATTATTATTTTATGTAAATTTAAGCATTTTCACGTTTCATTTTACTTAAATTGGGATAGAATTTTAAAAATGCTGAGGGTTATGGTGAATTTAGTGTTTAATTTAATTAACAATTTCGATGATTAAATCATTTTTAAGGTGGTGTAACTTTGCGTGAGTGATAACATATAGTTATTGTTGGGCATGTGAAGTATGTGGCGTTGGGTGATACCAATGATTGCTTTAAATATTATGTAATTTCAACCGTTACTTGGATGTTTTGATCTGCCTTGGGAAAAAGAACTATATGATTAATTGCGCTTCCAACTCTTTCACACAAGGTGATGGCCCCAACTATCCTGGAATTCGGGAATCGACTCTAGCCTGTTAAGAAGGACCGTTATGTTATCTATCAATGTACAGAACTAAAGCTGTCAATCTAATCATGTCAACAAAATGGTGGACGGAGTAGCTATATACAGAGTACAGAGTACGGGGTTGATCACTAGAAAAGCTTGCTAGCAAATTCTTGAAAAGCTCCCGTCCCATTTCTGGCTGATGAAGCTGAAAGATGCTTGAGTTCTGACAGGCTCCTTCCTAGTTGCAGAGCCACTTTCGTTTCAAACACTTGTCCATTTTCTCTTCTCTCATTAACATTTGATTCTATTGTCTCTTCCATAAGCTTGAAGAAACCCGCATTGCTTCTATACATCTCGAAGACCATACCAACTTGCCCTCCATGCTCCATTGCGTTCACAATGCTTGCCAAAGCACCAGCAACAACTCCTATTATTGCAGCCAATGGATTGGAACCCACAAAGGCAGACCCCAACCCTGCTAGGCCGGTCAATAATGGACCTAATATCGCCATTATCTTGTTAACCTTCACAGCTATCTTACCCAGTCTTATGTAATCTTCCTCATCTTTCTTCTTCATGACTTCAACAATCTGTCTCATTTCATCTTCCAACTCATTATTCCATCCATTTCCATCTACCTTCTTGCCAAGAAACATGCTATGCTTTGTCCTTCGCTGGGGCCACCAAACTGCAGGCTCTACAGTTGATGGGAACTTGTCGAGCATGGCTCCTAGTAATTGAAGCGGGTAAGCCCTGTCGAGAGCCAACACTTTCTCCATTGTCTCATTGACATCACGAACAGTAGGATTTCCAATTGAAAGTGTTGTATGAATCTGGTTGTGAAGCTGCTTAAACAACCTGGACGCATTTCTTTGCTCTTCAGCGAGTTGGGATGGTTGGATTTTGTTTACTAGACAGAGCATGCCAGCGGCTCCGAGATATAGTACGGTGGAGGCGAGCTTAAGAGCAGCAAGGGGCGTGCCATTTGCGGCAGTTGTGGCAGAGATTCCACACATAGTAGCTGCAGTTAGAGTAATAGCGTTAATGGAAGTCAAGAACAGTTTGTTCCAATTATCACGCTGCTCTCCAATGTTCTTATGCATCTCTACTCTGTCCGCCACGGCTTCCATGACTGCATAAAGCTTGGCAATTACGACGGGATCAGAAGCATTCGTTTTGATTCTGGGTTTGGGTTCATTCTCTTTAGTAGGAGCAGTTGTGACGATTCTGTAATCACCTTTCAAGTCAAGATCCTTCACAAACCCTCCATTAGAAAGCTTTGGAAGAGAAAGAGGACTTATTCGGATTTTCAGAGGGTTTATTGTAGCTTTGATGGTGTCTCTACGATGACTAGTAGCAAGAGAAGATGAAGCAGAAGAAAGTAACATCCTTGAAGCTTGGATTGATGCCATGACTTCTTCTCGATCCGGTTCTAAAATATGAGATTGAAGTGGCTGGTAAGAATGGTTTCCGATTCGCGGAGAGATGGATAAGTAGTGAAGTGATATGGGTTTGAGCTCTCGTAGACGTATTTATATATATAACTGATGGAAGGCAAGGCATTGAAACATCAATGAAAGAAAAGGTCTAATGTGTTGAAAAAAGCTGCAAGTTTGAACAGGATAACGTCCTCGATTGGGAATTGGACTATTTCATTCTAAATATTCAGTTATGGAGAACAAAGGAGCCAACTGCTTTGACTTTCAACGCCAATAGCGAGTAATAGTTTCAGCCAAACAATCTGAAGACAAGAATCAGTTTTGTCCTTGACTTCGGTACCCTCTTTACCTAGTCATATATTGTATACTATCCTCTGTGCAGACTCAGAAGGTGTGCTTATGACTTGGGAGAGACCAATGGCCACTGGAAGGCGAGATCAGTAAAATATGTGAATTTGCATATTTCTTTCTCTCATTTAAAATATTTAAGGTCAAATATAATATTCTTTTTTCTTTAAAATCCTAATAAAATAAGCTCTCCGCGCATGCATCATCGTCACAGACAAATTAGAAACATTGTTTAATACAACTACTTTTTTATAAGGTTGTACGTCAAACGAAATATAAAAAGATGTAATATTAAAAAATTTGTTGTTTATGTTATAAAAAAAAATTTATAATGTAATATAGTGTAAAATTATTTATCATTTTACATTTCATTATAAACTTCCCAAATCGAAAATTTTACATTTTTATTATTTAGGATAGAATGATATATAATATGAAACTCTCTTTTTCTATCTTATTTCATTCCATTTCATTATTAATATTTTATTTTATTAATAAACACCTAATCAAACGTAGCCTAAGGTAACACATGACAATCCTATTTTGTTTTATAATCATTCTCAATTAAAAATTAAGTGTTTCCTCTAAAATCAAGTTTTTTTTTCAAGGGAAACATTAAACTCATATAAATATAATTACAAGTCCTCACCCTTGATTTTGCTTTTAATTCACAAACATGAACTTTTGATAAATTAACAAAATTAATTTCTGTACTGATGCTGATGAATTTCGTTTTTTTTATACTATAAATTTCAATAATAATAATAATACTCGACTGCTTTTACGTGCATGCTCGATATTGTTAATGCTCAATTTGATGCTCCATGTGAATTACCAAAAGGAAATAGAGTATGTGTTTTTCAACATTTTGGGGCTTTTCCAATGTCCAAGATACTCGGTTTCCGTGTTATTGGAACAAATAAAAATAAAAATACAACACTGATCTAGGATTGATATCTCAGATTCACACATACAATATATGAATCACATGCAATAGGTGAACACTTTTTTTATTTCATTACAAGATCGCAATTTCCTTTCCTTCATTGACTTTTGGCCGGTGTCAAAGACCTTGCTCGCAGATTCAAGAATATTCCCCTAACAAATGGTTTTAGAAAATAAGAGATTTTGAGTTCGTGCAACTGATTAGAACATAAAATGAGGCAGGAATGAAATAGGTACCAGGCACATGCTATAGTGCTGTGAAAAATGACACGAAACTGCAATGGCACATACTGGTAATTTATCCATCCCACAACAGGCCAGAACTGCAATTATTATTTTTGTTTTGGATGAGTCTTTTTAAGAGGTATAATAGCAAATCATCAAAGGAATGATCCATACCGTCCATGATGTCAACTGCACTTTAGGGTATTCCTTCTTCACTTTAGCTTTCACCTGAATCCAGGGTCTGCCTGCATTTCCTTCTTGTTAGCGGATAAACAGCAACAGTTTTTTTTCCCCCCCTTACTATCATGCAACACAAAATAGCACCAAACATGTAAATGCATTTCTATTTGCAATTCATATTAGAGAGAGAATGACCAATATCCAGATCTGATACTGCAGCTTTGCGGAAATTGAAATGTGCTAGACCAAATAAACTTACCCTCAATAATCGCCCCATAGTAAATCAAGAAAAGGAAGGTGTTCCAAGGAGAAGCAGTCAACTGCTCCACAACCACCTGAACTGATTTAAAAATGTCAATTTCAAAAGACTCTTTCTAAGTTAATCTCCTATAGTGATTTTCTAAATAAAGAGTGCATGATTTTACAATTTGACAGAAATTTCACAATGTGTCTGGAAACGTGGACAATGAGAAGTCAAAATTTGGAATCACAAAAGTAAGTATAATATATTACCTTTTGAGCGACAGTTTTTGTATTTTTCTTGCCCTTGAAGATTTTATCCAGCATTATATGAAAGAAATGCCCAAACGGTCCCAAATATGCGAATCCAAAGAGCTGTATTTCCCGTGTTAGAATGAATGATGGAGATAGGGTGCATGCAAATTGAGATACGAGCTAAGCAGAATCATGGACACACTAGGCCAATATCAGCTTTGGCAACACTCAGATCATTTTGATAAGAACTAATGAGGCTTTCTATAAACAGGACATAAAGTGCCGGTCCAAACAAATCTTTGATGAACCAAATTGGTCTGGTCCCTGAATGTCATTTTATTGAAAGTAATTATTCAAGTGAAATAAGTTAGATCGCAATTCGCAACTCTATTTATAAAAGTAGTGTTAAGAAATAATCAAAGTATTGTCGAGAAATAAGGTGTATCCAGTGATGACAGAAACTAACAATTGAATATGTCTCTGTCTTAGGAAACTAATCACAATTGATTTTACTATTGATCAATAAGGATTACAGATTTCTTATATATAAATTAGGTTTTACAAAAATATTGAGAAGGAGAATAAAAGATACAAAACTATTTAAGAAAGTGTTTACATTTTTAATTACTTATTCTATTTTAAATATTTATTACAATAAAAGATGAGTGATGATAATATTGAAGAACTCTATTTTAATTCATCTTCAAATAAATATTTGATTATTTAAAACTTATCATAATTATATATTTTATATTTCTTTACTTAATTTCATTTTATTATAATTAATAAGTTTATAATTATTTTTATTCAAATTTAAGGTAATTTCATATGCAAAAACATAAATCAATGTCATAATTATGTTTTATATAATTATTAAAATTTTATAAGATGTGGATTTATAGTAGAGCTCAAGTTTTAAACTTTTATAATGGGTTCATTTTAAGTATGAACCTAAGAATTTTAAAATTTTTTGGGCTACACTTTAATTAAACTCGATCCATCCTATCCCATGTACAGGCATATGGACATGGGATCTAAAACACTCGCCTTCCAGACTTGTAAATCTTACTACAGTTTGCGCACACGGATACGAGTTCCTAAACATTCATGTCTCAGGTCCTCACTCAATCTTTCCAAAATATGAACATGAGCTCTAACACACCTTTGTTTTGGGTTGTACCCTCGAAACATCTTCTATCACGCCAACACGCTCATGGTTCAACTATGTTCCAACATGCATCTTCACCTCTATATTCTATATAAGGTAACCTCCTAGCAACTATATGCCAGCCCTTGTTCACCAAAGATTTTTAAGGAACTCTTAAGATTGTAACATGTGCATATACGCCATATACAATGATCTCGCTCCAAAAGACTTCTTAAGATTATACGTCTGTGTATACGAGCCTGATGAGCCTACTACTCCAGCAATTCAGTTTGTTTATCAGAGGAAGAAAGCTCGTGGTTTTCCTAGAGCTGGGTCCAACAATGAACCGTGAAGGGAATCTCTAATGATTAAGAATAAGAAGGGCAGCTGTGTGTGTGGCTGTATTGCAGCAAGTTTGTTACTTGTTGTTATTGCCAGCATGGCATGTTAGTTACGGTTTGTTACAGAAAGTAGTATATATATATATACAGAGAATGAATGAGCAAATCAAAGAGAAATTTTGTAAACAATGATGACATTGATGAGTAAGGCAGACTCGTGAAATCTGCTGGTGTCAGCCTTTACAAACATTCCTAATACAATTCTTCTATCCTTCTCTTTTCTTCATCTATGCTATTTCTTCCTTCTTTATAATCTGTTACTGTTACATTGCGCTAGCTCCTAACATTTTAGTATCAGAGCTCTCGATCCGCCTGTAAGCTTCCAAATCAACAAACATGGACTCCACACACCCCAAAACTCATATGGAATCAAGAGTTGAGCAGCTCGAAGAAGACGTCAAAGACATGAGTGCCAATATGACATTCCTCATTTCTCAGCTTCAAGAAAACCAGAAACACATTCTTGACACCCAAACCAATATCAATCTCATCCTCCAAAATCAAACCCAGAACCAAAAACAAACTACACCATCCAATCAACTTGGCGAATCCAGCACCTCTAAATCACCTGTCAACCACGATAAAAACACCCAATCAACAAACACAATACCCACTATTGCCCATACCCAAAACACCCACGACCACCCACCTAACCTAGCACCCACCCTCACCATAGCTGAGAGAGTGATAAATAAAAACAAGTTTCCGAGGAAGCTAGAGCTTCCCGTGTTTTATGGGGGAGGAGCAGATTCTTGGATCTTTCGAGCCGAACGCTACTTTTCCATTAACCGATTGTTGGAAGAAGAGAAATTGGAGGCGGTTGGAGTGTGTTTTGAGGGAGAGGCTCAGGCTTGGTTGCGATTCGAGGAGCGCATCAATTCTTTCTCTTCCTGGGAAGAACTGAAAACCCAGGTGTTACAACGTTTCGCTGGATTACAGGACGGCACTCTCTTGCATCGTTTCTTTGCTGTGAAACAAATGGGTACTATGGCAGAATATAGGGCTGAATTCGAGTACCTGGCTGCTTCCGTGGGAGCTCTAGATGATGAAACTATGACAGCAGTGTTTGTGAATGGATTACAGGAGAAAATCAGGGCAGAGTTGCTGGTCTTAAACCCCAAATCTTTGAAGGAGACAATAGCCACAGCGGGCCGGATAGAGAGGAAGAACCAAATCTTAGGTCTGTCCTCAAACCCGAAAACCCAAAAAGACCCAACACCAATACACAAATATGACAACAAAACAATCACATGGACCAAACCCTATAGCCCCGTAAGCCAACCCACCCTTCCTAACAAAACCCATAACCCACAAACCACACTACACCTTCCTTACAAACCACAATCCACCGAAAACCCCAAATCAACCAACATCACAGTACCACCCAAATTCAGAAAACTCACACCGCTTGAGGCTCAGACAAAACGGACACAGGGGCTCTGTTTTCAGTGTGATGAGAAATGGCATTTTGGACATCGTTGTCCGCAGAGAGAACCGAATGTATTATTGGTCAGTGAATCAGAGGAGAGTGTCGTAACAGAAGAAGAAGGAGTGGCTGAAGTTGAAGAAGCTCTCAATAGTGTTGAGTTATCTCTTAATTCCGTTGTAGGCTTGTCGGAGCCACGAACCTTGAAGTTGAAGGGGGAAGTTCATGGCCTCGAAGTTGTCGTTCTGATCGATTGTGGGGCTACCCACAATTTTATCTCTACAAGCTTGGTAGAGACGTTGCAGATACAAATTCAAGAAACTTCTCAATATTGAGTCATTATTGGTTCAGGTAAAAACTTCAAGGGTATGGGAGTGTGCAAGGGTGTTGTATTGTAGCTACAATAACTTACTATTGTTGAGGATTTTTTGCCTCTCCCATTGGGAAGCACAGATATGATACTTGGGCTGAAGTGGTTAGCAACTCTTGGAGAAACACGAGATGATTGGAAAAAGTTAACCATGACTTTTGAAGTTGGGGGAAGAATTATTAAGTTGCAGGGTGACCCAAGCCTCACCAAAGCTATGGTTTCCTTAAAAACTATGGTCAAGGAATTACAACAGGAGAAAACCGGAATGATGATTGAGCTCTTGAATATTTCAGTACAAAACTCGGAGGTCAATGGCCATGAAAATCCAGCTGCTGTGAAATTATTAAATGAATTTGCGGAAGTGTTTGCTGCTCCAAACGGGTTGCCTCCGTTACGAGAAAATGAACATGCCATCGTGCTGAAAGAGGGAACTGGTCCAATCAATGTACATCCCTATCGATATCCACAAATTCAAAAGACGGAGATAGAAAAATTGGTGGGTGAAATGTTGGCAGCAGGTCTTATACGGCCTAGTGTGAGCCCCTTCGCAAGTCCGGTTCTTTTGGTGCGTAAGAAAGACGGGAGTTGGAGATTTTGCGTAGACTATCGCGCCCGCAACCATGCTACTGTGCCAAACAGGTTTCCCATTCCAAATACGGATGAACTGTTGGATGAGCTTCATGGGGCCAAAGTCTTTTCCAAACTCGATCTTAAGTCGGGCTACCATCAAATAAGATTACTGGCAAAGGATGTACACAAGACGGCTTTCCAGACTCACGAGGGCCACTATGAGTTTTTGGTAATGCCGTTTGGGCTGACTAATGCCCCGGCTACTTTTCAGGCTTTGATGAATAATATTTTTGAACACATGTTGCGACGTTATGTGCTAGTTTTTTTTGACGATATTCTCGTCTATAGTCCATCATTTGCAGAACATGAAGACCACTTAAGGGAGGTGCTCTCACTGTTGCGTCACCACCAACTGTTTGCTAATAAAAAAAAATGATGCTTCTATCAATTGGAGGTGGAGTATCTTGGCCACATAATTTCGAAGCATGGGGTAGCTACAGACTATAATAAGGTGAAGATCATGGATGATTGGCCAATGCCTACTACACCTAAGGAGTTGCGTGGTTTCCTGGGCTTGACAGGGTATTATAGGATATTTGTGCGCCACTACGGAAAAATCGCAGCTCCTCTCACTCAGCTCCTCAAAAGGGATTCTTTTCAGTGGAACTCTGAAGCTACGAAGGCGGTTCAAGCCTTAAAACTGGCTATGAAAGCAGTCTCGATTCTGGCCTTACCTGACTTTGCGGAAGTATTCGTAGTGGAAACTGATGCTTCGGGCATCGGTTTGGGTGCGGTATTATCGCAACGCGGAAGGCTCTTGGCATTTTTCAGCCATGCTTTACAGGGACGTGCCCGTTTCAAGTCTGTATATGAAAGAGAGTTAATGGCGATTGTAATGGCTATACAAAAATGGCGTCATTACCTCCTTGGGCGTCATTTCATCGTCCGAACCGATCAAAAATCCTTGCGATACTTGCTGGAGCAAAGGATGGTGGCAACAGAATATCAAAGATGGCTGACCAAGATTATGGGTTTTGACTTCGAAGTGCAGTATAGGCCGGGACCAGACAATAAAGCCGCTGATGCTTTGTCGAGGATTCCTCATCTAGTTGAGTTCATGGCAATTTCAGTTCCATCAATTGTGGATTGGCCCTTGTTGTATTAGGAGATTGCTACTGATCAGGAATTACAGGCAATTAAACAGGCACTAGAGACTGATGTTGACATGCATCCGGGGTGGTCTGTGAATCACGGCATTTTGTACTACCAAGGTAAACTTGTTCTGCCCAAATCTTCATCTCTAATCCCACGTTTGCTATATGAGTTTCATGGGAGTCCTATTGCTGGGCATGGAGGATTTTTGCGCACCCTTAAGCGCATTTCTGGGGAGTTACATTGGCAAGGAATGCGTGCAAGGGTCAAGCGGTTTGTGGAAGAGTGCACGATATGCCAGCAAAACAAATATCAGACCTTGTCTCCTGCAGGTCTTTTACAACCACTTCCTATTCCAAATGCTATTTGGGAAGATCTCAGTATGGATTTCATTGATGGCCTTCCGAAATCTCAAGGTTTTAACTCTATTATGGTGGTTGTGGATCAACTAAGTAAGTATGCTCACTTTCTACTCCTCAAACATCCCTATACTGCAAAAATAGTTGCTGATATGTTTGTGGATACGGTGGTCAAACTCCACGGATTCCCACGAAGCATCGTTACTGACAGGGACAGAATCTTTCTAAGCCATTTCTGGACCGAACTTTTTCGTCTCCAACATACGACCTTGAAATGCAGCACCACTTATCATCCCCAAACGGATGGACAAAGCGAGGTAGTAAACCGTTGCCTCGAGACTTACCTTCGTTGTTTTGCAAGCCAACAACCCAAGCAGTGGGCAAAATGGATCTCTTGGGCAGAATACTCTTACAACACCTCATACCATACCTCTATCCGAATGACTCCATTCAAGATAGTATACGGCAGGGACCCCCCTACTTTGGTCAGCTATGGGACTAGTACTACTACTAATTCCTCTCTTGAAGAACAACTTATGGGTCGTGATCTGATGTTAAAAGAATTAAAGTAACAGTTGACTCTTGCTCAAAACCGAATGAAACAAAGTGCAAATAAACATCGCAGGGATGTGCAATTGGAGGTGGGAACATCGCAGGGATGTGCAATTGGAGGTGGGAGACTTGGTGTATTTGAAGTTAAGGCCATATCGTCAAAGTTCGCTAGCTTCACGCCCAAACGAGAAGCTTTCACCGCGATATTTTGGTCCTTTCCCGATCTTAAAGCGAATTGGAGCTGTTGCTTATGAGCTGCAACTTCCTCCTTCTGCTGGAATTCATCCTATTTTTCATATCTCACAGCTGAAGAAGGCCATTGGATCTACTGAACACGTTCAGCCACTTCCTCCAATCTTGTCGGATGAATTGGAATGGGTGGTAGAGCCAGAAACAATCTTGGCAACTCGTGGGAATGACATGGATTTGGAACTCTTGGTGAAGTGGAAGCATCTTCCTTCTTTTGAAGCAACATGGGAACCGTTGCAGTTGATCAAGGATGTTTTTCCCACTTTTCACCTTGAGGACAAGGTAACTTCTGTTGGAGGGGGTATTGATGAGCCTACTACTCCAACAATTCAGTTTGTTTATCAAAGGAAGAAAGCTCATGGTTTTCCTAGAGCTGGGTCCAACAATGAAGCGTGAAGGGAATCTCTAATGATTAAGAATAAGAAGGGGAGCTGTGTGTGTGGCTGTATTGCAGCAAGTTTGTTACTTGTTGTTATTGCTAGCATGGCATGATAGTTACGGTTTGTTACAGAAAGTAGTATATATATATACAGAGAATGAATGAGCAAATCAGAGAGAAATTTTGTAAAAAATGATGACATTGATGAGTAAGGCAGACTCGTGAAATCTGCTGGTGTCAGCCTTTACAAACATTCCTAATACAATTCTTCTATCCTTCTGTTTTCTTCATCTATGCTATTTCTTCCTTCTTTATAATCTGTTACTGTTACATTGCGCTAGCTCCTAACAGAGCCATACAATCGCTACTTTAGCGAATATATTTTACATAGGTTGTATTGTATCCATGTTTAACACCTTGAGACATCAATTAAGTTCAAACAATGCTTGAACTTTTTATATACTAATTGGTTTTGTCATCGTGTCAATTGTATTATCCAAAGTGTGAACCTTTTCTTACAATATTTTCTTAGGTGCACTCAATTTCTTAACCTAGTGAAACTACCCATCATTCACTATAGTACCCATTCATGTATATTTCTCCTAACTTTTCTTAATCCCCTCAAAGGTAGTTGGATCTCTGAGTCTTCCCAACCATATCTCCTTAACAACCTAATGGTCCATTTCGCTCTACATGTGGCTATTATACTAATGTTTTCTTCCTGACATTGTTCTATCCACTAAATCAGAATTTTTAACACATTTAGCATCTATTTCAGGCTATTCTAATTTTACTTATAGCACCTTTGAATCAGTCCTATTCACTATTGTCCCTAACACATTTTCTCTATATGTTTGCCTCAATATATGTCCCTCCTCAAACACTTCATCTTTGAAGGTTACCCTATCCCTTTTACCAAGCACATAAAATTAGTAAAAGTCTAACTTTCAATTTTTTACACCCTTCAATAAGTGTCTCTTATGAAGTTCTGCCATCCTTGCTCACCGAGATTATCCAATCTCATGTGTCATAACATAGTACTATCTTCCTCAAACTTTATTATTGCGGCTTCTTCACCAACAACTATACTCCCTATTATTTTGTAGATGCTTTTTGGCAGTTTTAAACTTTTAATCACAATCATCACACCCTTTACCACCTTAATATTGTCTCTGATAGTTTTATATTGAAAATCATTTGCATATAAGGTATTTAAAGCGATCAAATTCTTTTTTCAAGTCTAGTACATCATACATCACCCAACATCCTAACAACGTTATCAAAAATCTTGATTCTGACTTTTCTTCTTCTAACAATTTTGCAAGCTTTATTATCACCCAATCAGATAGTATTAAAGTTGCCTAACATACATGACATAAATCAACTTTATTTAGTATCATATCCATGAGTCATGAAGTTGACTAGTTGAAATGTCTAACATGCCTCTATCCCTAACATGCTTCCGTCGCTACAATTTGAGTCCCTGCTCTCCACTAAAATAGCAAACTTTGATGAATCAACAATTTTCCTTTGACACTTCACTCCTTGTTTGGACATTCCCTCTTAATATATCCAATTTGTTTGTACTTGTAGCACCAAACTGTTGTTTTATCCTTGGGTTTAGATCCCCACTTAGACAATCCATCCTTACTCTCCTCCCATTATCTTAATTTCTTCTCATATATAACCCTTCAACTTGAGAACTTTCACTAGTATTTAGCTTTCAATGGTTGCGAGCCAATAACACAATGGTTACATCTTTCACACTAATTTTTTGCTTACTAAATGTGAGCATGATCACTAGAAGTTTATAAAAAAGAGGTTAAAAAAATTGATTATAGATTTATCTTCATTCCCAATAGTCATCTTGAGCCTTAATGAGGAACTAACTATTTGACTAAATGTATTAATGTGTTGCTCCAAATTTGTTCCCTCCTACATCCTTAACTTTTATAGTTTCTACTTTAGATACAAGTTGTTTATGAGACTTCAGCTTGTTTTAACTCTCTAGCTTCTTTTATATATCCACTGAGGATGCAACCTCCATGACATAGTACAAGTCCTCGTTTGTTAGACATAACAAAATGGTTCCTGCTACTTGTGCCTGCAACTCTTCCCAGTCAAGCTTATCTATGTCTTTTGACTTAATTCTCCTGCAAGCCCTTCAAAATCCCTTATTACGCCAATAAATCCTTCACTCTCTGTTGTCATAGTCCAAAATATCCAGTTCCATCGAACTTCCTCACTTCAAATCTCACAAGTGAATTCATTGTTGCCTCAATTATATTGTAATATCATTTATTGAGATATAAGGTGCATCAAGTAAATACAGTTGCATGAAAGAGAGAAGAAACCAATAATAAAATTTTTAACGAGGTTCAACCAATTTGATATACTTGTTTTTGTGAACCAAGAGCGACTAATTTCACTATTGATCAATAACTCAATGAGGATTACAAATTTCCTAACAATTTTCCCATTTACTAAACTCAACCTAACTTAAACATGATTATAATAAGTCCTATAGAATCCTTCTACAGTTTGTTATCCATCAAAAATATGTTTGTAATGAATACAATATAGGGCACGATAGCATATGGATGCAGGCTCCAACATGCCCATGTTTTAGATTGTAGATCTTATTACTCTATGCACATAAACACCGACTCCGATACGCCCATATCGTTGGTCGTGTAACTCAATGTATCTTTCCAGAATATGGACATAGGCATTGTTAGGAGTCCCAAGTCATGTCTTCTTCAAAAAATCCTCCACTACACCAACACGTCCACATTCAAGTTTGTGCTTTCACCTCTGTATTCCTAAAAAGAACACACCTTGACACACAATCATGTGTCAAGCCATGTTCACCTAAAAGTTTCAAAGAAACTCCGGCATTCTTCCAAAAGGACTCTAAGATTGCAACCCGTATATATGAGTTATACACAACAAATAAGATTAACCCTAGCTAAGCCAAAGAAGTTATGCCTTATTTATCATTTTAGTGAGGTAACTGAAGGAAAGAAGTAATGAAGCTCTTTGAAGACAAAATTACTTCTGAATATTTTCAGTTCAAGGTAAGATAAAGAAGTTTTTACCACTTTGAGAAGAAGTCGTCTAAGTTCAATTTTCCGTATGCCAGTGAGCTTTTGAGCAACAATGTCGCTGAAAGCTGACAAAGCTGCTGCTGTAATCGCCTGTACCACAGTTAAACCGTCTATCAATAGTAGTTATAGAGTGGTAAAGGTGGTAAAAAGAGCAACAGAAATCCATTTCTCAAGGAATTTAAGTTTCAAAAGCCATAATTGAGTTGACTCAGTCTTCTTTTCGAGCAATGTCCGTTGAATCCAGAAAAGACCCAAACTTTGATTGCTTTTAAACTCAACCAAGACAACGAACCACGAAACGGACAGCTGAGAACAAAGTACATGGGCTGCAAGTGAAGTGAAGGAGCCTTACTACTTTATGGGCTTCTTAAAGATGCAAACTTTCACTGGTTCTCAAGCAGAATTAAGTTAACCCATCGCGCACAAACTCAGAATCAACACGAAAAATAAAAGGCGCGTCGCATATATAGAGACAGAAACATAAGTAAGGGAACCTTAGTTCTCAAGGGATGCTGTTGAAGCTGCAATAGATATCGTTGAAGTCCCTTCTTGGCTATAGAGCCCATGATTTGCTTTTCCTGTGGCTTTCAGAAGGAAAAGAGAGTTTTTCTCTCACTGCCAGTCCTGCCGGTTCTCTCAAAATATCTGCCAAAAACAGTCTTTAGGAAAAAACGCAACGTAGAAGGTTATATGCGGAGGCCTGGCCAATCAAATGTATCGAAGAAGAGAATTGTCCTAGAATGATTCGAATATTATTTAACGCCTTGGGAGTGCGACTGATAGAGCAAGAGCGAGGCCGGCTGGTAGTCCATGACCATGTCCCAACTTTTCAATTTTTATCATAATCATAAGTTGACTTAGCCCTTGAACAAAATTTTGAACGTTTGCAATTTATTTAGTCCAAAATCACCTTATACGCATTTAAATAAAATTTAGCAAATCAAAAAATAAAATTTTGCAAATGTACAATAGTCAAATTTTGAATAAATGCCTGTCTAATATGGCAACATTCCTATTAAATGAATTTTATTTGCTTACACTATTAAAATTTTGATCTAATAATATAATATAATATAATAATGTTTTAAAATCACATAATTTTTGGTCTAATACAAGCAGAGATAATGTATAAAACTCATGTCTAAATCTGTTAGAAATACATTTGTTCAAAGTAGAATGCAAGGGCATGAACCTGAATTGGATGTGGTAGTGGTAACGCCTAAAGACCTATTTGGCAGAGTGTGATGGGGGACAAAATTGATTCAATCTACCCAGTTTCTATTCCTTGCTCTACTACTACATCATACACGGCCATAAATTTGCAAGGGGAAGAACTCAGCGACCGGCCTTAATGTTTGCTGGCAATACGGACATTTGGTAACGAGGATGTAAAAGAAAATTCCAAGCAGAACCATCATCAACAAAATCCTTTGTCATCCCAAGATCAACCTCACGAACTCATACCTGACGAAGTTAAAAGAACTTAAAAACGAAACGGCACTCAATAATGAACGAGTGATACTTGTCCTTAGGCATATAAAATTAAATATTTTTTATTTTTAATTTATTAATCAATGTAATATATAGCGAATAAAAGTTGCTCCCGCAAGAAAAGTTAACTTCCTAAATTAGTTTATTAATTACAATTCTTTTAAAAGAAAATTTTCAGATTGCCCGAAACATATATTAACCAATATATTTGTATGAAATATTCATTAAATAGGTGTTTTCAAGATAATACATTAATCTATGCTATTTTACGGATTGAAAAGAAATTAAACATACACAATGAGAACACTAATAAAGATTTTATTCAATTATATTCACACATAAGATTATCCTCATTAGTTGAAATTTATAAAAATAAAATAATTACAATTACGAAAGACTATGAATTATGCTCAACTAATACCTAAATAAAAAGAGGGGAATGTTCGTTAGTTAAATGAATCAAATTTAAAAATTAAAGAAATAAAATATAAATTTTACATTTTCCTCTTTGCCATTTTGAGTTGTTTGCTATTTACGTTTTGTTTGTTTTCTTTTCTTGGCTTCCTTTTTAGTTATTTTGGGTTTTGCTTTTGGGTCCATCAAACCTATAAAAAATATTTAATACAAATTAGATATATGTAAATTTTTAGCAATAAAAAATAAAATTAAATGACTTGAATATTTAATAAAAATGCTATAATTTAACCCAAAAGTGCTATGTGGATAATTTAAAACAATGTAAAATAGGGGTGTCTAATATACTATAATTTTTACTTATCAAATTTCTCTAAATTTAGCTTTTAGTCGTCCTCTATCAAAACAACATTATAATGCAAGATATAAATCTAGTTTACCACCATACCCCATTAATAAAAACTAAACAACAAATTAGAAAATTTATTTATGAAAATCATAATGTCTTAGCATATTTGCAATTGGTTTAATCATCAACAAAAACATCTTTTAAAACATCTTTAAATTTTCAATTTTAACCTCACAATTTAAAGACACTCACATCTTATCTTAATAAAGTTAGTCTATAGGCAATGTCGGTGTTTCAATTCTACATACAAAGCATTTTGGTTTGACTTGAATTAAAGTTCCTTTTTTGAACTAGCTCCTAACACAATAAGCACACTACCTTTTCAGCTTGGTTCATCTTCTCACCTTACTTAATATCTTAAAGGAGTACTTGGTCCCTTGTCCTTAAGTATTTTCTCACTAACCATTTTTGGTCTTAAAGGGGCACTTTATTATTAACAACAACTTTTTCATAAAGTGTTTCCCCAGCTTTATTTTTTGTCTCAAAGGGGCACTTGATTAATAACATTTTTATTGAAAATTAAAATTTTAAGGTCATGTCAAGTATTTCTCCAATAATCAAAAGTAAATGAAATCACCAAAGATACTAGACACTTTTTAAATTGAGTAAAAGTCTGAGTTTAACGCCATGTATGTAAAATTAAAATAAGACTTCCAATTGCTTATAAACTAAATTTAGTAAGATGAGGGTTAATTCTCTGAATTGTGAACCTAAAATTAAACAAAAGAGTTTTAAAACATGTCATGTTAAAGAAAATAACCTGTACAACTTGCTAATCCATAACCATAATGTTAAAATTTGTTGTTCCTTTTTTTATGGTGATAAAAAAATGAATGCATGTATAAAACAAAATAATGTCAAAGCCAACACAAGCAATCCAAATTACTAAAAACAATTCTTCCTATTTTTCAATTTTGAATTTTCGCGCACAAAATAACCAGGTCATGTCCCCGACTTAAATTTTACATGGTCCTCAATATAATAGCTAAATGTAGAAAAAGGAATATCCAAGTAAAATAAACAAATTAAACAGAAAAATATTTTGATTTTTATAAAAATAAAGTTATATAAAAATAAATAAATAAGCTGAAGGGAAAGAAATTCAAATATGATTTTTGTCTTGGGTTGCCTCCCAAGTAGCATCTTTGGTTTATGTCATTGGCTTGACGTCCTCCTCCGTTGCCAAGGTGTTTCTTTAGTAATTGGGATGGATGGAGCATGCATTTCCTATATAATTGGTTTCTACATTGCTTAAATTAGTGCAAATTTGTCCTATTTGAATAAGCATTATTCAAGATCTAGTCACTATTTTATCAAGCCACTTTCACAGAGGTCAAGCTAAGACCTATATCTACAACTTTTGTTTTTTTTAGTTTCTTCAAATTCATGCTCTAAAGATACGTAAAATAGATCAAAAGAGGAAGATGAAATTGAAACCAGAATTTGACTTAGCTTGGTAACTTCTTTCCTTCTCCTCTTCTCTTGCCCTTTTTCTTTGCTTCTCTCTCTCTCTCGTTTTTTGTTTTTCTCCCTCTTCTAACCTCATGGCAGACCTTCACTCTCCCTTATGTTGCCTTTTACATCTATTTTCTCTAGAAAGTTCAAAGAAAGTCAAACTAATCCATTTATCGCCATTTCATTGGTCCATATGCCCCCATTTTATTGGTCCATATGTTATCCTTCTATTGGTCCATATGTCACTATTCTATTGGTCCATGTGTTACTAACTTTAGGCTCTATTTGTCACTCATTTAAGCCTCTATATGTCACTACTTGTAAGGCTACACATGTCACCAATTGTAAGGCTACATATGTCACAATTTGTAAAGCTATACATGTCACCATTATAAAGCTCCACATGTCACAAGTCTAAAGTGCCATTTATTATAAATATAAAGTGCCACTTATCTCTAATTTTACCATTTAGGAATTTTACTAAGCCAATTTACACATTGAACCCTCAAACTTCCAATTTTTAATAATTAACTCAAATCACTAACTTATATCCTTTAATTTCTAATTTAATTATAATTTATCAAAATCATATCCAAGCACCTTGGAATATGTCAATTGATTAATACAATATGCATGCGCTTAATCTTCTAAACCTTTAACCCTCAACAATTTATGAGACAAGATATTACAACCTCTATGCACTCCCTCCTCTCTAGACGCCACCAACCCAAGTCCATTGT
Organism: Erythroxylum longipes; assembly: GCA_027563885.1. Classification (NCBI taxonomy): domain Eukaryota; kingdom Viridiplantae; phylum Streptophyta; class Magnoliopsida; order Malpighiales; family Erythroxylaceae; genus Erythroxylum; species Erythroxylum longipes. The sequence continues at coordinate 15,109,959 of JAOQMS010000002.1, forward strand.
CCTCTCCTACTGTGGAATTCCCTCTTGATACCAACAACCCCAGTCCATCGTCTTCTTCCACTATGGAATCTCATTTCCTTGTTTCCTCTCCATCACCTACTCAGACTCCATTATACCCACAACTTTCTCTTTCACCATTACACTTACCTTCTCCTCTCCCTCCACCTCGCTCAGCTCGAGTTAGGAAACCTAATCCAAAATACTACAGTGAAAATTTTGTTAACTTTACCACTAAGCACCTACTCCTTACTACACTTGAACCATCCACTGTCACCTAGGCTATCAAAGATCCCTATGGCGCAAAGCAATGGATGTTGAGTTTAATGCACTTTTACATAATGGTACTTGGGAGTTGGTTCCAAAACCCAATCATGTTCCCATCAATTGCAAGTGTGTATTTATATCAAATGAAAAGCAGATGGTTATATTGATAAGGATAAAGCTTGCCTTGTGGCAAAAGGATTTTTTTAAGAACTGGTGTATGATTATTTTGAGATATTTAGTCCTGTTACTAAGACTATGACAATCAGAGTTATATTTTGTCTTGCTTGTCCTAAAATTGGCCATTACGCCAATTGGACGTTCATAATGCGTTTATTTATAGATCGTTGACTGAAGATGTCTACATGGAGCAACCTTCAAGTTATATTCATTCACAATATCGTCATCACGTCTGCAAACTACAAAGGGCACTATATGGCCTCAAGCAGGCTCCTCAGGCTGGTATACTAAGTTACATAATTTTTTACTTGTTGTTGGCTTTTGCAAATCACTTGCAAATGCCTCTCTATTTGTTTATAATCACAATGACATCATGCCTTTTTTATTAGTTTATGTGGATGATATTGCACTCATATGTAACAATTCCAAGTTCTTGGATTACTTTTTTTCATAATCTAGCCACCCATTTTTCAATTAAAGATTTGGGTCCTTTGTATCATTTTTTGGGTGTCAAGGTAATTTCCACTCTAACACATATTTTTCTTTCTCAACATCAGCACATTTCTAATTTACTTGTCCATTTTAACATGGATTGTGCTAAAGAGGTTGCCACACCAATGAGTTCATTTGAGTCTTACACTCCTGTTGATGGCTCACCACAAATTGATGATAAATCTTATTGTCGCTTTGTTGGCTCTCTCCAATATCTGGCCATCACTCCTCTAGATATGTATTTTTCTATAAACAAGCTCTCTCAGTTCACGCATGCTCCTACACAGTTGCATTTGCAAGCTCTCAAAAGTGTTCTCGATATCCAAAGAGTACGATTCATCATGGGTTGTTCCTCAACCGTGGTTCTCCTATAACTGTTATTGCTTTTTGTGATTCTGATTGGGATGGTGTTTAGGATAATGGTCGTTCTACTAGTGCATATCTGTTATTTCTTGGTTCTAATATCATTTCTTGGTGATCCGCTCATCAAAAATCTGTTTGTCGATCATCTACTGAGGTTGAATATAAAACCTTAGCAAATGCTGCTGTAGAGATTTTATGGGTTTAAAATTTGCTTCATGAATTAGGTGTTTGTATCCAGTAGTCACCAAGCTTATTTTGTGACAATACAGGTGCTACATATTTTTGTGCCAATAAAGTTTACCTTTCACGTATTACGCATTTCGCTTTTGATTATCATTTCGTTCTTGAACATGTCTCTGGTGGTTCTTTACGTGTACTGCACATTAGCTCAAAGGATTAGTTAGCTGATATGCTTACTAAATCTCTTGGTCGCAGTTAGTTTCTCCATTTTTGTTCCAATATATAAGTCCAAGGAATAACAAACTCTAGACCAAGTCTTACAGCTTGTAACAGTTTACTATTCTTTCTCTGTTTGTTGTAACTATCTCCTATTTTATCTCCTGTACTTTTGGTAGCTCTTTGTATAAATTATAGCAATTATAGTCAATGAATAAATAAGAAAACTCAATACCTTTAAAGGGAGGGCATATGATAGGCTTCTACACGGGCATCCAAGCATGTCAATATGTCATGAAGGATATAGTGAGTGACCTACTATAGAAAAACATAAGAACGTTGAGAGAGTATTGAAGTTAAGCCTTTGCAAACAAGAAGAAGGATATATATTAAATGCATGAATAATGCTTCTAGAGTACTTCAGAATTTGTAATCAACTGCAAATGAACCTTGTTTCATCATCTTCAAAGCCTCAAATGCTGCATTATGTATTTTGACATGTAAGAAATCTAAATTGTAAGGTAATGGGGTGCGTAGACTTGAAAACATGTCGAAATTCTTATTTTCTTTTCATCCAAATGTTGTAAACCTACGTCCAATTTTAAGGAGTGTAATCTAAAGAACAACAATGGAGGACAGATTTCAAATAGGATTAGTATATACAACACTTAAAGCAAAGGTTATCATATTTATAAATTGTAGACGAGGCAAGTTTTATTAGAGACGTCCTTAACTTTTAATGTTTGTACATGAGCCATCTAGCAGAGTAAACTTACCTTTGGGATTCGATGTTTAAACCACACCACCGAGGTTATGGCAACTTTTTTCCTTATTAGATGAAAAGTAACGAAGCGCACTTTTGCACTTTAATGAGAAGATTTCCAAGAAAAGTTACTGGTTAAATAATAGAAATGTGGACTTGCCAGCCCCAATCTTTATGGAACATAGGGTTAATTATTAAAAAATTATAAACTTTGCTCAATTTTTTAATTATAGCCTAAACTTTAAAAAGTGATAATAAATTGCTAAAATTTTCAATTTTTTCAATTCTAACCTGATGTTAGTCTTTTCATTAAGTTTACTAACATGACTTGTCGTGTTCCAGAAATCCTAACTATTAATATATGTTAGTCAAAATTAATACAATAAATGAAGATTAATGAAATGACTTGAGGGTATTGGGACTGCGTAAACTGATTTAAGCCGGGAGAACACATTAGCCTAATTATTGATACACGTCAGTCAATATTAACAAACTGAAAATGAAAAGAATAAACTGAAACTGAAGGGTGAGGGTGTCGCATGCATCATTTTTAACTAATGACGTCATTTTAATTATGTGATTAAACAACGTCATTTTATTAATCTTCATTTGTTATTTTAATTTTGACTTACGTGTATTAATAATTAGGGTTTCTGAAACACATGGTAAGTCACGACAGTAAATTTAACCGAAAGACTAACATTTAGTTAGAATTAAAAAAATAAAAAAATTTAATTAAAAAATAAAAAATTTAATTAAAAAATAAAAATTTAAACATTTTATTATCATGTGTCAAATTTCCGAAGTTTACAAGACCATTTTTTGGGTATTCATTGATAGGCCATTGTCATCGTCAAAAAGTCTACATCATAACTCCTTATTTCCATTCCATGGAAATGGGATCATGTCTTTTACTCTTTCATGCTTATATATTACACGTTACGATAGCTATTATTACACTCTCCTAGTTTGAACAAATCAATTAAACAAATATATCTTATTGTCTAAATTATTTAATTAGGGAGTTGAGAGAATAATATGAATATAATATTGTCGTTAGAATTGAAATACGGCACTAGATATTGAACAAGTAAAGGTTATGAAAAATAAAAAGAAAGAAATTAAGGCATTAAATTGAAGTCAAAACCTGAAAATTTATAAACCTTACATATGCAATGATGTGATGTAATATATAATCGTCTTACTCATAATAATTGTTGTTAACAGGTTCAGCAATTAGACCAAGACAAGGCAAGATTTCTGGACTTGAAAATTACAAAGGAGGAATAGAATGGGTCAGGTCAGCCAGCCATGAAGCCCGTCAACACCACCCATGCGGTCAATATTTTCAACACCCTTCTTAATTTTCTGTTGTTCGTTCGTTACTACACTATCCCTAACCAAACCATATACTATAAATACGTTCTTTGGGGTCTCTCAATTTGCATGTCTAGTTTGCTTATCCTACTTACAAACATCTTCAAAGTCTCAGCGTTCCGTCTGCACCTAAGTAGAAGAACAACCTAGAGACACGTAGGGATCCGAAGTAATCTGGCCCATGGCTTCCTTACAAGCTTCAATTCGACTTTTTCCTTCACCTTCTTCTGTTTGTGGTGGTTCAAGTAAAATACAGGCCGCTATATCTGTCCCTAAGCTTCCAAGATTCCGTTTCTCAGTTCCTCGGAAACAAGCACGAAACTCGCTAGAGGAACTGAATTCAAGAGACCTGTTTGCGACGTCCACAGTGCCGATGGAAACTCTTCATGATGTCAAAAGAAATGACGAATCAGTAGTAAATTCAACAACCAGAGCAACCGCCCAGCTTTATGCCATCTTAGAGGCTGTTGCTGATAGGATAGAGACGCATCAAAACATCGGCGAGCAACGAGACAA
>JAOQMS010000002.1:15143335-15156541 GCA_027563885.1 Erythroxylum longipes
CAATATCATAAAGATGACAAAGTGCATCAATATTTTAGGTTGATTAATTTTCCATAAATTTTAATGACAATATAAGACGTGTATCAACATTATGATAGCACAATGCATAGGATGCGTAGATTAAATCTGAAAGGTGTAGTACCGTAATAAAATTATTCCAATCAATTTAGCCTACTAAAAGTGTAAACACGGAATACAATTAAAGGCATTAACTTAGATATGATAATAGTTGTCATTAGAAGAAAAAACGATTGTATGAATTTTCTTGCCAATGCATGAAATGATATAGATCATAAATATATATTTCTAATTCAAGCTTTTGAGTATTTGATACTAAATTCAGATTCAACATTACTATAATGTTCGAGACATGATAAAAATAGGTTATTAAGTAGAAGTAATTGATTCAATCTTATACAAATAGTTTGTATTTGTTGAATCAAGTGGAAAGAATGCTAGTAAGATAATTGAGACTATCTTGTTATGTCATATTAGTTTAATCAACATACTGAGAATTATAAAGTTACATACAAAAATATATGTATCCTTTTGATTACAAATTGTATGAAACTTATGACACTTATTAAGTTAAAAATAACCAACTCTACCTTTACTGATGATGATGGTTTTGAATTATTAAATTTTATATACGTGATGTATTAGATATAACAACAATTCATATAAGGATAATACTTATATTTCATTATATTGACTAATGATTTTATATAATATAATACTATATTAAATGAAATAATTATTTAAAGTTTGAAAAGTTCAAAGTTTTTTAATCTAAATAGAAATTAAACATTAAGAATATTAAAACATTTTAATGAGTTTAATGTAGTGAGATTTAAAATTTTTAGTTATTTGTAAAGAATGAGATTCTCTAGTGAATACCTAAATAACTAAATTATATAAAAATATGGATTTATCTAAGGAGGAATATACAATATGACATATTATATGACGCAATATTTATTTCTTATATAGTTATGTCTAATGCTGCAACATACCTTTAATAGTTTCAATTAAATCAATTAGTAAGATTTCATATTAGATATGAAATGGTAAGACCTTAAAAGAGTCAAAGTTAATGATTTTAGGACGCGATTCTTAGTTGAAGCATGCGTTATCTAATAAGTTTAGAACCAAATTAGATAATAAATGGTTATAACATATCCAAAAGGTTGGATATAATCTTATAGATCCCATTGAATAAATATTTGTTTTAATGTGTACTTATAGAAAAATGGTTCTCAAGATAAGTAGTGGGAGTAACATAAAAATTGAAAAATTCAAATCTCATGACAGTATATCCAATTGGAACCAGCGCATTTATTGATATGTTTGATGTATAGTTAATAAGCTATAAGATATTAAAAGATTAACTTTCATGCGAATTCAAAAGATTTTTTTTTAGGGATGATTATGACTTTATCATATATACAAGAAGATAAATGGGAGTACAGTTGTACTATTTGGTGGGAGTATATAGAGGCATACTACTCATAAACAATAACAAAAACAACAATAATAACATAATGCTCGTAAAGAATAAATATTTATATTTTTAATTATTAAATATATGATAGTCCAAGAATAACTCTTATTCGATATGAAAAAGTAATAACTTAATTTTAGGAATTAGATCTATAGAGATATAGATACAAAAGTTATTTGCCTATTCTATTCCAAATAAATAGTTAATTTATTAAAAGTATATAGTATTTAAGATATCTATTATTCTATATGGGAGTGGATATTTGAGTTAAAAATCATGTGAGTATTAACTTTAGAAGTAAATCCTTGTTAAGGAATATTTTACTTAGAATAATATCATTTTGAGATAGGAAAGGTTCTAATTAGCAGGGGAAGTTATTATTTAGATCAAGAAGTTATTTAATGAACTTTGTAATTCCTTGCATTATTTAGATAATAATATACTGTAGAACATTATAGTCATTGGACATGTAAAACGAGCTGAGATCTCATCAAAGATCTAAGTATGTATTTAGGCAGTTTCTCTTAATTATGTGATAATTAATATGAAACTTATAAGATTTAAACAATTACTCACTATAGAGAATTTTGTATAATTCTGTCCTAACAGTAGCATGATCGTTATATGGTGATATAATATAAGATACCTAAACGATTGACTTAGAACAAGTGGAAGATTGTTGGTTTATGCCCTACAGTGAATCAGTTAATTATAGTTTAGTGAAATAATTATTTAAAGGCATTCATTATCTTATACATATTTAGATGTATATGAAAAAATCCATAGGATAAATATGCATTATAAATAAAATTATAATTATGAGATTCATATTATATTTATGTTTTATCCCTAAATTGTTCTTAGTGATTATTCTATTAATATTAGACATTAATAAAATGTAAAAAGATTAGCACATGTTATGTTTTCTCCTTATGAAATAAGTAGTGAATCTCATAGACTAAAGTATAAAAAAACTTAAATAGAATTGCATGTGTTTGTTAGATAACAAGTTCCCTGAATTGATCTCATATGAGAATTTCATTTGAAAGGTTACTTATTTATCTATAGAAATTCTCATTGTAATGATTGTATAAGTGATTCTTTGACTTGAGATCTCTAAAGTATCTCATTTGAGGATTGTTATATTTTGATAATATTCATCTATTATAATCAAGAGTAGCTCAATTAGTAGTCATTAGATATGACATGAACATCAAGGAAATATTTAAGTGATAAATATAAGATTCATCACCCTAAAGTAATTAAAGAGAATATTCAACTATTCTCAATCAGTATTGATTCAATAAATACTTGGTCAAAGTGGAATGACACTTTGAGAATAGTTTTGAAATGTCATTAATTGAATTAATTACTAATAGTAGAAAACTATTATGATTGGATTCAAATAGAGTAGACATTATTTTCATACTCTATGTTTAATGAAACATTGTATGAAGAAAGAATTGAATTATACAAAAAAGTCATGAACAAAAAGTTTAGTTAAAAACCACTTTGACATTCTTAAATATTTAAGTTGTCACAATGTATTGCTAGAAATCAATTTTGACATATGGGTATAAATTATCTAATTAAAGAATTAAAGATAATTGAAGGAGTTTAATTTATCCAATCATATATATAATTTAGGGTTATAGTTTATATCCATTGTTAATATATTTAAGAACCTAATAGGTCATATAAAAAGAACAAGTTAAAGAAAGAAAAAATATTTTAATCATGTTAGATTTGATTGTTTGAAGAAATTTTATGATTAAAAATGAGATATTTAATAGATAAGAACTAATACGAGATATCATATCTTATTTAGACACAATTGATATTTAATTAGAATTTTATTTTAATTAAATTACGAAAATATTATAAATGTTATAAATTAGCTTAAACTCTAAAGGAGCTTGTATTTCTTGCCTAACCCTCTCAATAACAATTGTAGAATTTTCTTAACTTGTTTTGTGAATAGAAAAAAGGTTGTACATGTGTGCGTGCTAATATGGTAATTGAAATGAGTCAATTTTAAAAATGGCTTGAGAGAAACGATAAGATTAAGGTCAAGTTTCATAATAAGATAAATATTAGGATTCATGTTTTATTATTTCTTATGTGTTAATCATATTATAGAATTTAAGTCACCTTAACTTTTGAAAAATTAAACAAAAAATGTTTTATATTTATTCCGTTGCACCATAGACCAAATCCTGGCCATATTTTCAAACAAGATAGATATATTACCAAAAGAAAAAACCTTAAGTTATGCAAACTCTTCCCAAGGAACAAAAATAAAGAAAATATTAAAAATTAAAGACTTCATGGATAGAACTACCTGTCAAATTAATATATTTTAAGTTTATAAATAGAATTGTCTTACTAAAAATGATATTAAAAATATTCTTAATTTATTGTCTTAAATTTTATGCTAAGATATAATATTTTTAATTATGTACGATGACACTTAGCTATTTAATTTTACATTTTTTAAAGCCTAACCACTTCTTTCAAATAAATGTAGCAAACAAAATATGAATGCGAGGTGCACCAAGAAAAAGGTTACTGATACCTTTAATTGTACGGTGCAATTCGTTGAAAGGAGAGAAATTGAATGCCGAAGTTGCTTTGCTCTTACTTGACAGTAGGGTTTCGCCTTTTGGGGAGATTGGAAAGGTTAAAACAGCGTCCAAATGACGAAAGTAAATGTTGTTTCCGGTTTTACATTTATGAACACCAGATGGGTGCTCTAAAAGTCCCTTACTTTCAACATTTTAAGCTCATAACTATCATTATTTTATAAACTGAAGCCAAAGCTATAGATCGACACTTGTCCACCAAAAAAACGAAGATTCTTATTTTCTGGACCAGTTAACAATTCATAATCTTTGTTAACCATAGGTCACTGACAGACGCTTAGGTCCTAAACAATACAAAACTGATCATGGTAAACATTCCCAGGGCTTGCACCATCCTTTACTGCATCTACAAATCATAGCATATCAAGAGGATCCCATAAGGACATTAGCCTGATTTTGTTTGGTCTGGTTCAACTTACACTGGAAGCAATCCAATCCAAAAAAGAAAGGAACAATGATGAGTTGCTGGATTTAACCACTGAAACTATCTTGTCAGTGGTAGAAGCATAGAGTTTTTCATTAAAAGTGATAAGTTTAAACGTATATGAATGCAGACAATAAAAGATTAGAAATTTCCATTAACCAGAGCTCAAAAAATGATTAGGATGGCTTGTAATACTTTGTTGGAACAAATGGCATTTTGGTGACAACCCCATCATAAGCCTTTCCCCGTACCACCAGTTTGACTTTGGTGCCTGACTTGTGTAATCCAGATTTGACATATCCCATTGATATGTTCTTCTTCAGGCATGGGCTGAATCCTCCGCTGGTGACTTCCCCAATGTTTGTCCCTTTCTCATCCTGAATCTCACTGTGGGATCTGGGAGGAGGACCAGAGGAGAAAAATCCGACACGCCGAATTTTCGGACCCTCTTCAAGTTGTTTAAGTATTACCTCAGCACCTAGAAACCCACCTTCTGCTCTTCTTCTTTTGCCTATGGCCCAAGTAAGTCCTGCCTCCACAGGTGTTGTGTGTTGCTCCATGTCATTTCCATATAAGCACAGACCAGCTTCAAGTCGGAGGCTGTCACGAGCACCCAGCCCTGTTAACCTTACTTTCCCTTCTGATTTTTCGATGATCGCCTTGGCAAGATCCACAGCATACTCTGAAGGAACTGAGATTTCAAATCCATCTTCACCAGTATACCTGAAAATCTCCGCAAAAAGAAAGCAGTAACCCATCTATACCTGATAGATCCATCGCAAGGGACAATAAAGAGGAGGGGGATGTGCATTATGTAAATAATGGGGTATAAGTTGAGCAAATAATAAGTGATGCTTCTCGATATAAAAGCGGAACTTTTTCAGGCATTACGCCGTCTGTTGCAATGGAGTTTGCATTAAACTTTCGTGCAATGCCTACATATATGACAGAAAATTACATATTCCAGATTTATATTTCACACGCTTCTTATACTAACAGAAAGCATAGCAACAAATGAATATAGACATACAGCTTGGATATTAACTTCCTAATTCTAGCTAAAGAATGCAGAATGCATGAAAAGTTAGCTGATATTAGGATGGAAATTTGGTTTATAAATAAAAAGAAGAAACAGATGAAGAGGTGTACCCTGTTCTAGTCAGAAAGCAGTGTGCTCCATTGATGTCCAGTATTTGGAACTCTCCAAAATATATCTTGCTCAAATCCACTTTTGTCAAGTGCTGAAGAACAGGGGCAGCAAGTGGACCCTGTAAAACAAAAACCATGAAAACTGTATTTTAGATCCCACTACAAGATAAGATTCAAAGGTTAATGTCGTAGCCACTACCAAGCATTATGCAGTAGTAAGCCCACTCACAAAGATAATAACACAAGGCAAAAACTAAGTCAGTATATGTTGTCATTGCTTTTTCTTTGGAATGATATGTGTGTTAAAGAAAGTAAAGGGAAAAGGAATAAATGAACAAGAAATAGGACAAAAATTAAACTAACATGATCTGCATCAAAGAGATATTACCCTAAAAAACTAAAGAATCCCGAAGCAAAAGCTTAAACAACTACACGGACGGGAGATTACCTGGAGAGCTAAAAGGGATCTCTCGTCATGTATATGCCATGAGACATCTCCACCTTTTGCCTTGAATGCCTTCATATGTTCTTCAATGTGAGCCAGATCCTTATCTCTACACCCTGCATTCACAACTAGATATATATGATCATCCTTCACCTTAGTGATCACAGAGTCATCAATTGCACCCCCTTTCTCATTAGTGAAGACAGTTAACGTCCCAGTTCCATTTGCAAGTCCAACAACATCAGCAACAACAAGCTTCTCAAGGAAAGGAACACAGTCCTTCCCCTTGAGACTCAGTCCACACATGTGGGACACATCAAAGAGGCTACCATTCTCTCTACAATTCACAGTTGAGTCCATAATTGAGTCTTTATACTGTATAGGCATGCTCCATCCAGCGAACGGGACCATCTTCCCACCATTAGCGATATGATAGTCATAAAGAACAGTCTTTTTGAGTTCAGCTTCTGAAGCAAAGTATCGACGAGCTACTGCCTTCTTGTCGGCCTGAGCAAGTCGGCGGGTAATAGATTGGCCAAGTTGCCACAGTCCTCCTCTCATACTTTTAGAACAATCTGGTCAAGATAGCCTCAGCCATCAGATTATAACCGGCGAGTACATAATAAACCAGACCAATAACCATAACCAGATAAATCATCCTATATATAATATCACGAAGACCACCTTTGCAGATGTGAAATGGGAAAGACCAGATACACGAGACGATATTCATTCAAAGAACTAAACAAGCTCATTTAATCAATCCTTTAATGGCATTGAAAAGTAGTAATAACAGGAACACAATCACATCCTAAAGAAGCGAGATTTCATGGATAGTTCAGACAAGAAAAAAACTTGGACACAAAAACGCTTCAAAATCCAACCGGGTACATTCGAGAGCAACTCTAGTCATCTAGATCTCATTGACACTCGTAAACCGTAGTTTGGACCAGACTATCAAGTAATATTCCCACGATCAGATCACTACATAAACAAACCATGAATGGCGACAGAACAACTGGAAAGACTTACAGGTAAAGAGTTACCTCTCTGGATTGAAAACAGCTTAGTAGTGTTAGAGAAATCAGAACAGAAAAGAGCCGGTAAGAGCACATAGATATAGAGAGGTGGGTAATAGTGGGTGCCACGTGGAGAAACAAACAATTAAAAACCCCATCACGAGTGGGTGGTGCGAGGGCTCTCAGATCGGGCAACCCAATCCTATATGTCTAAGCGTCAGTACCAACCGCACCAGTAAAGTGTTCGCCTGTAATAATTGGTTACATTTGTTGATTTTCGCTTGCTATGTTTCTTGGCAACTTCAAACTCCTTCAAAGCAATGAGAAAACTAAGGGTAAACAAAGGAAAATTCCCTTGCGGTTAAAGTCGTTAGTTCAAACCAAACTACTTGAATTAGTATATTAATTTTTAACATCTAAACAAACCATTTAAAAATCGGAACAAGAAAAATCAAAAGACAAAAATATAAGTTCAATTTAAGCAATCTCTTTTTTTCTTATAAATTAATAAGAATCATTTTTTAACATACATCCTATACATAAATGTTTAAGTTGATAAAAAAGTATATAATTATATTTAGTATAACAGTACGGTGGAATGTGAGCGCCAAACAACAGAAATTTTATTAATAACTTGTTAATAAAATTCAAGTAATTTATTTAAAATATATAATTTATGCAGAATAATTTTGTAACTTTAAGAGAAGGTGTCTCTTTTTTCACAACATATATTTTTCTATATTTATTCAACAAGCACGTTAAAAAGAGTCTGTAAATTTTCTTTTGTTAACTTTAAAATATACTTATGTATATTATAACAAACTAATAAATTAGTTCATTATCTATGCAACAATTTTTATTTATATCTCATTAATGGTTAGTAAAGAATAGGATATAATGAAAGTAAAGAATTAAAAGTTTAATCATGCTTATAACTTTGAACTTTTTTATAAAATTCTCAAGTAACAAGTTTCAAATTATAGATAAGAACAAAAATAACTTGCATTTTGAAACAGAATGCTAATAAATATGTATACACAAATTGTTGAGCTAAATTTAAAACACACATTGAAAATTTTTAAAATGATAAAATACATTGACATTTTCGTAGTGGTTTCATGATTTTAGTGGTGTTGGTTTGAATAGTTTAGCAAATTTATATCCATCATAAGAAAGCAAAATTTTCTTTGAAATTTATTGAAAATTCAATTATGTTAGTAGTAATATCACATTTCAGCTAATAAGTAATAAAATGGTAATGCTAATAATTAAAAGACTAAATTACAATAGTCTTCCTAATATTACCTATCATTTATGTGATTTAGTGGGAATAACATTTTGTCTGATTCTAGACTTGCTCAAAGTCAACGAGTTTGACTCCAGTTTATCGAACTTCTGATTAGGATTAGGCTTTTATTTATTTTTTAGATTTTGGGTCAGGTTCAAACTCAGGCTACCTGGCCTAAAGACTAATCAGACTTGAGGCTCATAACTAAGGCTTGAATCTGATTGTTTTTAACGGCCTAAAACTCAATTAGTCCTAGGTTAAGGCTAATTATTATTTTTAATTTAAAATTTAAAGTATAATTTTTCTTATAAGCTTTGGTTACATTATGATTAAATAATTCTATAATGAGTTGATTATGGATGTATAATTTTCTAAAATATAGGTTGTTAGAGCTTCTAAAAGCTCAGCATCTCTCATGTGATTTATGGATAAGCCAATTGTATGTTTGTTGTTAGGTCAATCCAGTGATTTTGGTAGATTGTAATGTATTGCATTTATAACTTATGCCTTCAAAAATTCACAACTTACAACCCTATTACAACTCTGTTACACTAAGCATTACCACATAGGCCTATCACAAGATTTGTGTAGTTTAAAATGCATTTTAAGTCCCATTCATAAGTAACAAGCATAGGCCTATGGATTTCACAACACTCTTCAACATTGTCCATATGTAAAAGAAACACTTTATCAATAAAAAAAATCAATATAGAGATGAAATTCTACCAAACTTAGACCTTTGCTATAGTAGTAGTTACTGGTGAGAAGGTTCTATGAAAATATTAGCCTATATGGAGATCATATCAATAAAGAAAGAAACAAAACTTTGAAGAGATAAAACACGAGGAGATTTATTGACTTAGAAGAAACAGATAAAACCCAAAATGGACTTATACCTGAAGCATGGTTAGGTATAATTAGTAGAATGAAGGGTGAAAAAATATATATGCAACAAATTAATGACAAAAGGAGAAATAATAAACACAAACAAAAGCATCAAAAAGAGACTAGGTGTGCATACATATCACCATTAAACTCATCCCTTAATAGAATTTTGAACTATGTTTGAGATAAAAATTTGTTAGAGGCCTTGAAGCCCCTTTTATAAGGCTCAAAAAGGAATTACACACATAAGTATTATTGTTAAAGAGATTGCAGCCATGACATTAATGAGTGCATAGATGTGAAAAAAGGATAGGTATTTTGATTTAGAGAGGGTAATTGAGACAATTCCTATCACACATATTTATAGGAATAAAGAGGAGGGGAGCACTATGAAGCCAGATCACACTCACATTACCACTCAAATATTTTAGAGATTGGGCAATCAACATGATAATATGGGAACACATAGAGTTAAGTAAGACATAAATGAAGAAATCCGCAATGTTCATCTAAATATGGGGAATATGTAGACCATCCAACATCTAAGAGGCATAAGAGAGAGGGGATGTCTTTCGATGTCAATCAATTAGGTCTATATAATTTGAAGGTTAACATCATACATCATTGTTATAATATTAAATTTTGAGGTGAAAAGGATCTTTCTAGATAATGTTAGTTTTATAGACATACTCTTATATGATGTATTAGAAACCTCAGGTTTGTCTCTATCTCAACTGGGGCTTATATATATCCCTCTAATATATTTTGAGAGAGCCTAAACTTTGGTGGAAGGAAAAATGTAAGTGTTGTTTAAGGTTCAGATACATCCAAGATAAGCCATAGTTTTGATTCCATATAGTAAGAAGGCATGCAACTTCCAATATGATACTTGGGAGACCATCATTATATATCTTTAAGATTGTTTTATACCCATATATTCAAACCATGAAGTTTTCAATTAATTACGAAAAAAAGGTAAGTCATATGAGACATCAGTATAACTAAACAGTGCTATATATAACATCCCTTAAGATTGATAAGAAAGCATTGCTCTTATGAGCATTTAAATAATAGATTTTCAAAATCTAGAAAAAGAGCTACAAAGTGAGCCTACAAAGGAGTAAATGAAATTAAATTAAGAACACTTGCTTTCCACAAAAGTAAGTAAAATTAAATGGTTAATTGATTAGGTCAAAAAAACGAGAGTTAAAAATAAGGGAACAAAAACAAGAGAAGTAAATTAAGCAAAAGAATATGTTTGATATATTATTCAGAAAAGAGTAAATTATATTTTAAATTTTAAACTTTTCCTAATTTTGTAATACTAATTAGAACTGTTGAAAATATACTCAAGCTTTTAATTTGTTGTAAAATTAGTCCATCCTAAACTCTTGTATTAATAGTGCTCACTTTTTAATTTCATCATACATATGTCATTTAAATAGTTGAAAAAACTAAAATTATTTAAAAATTTTGAAATTACCTATGAATTGTTTACTCTCTCCAATATTAATTCCCTTTTTATAACTCTCCCTTTAGCCTTTTTGAAATTATATTATAGGCTTGATAGTTATAAGGCTATCATCAATTATATTGAAGTAAAAATGTAAAATCAAATCCTTAAAGTATTATAGCTTTAATAAGGAGGGTAAACACTTATTTATGATATACGGAACAAAAATATACTTCAATAAGCTAATTTGACAATAAACTTTCAATTTTATGAGATTTCAAACATGCAATAAGTGCCAGATATGCTACATTTTTTTCTTGCACAATAGACTTTGAAACAACTTCTAGATAAAAAATCAATTTAACATGCATCTAAACTAAGCTTGGCTAATTAATCATAATTAAACATAATAACCATTTAATACATTCATAAGTAAATGATTAAGGAGAAGACAAACTTATAATGGCAAGTAAGAGAGATTTAAACTACGTATCTCTTTTCATTTGACAGCAATCAATCCAACACCTAAATTAGTGACACTTAAAGACCACTTCAAGTTATTCAACATCAAATTTCTACACCCAATTGCAACATACTCGACTTATATCAATAATCAACTTTCACTTTTCCAATTATAACAATATGAACTTCAGGCTGAAAATACCTAAAACCTAAATAACAAGGAACTAGAATCTTATGATTCTTTAAATCAAGAAAGAAAACTCTACTTTATCCAAATTCACTTATTAGAACAAACCCTATAATAATTTTGATACCTACAAGTTACCTTCATAAGATCATATTAAGTTCTTGTAAAAGAAAAAAGAGGAAATTCTCACAAAAGTGAAGAAAATTCTCGATTTTATTTCTATATTGATTATTCTTAAATTATATCAATAATATACCTTTTATATTAATAAAACACCTAAGAAATAAATTCCCAAAAGGAATGAACTTCTATACCATAGTCAAATCAGGAAATAACCAAATAAATTAAACATAAATATGAAGTTTAACAAAAATAAATACTTAATCCTTTATGATTGGTGCCTATTTAAGACTCATATTGCTACTAATTTTGTTTTGGAACTTTTTGAGTGCTTAGAAAAGATTAGTTTATTGTTAATTACAAGTCCACTTTAGAGCTAATTTGTCTCTATTTCTCAAACCTCCTGATTCTAATTTAAGATCAGTTTCAATCATCAACATGACACTAATGCCTACTATATTGTACTTTCTTATTCTCCAATCTTCTCCAAGCTTTGTCCTTCATTTGTCAAGCACATTCTACCTTCAATAGCTTGCAAAAAAGAGATCATTCTTACAAAGGTAGCTAATTCATCTTAAACAACCTCCTTATCTTTCCTCTTAATGATTAATCATTACAAAACTACCTTCATACATTTAGTCTTTACTCTAGTCATTAGACTTCCAATTTCTTATAAAGGATCATAAAAATGGTTGGAAATAGGTTATTGTGATGGTCAAAGCTAATATCTATAATTTCCTCTCTCCTTGAAAGTATTCATCCTCGAATTAACTACATCATATGAAGATAAATTGGAAACATTAAAAGTAGTACTCACATTAATGTAATTACTTGGAAATTTGATCTTTCCTAACATTTGAAAAGATCCATCTCTTGTAGGTTGTAACTTAGACTTCCTTTATGTAGGAAACCTCCCCTTACACTCATAAACCTAAACCCATTTTCCATATTAAAAAACATCCTTTATGTACCCTTATTGGCTTGCCTTGCATATTACTTATTCTTTTTCTCTATATTAGCATAAACCTTAACATGCCAATCCCTAACAAAATTTGTCTTATGCTTAACATCTATATCATCATGTTCATTAGTAGGCAAAGGTAAGATATCTAAATGCGTTAAAGGATTAAAACTATACACAACTTCAAAAGGATAATGAGAGGTAGTAGAATGTGCCAGTAGTGTGCCCTAGGACAATGGTCATATGTGACTTTTGTACTGACATTCTGACTTATTATTTATATATTATGAGGTATTCTTTTATATAATGCATATATATTTTTTATGTAATGTGATTTACATTTCATGAATAGTATTAGACTTATGTCATCAAGTATGTGACTTGATAGTAAAACCACAAACATTATAATACTATTCTAAATTGTCCCTGGTTGATCATTATTGGTGGAACAATAATGAATTAAGGCTAGTATGTGTTCTGATTGATCATCACATTTTACTGATCATAGATATGAGTATCAAATCAGATACATAGATATATATTAAAGATTGTATATTGGACCGACTCACAAAGAGAACACTACGTGGTTTCATGTCATTAGTGATTCTCAATATGGTTTGACTTTAGTCCTTTGACCTGAAGTCATCATGGTTCCCTACATTAGGAATTC
>JAOQMS010000002.1:15156641-15167938 GCA_027563885.1 Erythroxylum longipes
TAATCAAAGGTTGACATGTACTATGCCTTATGATTAATCTTGATATCGTGTTACAAAGGGACTGAGTTTGTAACCATGGTTGTAGGTTAAATTAGATTAACGATCCTCATTTGATTTAGGTAGTGATAATGTCTTGCTAGAGGCCGCTTATGACTTATGGGCCTTAAAATGTGATCAACCCCATTGCCAACATCAAATGAGCCTACAAGGTCGCACACAAAGAGTGATGTGATTTGGACTTATTCTCTTAGGCCTAATTTATTAGGCACTGAATAAATATATGTGGATATATTTATTGGGTTAGTTGAATTAAGTTGTCAAGCTTTTATTATATGAGATATAATATGGGCTGAAACTTATTGGGCTTCCATAATCCATAATCCTAATGGGTTTAGGATTATGATATTCTTAGCTTCTCTATAAATAGAGGGCTTATGTCTCATTAGAAGACATACGAAGCCACTTATTCCTTTTCTCGAGAGAAAAACTGTGTGGCATTCTAAAGAGTTTTAGAATGTGTTAGCATACATTAGCCGCTACCCTGATCGTTCATCCTTGTGTGGATACTAGTAGAGGACGTTTGCGAGCAACAGAGTTAAGATGTCTGAAAAAATCTCAATCCTTGCGCTTTAAGAGGTAATTCCATACACTTCTTGTTGTGTTTTTCGGTTAACCAAGGCACAAGACCCAAAGACTTATGGTCCATTCCGCTACGTATTGTGCATTCCCGGCCTATAAGCGATCCAACAGAATGAACCAACCTATTATATGAAAGCCTAACATGCGACAAATACTTATTCTATTATTTTGAATTCTTTTGAATGATGGTATGATATAAAATAGTAAGTGTCTTATTAATTATTTTAATTTATCCATCCAACCGAGGATGTGTAACAGTAAAAAGAAAAGAGTTTAGTTCCTAACTTATTCCACAAAGTATGCCAAAAATGAGTTAAGGACTTAATATCTTTATCACTTACCATAGTTATTGGCAATCCATGCAAACAAACTATTTCCTTAAATAACAAAATTAATAATATATTTTGCATTATTATTTTTAGAATAAACAATAAAATGCACCATCTTACTGAACCTATTAATAATAACATATATGTTATCTTAACTACTTGGAGACCTAAGCAAATCTAATACTAAATCTATAGATATGTCAATACAAGGTTGGATATATATAGGTAAATATGTATACCTACTATAGAACATCACTTTAGATTTTTCTTGCTTATATGTTATATATACATATATATATATATATATATATATAAACTTAGTAATTTAGTTGCAATGAAGTAAGCAATACGTATCTTCTAGATAATGCATCAAATATAACAGTTTCCTTTCCATTCTTGTACTTAATGATGTAAGGAAACATCTTGATAAACTCTTATCTATTTGTAATGTATTACCTTAGGATTTTAAAAACTTTAAGCTCTTAGATCACAATGAATTATGAATACCCTCAACCATAAATAGTGTTATCGTGTTTTTAGAGTTCTAAATAATGCATGTATATCCTTGTCATAAGTAGGATAATTCAATGTTGTCCTATTGAACTTTTCATTAAAGTAAGCAATTAGTTTGGAATCCTCCATCAAAATGACCCCTTATACCAATTTTAGATGCATCACTTTCAACATTAAAAGCTTCGTCAAAATTAGCAAACATAGTAAAGTTGCATAAGATTTTAAAAGCTTTATCATACATATCACACCACTTAAACACAATATTCTTTTTAAAAATTCCATTCACAGGTTCTATGGTAAAACTAATTTCTTTCACAAGCCTTATGTAAGAACTTGCTAATCTATGAAAGCTCCTTACCTCATTTACATTCTTAGTGTAGGTTAATTGTTAATTGCCTCAATTTTATCTTCATCCATACTTATTACATGTGAACTCACAACAAAACCAATAAAAATGATGTCGTCCTATTAAACTCTTCATTGAACTGAGCAATTGGTTTGGAATCATCCATCAAAATAACCCTTATACCAATTTCAGATGCTTCACATTCAACATTAAAATCTTTGTCAAAATTAGCAAACCTAACAAAGATGCATAAGATTTTAAAAGCTTTATCATACATATCACACAACTTAAACACAATATTCTTTTTAAAAACTCCATTCACATGTTCTATAATAGAACTAAATTCTTTCACAAACCTTATATAAAACTTACTAATCCATGAAAACTCCTTACCTCATTTGCATTCCTAGGTGTAGTCAAATCGTTAATTGCCTCAATTTTATCTTCATCCATACTTATAACCTGTGAACTCACAACAGAACCAAGAAAAATGATGGATTCCATACAAAATGCACACTTTTTAAGAATAACATACAATCTATGCTCCCTTTAAACACGAAAAATAACATGTAAATATGATCATCCAAGTTTTCGCTATACATTAAAATATTATCAAGTAAACTAGAACAAATTTTTTTAATAAATTTAAAAAAACATGATTCATTAACCTCATAAAGGTGTCACTTGCATTAGTTAAACCAAATAACATCATTAACTGCCCCTATAAGACATATGTTGTCTTAAAAATAGTTTTCCATTCATGATCTTCTTTTATACAAATTTGTTATTGGTCATTTTTTAAATCAAATTTAGAAAACATATATGAACCAAGAAATTTTATCAAGCATATCTTCTAACCTAGGGATAAGATATCTATACTTAACAGTTATTTTATTGATGGCTTGGAAATCAATACATATGCACCATGTTTCGTCTTTCTTTTGACAAAAATCATATGATCAAACATGGACTAAAACACTCCATTATAAATCCATTTTATACTTACTCATTTTCTTAACCTGAATTCTTTGTTGCATCAAGGTTAGCTTTATAAGCTAGTTTATTAGGGATTGATGAATTGGGACTAAAGTTTACTTGGTATTATATACGACTTGAAAGAGGTATCATAAGTGGTATTTCCTCTATAAATATATCTAAAAGTTTCTATAATAGAGAAACAATCACACTTGACAAGGAAAAGATAAGCTCATTAATTAAAAAGTCAACATCCTTGTAAAAAAAGTACAAGTACTTGTTTCCTTCTCACCATTACTAGAAAAGTACTAACTCTCTTCCTTTTATCTATATTTTATAATGCAAACTTTGATTTTTTTTCTCCTTATGGACTAATATAATCTTTTTACTTTTTTTTGCACACTTCCCTTTTTATTACTTTTTTTTCTTGAGTACTTACTTATTTTGCTCTCGTCTTATACTCATTAGCTATCATAATATGATCATCACATGTTTCTTATAATATGAGAGATGTTAATATAACATTTTAGTTATTCATTATAAAAGAGTATTTATTCTTGTATCCACTATAAGTATCCTTTCTATCAAATTGTTACGAACACCACAATAGTATATAGCAAGAATATATTGGTGTCCCATCATAAAGAACCTTATTATTATAGTTGACAATAAAAAGGATGACAATACCTATTATGTCACCATATATTTATCCATTGCACCTTCTATGGCTTAGGATTGTATAATATAGTCAAGTTTATCCTTTCAATAAATAAAGTACTAGCAACGTTAGTACAACTACCACTATCAATAATTATCCTACATACCATATTACTTACATGGCATTTAGTAGGAAAGATGTGCTCATATTAGACCTTATTACCTTCCTCCTTAGACAGCATGTTAAAAGCACGCCTAATAACCAACATTTCTCTGTGAACAGATCCTTTAACATTGACATCACTACTATCATCTAATATTGGCATCTCATTATCACTTGAATTAACACTCTTTATGTCACTATTATCTATAACAATCATAGGTTTTTTTATTTATACGTTGAGAAGCAATATATTTAAATATCCTTGGCATATGAAATACTTAATACTACAAGATATAAAAGATGATGTAGTTTTGGTTTTACCTTTAAAAACATCAACCAAATCCTTTTCCTTGACATCTTCATTAGGCTTTAAGGTAATTTTATTGTCTTTCCTATTTGAACTATATGAGGGTCTAAATCAATCATATTTAGAAACACTTCAATTAATTACCTTTCTACATTGTTAGCCTTTATAATAAGTTATCCATCTCCACGCAATGTTATAACTCCACCATATTAACTATCTTTTTTTTAAAATCATCAATAAATCTAGCCATAGTTACACACGATCCTCCTCTATATTAACACTAATCATGACTAACTCCATCTCCTTATTATAATCCTCTAAGTTTATAGAACCTTAAATCAAACATTGTAAATTTATACAAAAGTTCCAATAATAATGTTAAGGTATAAACCTATTATGCATTCATGTCTTTATCTCTTCCTATGATTGAGTAGGTCTCTCATTATTCATGTGCCTATTGATCATAAATTGATCCCACCAAATATTATCATAATTTATAAATTCAACCACTACTAGTTTAACCTTCTTTTCATTAAAGTAATTATAAAAATTAAATATATTTTCTACGTTTCTCTCTCACTTTTAATGTATCTCGAGATCATCCTTCACTTGAAAGGTTGGGATTTTTATCGTGATACTACCCAAATTTCTTTCTCATTATAAAATAAGCTTTTTACCTTTTCTAGAACTAATCTCTTCATCATTGGAATCCTCCTCTTCCTCCTCCTCAAATGTGTGTTTTCTCGAAGATTTAGGTCTAGATGGGGACTCTAAATAATCCATCATCATATATCGAACCTTAGATTAGTCTTGGATATCCTTTATAAAAATCTTAAGATCAATTTCTATATTATATCCACCACTAGTCATATTTAAACCTAGTAAGAAAACATTAATAGTGAATATATTTTTTTCCTCACACATCCCCTTACATGTTTACGCTCGTGATTCAAGTAACTAAATTTTATCCATTCAATTCATTTTTTCTCAATGATATTCTCACCACTTTTGCCTTTTACTACTTATTTGTCCTTTCTAATCCCTATAAGAAGAACTCTATCAATGGTACTACTAAAAATAACAAGAACAATAGGATTATTAGCTTTGTTTGGAAAAAAATTAGGATCAACAAGAAGGAAACAACAATAAAATTAAAATAAGAATAAGTTATTAAAATCAATAAGAAAAAAATTAGGAAGTGAAAATTAGGAAAACTTAATAAAGATAAAATGAAACTAAGAATCCTTTTAAAATAAGGGAAACGATTAGAATACTTTATAACACACTAGAACACTTTATAAATAGGTTATATAATGTATGAAATATAGATTTTAATGCACATTTTTAATTATGAATGTTTTGTTTCATTTCTCATTTTATTTTATGTATATATGACACAAACTAACTAAAAAAATGTAAG
This sequence comes from Erythroxylum longipes, assembly GCA_027563885.1. Classification (NCBI taxonomy): domain Eukaryota; kingdom Viridiplantae; phylum Streptophyta; class Magnoliopsida; order Malpighiales; family Erythroxylaceae; genus Erythroxylum; species Erythroxylum longipes. The sequence goes on from JAOQMS010000002.1 coordinate 15,161,991, forward strand.
AGTAAACCAAATACTTTATAACACAATAGAACATTTTATAAACAGGTTATGTAATGTATGAAATATAGGTTTTAATGCACATTTTTAATTATGAATGTTTTGTTTCATTTCTCATTTTTTATTTTATGTATATATGACACTAACTAACTAAAAACGTAAGAGTAAACCAAATGGAATAACTTTGAATGAAGAATAATACACAAGGTGAATGCTAAATTAAAAATAATTGTGAAAAGAAACAATTAGATAAGATGGATGATGAATGGAAAAGCATAATTAAGAAAAAAAGAAGAAATAAATTCTTAAACGATAAATAGCACCTCATTTTAAAATTCATAACTCTAATACCAAATAGTACGATTCTTAAGCTAAAACCACATAAAACCCAAATCATAAAGAATTAAAACCATAAGATCTTCTTCAAATCAAGTAAGAAAACACAACCCAAACCAAACTCGCTGATTAGATACAAGGCTATTGGAATTTTGATTGTCACAAGTTGCCTTGATAAGATCAAATTAAGCTCTTATTAAAGAACATAGAAAACATTCTCAATTTGATTTTTATGTTGATTAATTTTGAATTACATCAATAGTATACCTTTTATAGGCATAAAACACATAAGAACTAGGTTCATTAAAGGAAAGAACATGCATATCCTAATATAGGTTTAAAAAAGTAAATTAAATTAAAATGCTAATCCTTATCTAAATAGAAATCATAATCTAAATAAAAAAACAAGCAAATAACATTGAAATGCTAATCCTTATCTAAGTAGAAAATAACATTGATTTTGTTTCTCAAACCTCTCGATTTCAATACATGACTGATTTTGATCATTAACATAATACGGGTGTTGATTGCATTCTGCTTCTTAGTTCTCCAATCTTCTTTAAGCCTCTCTTCATGTTTTAAACATGTTCCTTCTTAAAAAAACATGTCGAAAAGTGACCAGTCTTGGGAATACATTTGACTCATCTTGAATAACCTCCTTTTCTTACCTCTCCATGATTAATTTTTGCTAAGCTATCATCTTCGTTTTTTACCATAGTTATTAAACCTCCAGTTACTCAAAAATGATCATAAGAATATTTAGAAATATGTGCTTATAATAATGCAAGCTATCCTTCTTCATATAACCTCTTTAAATTCTTCAACTTTACCACTATGATTATCATTGTAACCCTCAACTTTATAGCATTCAATAGGCTAATATCTAACAAATTCTTATAGTTCAAAGTCAAACTCGTTATCCTATCGCATGAAAAGAACTTAAACATTGAAAGATCATTGTATTTTTTATGCATATTGGATATAATAGTCAATGAACTATCATCTACACAAGGATACAAAGATAGATCAATATGGAAATATATATGTAGATGCTTTTATCATATAAGTTTGGGAGTTTTTTATTGCTTAAATCTATATATTTAAATAAATTAAAAACCAAAGAAAAGGACTTTCTATTAAGTGGATTCAGGTTAATGAAATCGAAGATACTGAACATAATCTCTTCAAATAAGAGATTGAAGAAGTTGCAATTGTTTTAGTTATTGTCTACTTCCATTAGTTTTAATCTTTTCATGTTTTTGTGAGAGATCTATGAAACATATATCTTTGAGTTTGTCTTTGGAGGTTTGAAGATGATAAGTTATAAGGTAGAAAAGATGAATAGGTTGAGATTTTATGGCGTACAAATTTGGTGTTAACCAAAAGGTCTTTTTCATTATTCCATTATGCAAGATAAATGGGATTCAAATGGAACTAATAAAAAGTGTCTCACTTTTGTTAAATGAAATCATGAATTTTTTCTGCATCATGAATATTCAACTATTCACTTTAAATGAACAATTAATTTTTATGGTAAGAGATGGGGACCTCTAGGTAGTAAAGGTCTTACTAAATTATAATCTAAGGCAAAAGATGGGGATAATCGTAAAGAGGGGTTTGATGTGAGAAGAAGTGAAGATTTCAAAAGTGGGCTCAATCTTTATTTATTTATTTTTATTTTTAATTATTTTAAATGTCATATATGTATTGACAAGTAAGATGATCAACCTATGTTTACAGTCTATATCAGTATTGTTAACGAAAGAGCTAACTGTGGACTATTTTTGTAACTAATTAAAAGTTTAAATAGAATTAGTTTTTTGATAGTTTTGGTTTGTAATATAAAACTAGGTCAAATTTAATGTAATTTACCCTTTAAAGCATATAGCATAACCTACAAAGCAAAATTTAAAGATAGCTACAATAATAGATTCTTAAAAAGATAAATTAAGATAGTTAGAACTAAGAAATTGTAATAATGGTGATATGAAATGTATACCATCCTAATTCTTCAAGAGAGGATAGTTTAAAATGGCTAGCTAGCCCTTCGAAGAAGTATATAAATGCTTTTGCATACACTTTCATGAGACCTCCAAATCAGACAATTCCTTGGTATAAACTTATATAGCATAAAAGGAATAGTCCTAGGTGTTCCTTCATCCTATGGTTAGCCTTCCTGAATAAATTGCAGACAAGGGACAAACTTCTTTACCTCCACACCCCAAATCGGTGCCCCTTGTGTGTTTTGGACTTAGAGACTATTGATCATTTATTCTTTGAATGTCCTTTCTCTAAAAAAGTTTCGTTAAATAGTCTAACAAACTTCCAAATACACCTACCTCACCTGACAAATCTTCAATCCATTTTAATGTGGGTTAACCAGTCACCTACCGTCAGAAACTATGACATTAATACCTTCTTCATTCTCATTTCTGTTATTGTGTATAACCTGTGGACTGAAAGAAACTTGCGAACCTTCAAAGATGAAGCCTTGGACGTAGGGAGCTTCAACACGAGAGTGATCTTTCAAGTTATGGAACACCTCAGCTCAAACATTAAGAGAAGGTAAAATGTATGTGTTTTATAATTCTAATGAAATGTCTGTAGGTTTGACTCCATGTTCAGGTTCGAGAAAAGAGAGGGCAATCCTAATTGCTATAAAAGGAGAAACATAAGATGAAGGAAAATCCGCAATCTCTGCTAAACTTCAATTATGGAAACATGGTGACTAAAGCTACAAGGGGATCTCCTTCGAATAACAGTCGAAGAGCCTTTAACCTACGGATGTTGCTTAGAAAAGAAGGAAGTCCAGATTGGGTCTTCAATGGAAGGTGGTTTAGAGATGATCTTTCTCCTACCACATCACCTCGGAATCCAACACTAAAAAGATACCGCATTCCTCTGAAAAGTTGAAGAATCAAAGTATGATGTACTGTTCTCAGGTTAAGGATTAGTAGGGAGGCTGGATTGGTTGATATGATAAATGAGTCTGTTACATGAAAATGTGTTACTGGCAAGATGGTCCTGATATAACCATCGTAGTGTAGTCATGGCATGGCTTAATCTGGTGGAATGCATGATGATGGGAAACATTTGTAGGGCTCCTTATGCTTTCTTGTGAGTTAGGCTTCTGGTCTGGATAAGGGATTGCATCTTGGGCAATCTCTAGTTGTACATAACTTCTTATTGTTTATAAAATTTTACTGATTTACCAAAAAAAAGTATAATCTTAATCTGTGAAATTATTAATGAAATTTGACAAAGTCTTGGGAAGGTGTACTTGTTAAGAACAAAGGTAAATCATTAAAAAATTCAAACCTTATTCAATTTTATAATAATTGCCAAAACTATTAAAATTAATAATAAAATATTTAAACATTCAATTTATAACAAGAATAGCTCGCTATTAATCTTAAAGTTAATAATGCTAATGTGGCTCATCATGTTAACATGATCTTTTAATATGTGACAAACACGTGGCCAATAACATTCACATTATATATTCATAAATAGAAAATAAAGAAAATTTTGGTTAATTCCTTGTAAATTTAGCTAAAAATTCCACCAACAATCATTTGTAGCCTAAGCAAAACCTGTTGTTATGAAATCCTTAAGCCACCATTGGAAACCACGCTTCTTGACTTTGAGGTATATTACTTCCTTTGACTCCCTAAACTATACTATCAAGTCAACCTCCTCGTTGATGTTTGATCATGAAATGATTATATGGAGGCATTTGATGAAAAAGAAGCATTTAAAGATAAAATTGAGTGCAATAACTGCTTGTGGTGATAAATAGTTTGATTTAGGAGATAAAGCCTTTCACCTAGATACTATGGGAGACTTCTTCTCATTAGACAAGATTTCTCCTTTTGGTGATCTTTTAACTTTTTTCAATGGCTTCAATACCCTATTTGTTGTTTTCATGACCCTAACATAAGCCTAGCTTAAGAATTGACCATACTTGTTAGTGATTTAGATATTGCTAGAATAGCTTAAAATTTATGCATTTCTTTACAAATGTTCATTTTATTTCCTTTAATAAAAACCCAAAATTTCAAATTTTTTACAAATTTTCTAATATCCTACTCAAAAGCATGCAGGCAAGTAAATTTCAAACTACCAAGTCACTGAGAAAATCAATATGACCCTAATGTCTCACTAAAAATAGAATGATATAAAATCCCCAAGAAAACAAGGTTTTTGAAACCCCCTAATCCTATTGAATCAAAACCCCAATCTTTCTATTCAATTAAACATGCTAGATCAAACCCCAAAGCATAAGTTTGAGACCCAATCCCAAAGAAATCAGAAAATCAATTTATGTTGCAAGTACTTACTTATTGATGCAAATCAATTTCTTGAAGTAACCATAAAGACATTCACACCTCACTTGAAGAATTCAATTCTGAAATTTTATTAATCATCCAATATAGGGTTACAAGGATATCATAAGGTATAAATATTCTTGACCAAGTCTTAACCCTAATAGGAATAGGTTTGCAAGCCCATTTAATGAAAATTAGGCTAATCCTAACAAATCTAGGAATATCTAGCTCATTGAATACAATCTGATCCAAGTCCTTTTAGGAATGGGCTAAACACATTAAAACACTCCTATAAAAATTAAACAAGTCTCAAAATACCCAAACAAACAAAGAAGAGCTATGAGCCTTATTAAGCAAAAACTAAGTCATGTGACTTTTAATGAAAGCAGATACTACTAACTAAAAGAACAACTCATAAATAAGTTCTTGGGCCTAAAATAAGAGATAATAAATAACAAGCCTAAATTATTAAAAAAAATGCGCCTCAAACAAGACTTGAGCTTGTTTCCCAAAAATGACTAAGTACTAGCCTCTTCCAACGTCTCCTTTAATATAAAGTCACAAGCTTGGGCATGCCTTAGTGTTCTTCCATGGATGTTTCAGCCTCCTCATGTACTTGACTTGTGATTTGGGCTTGAATAAAAGCTTGCATTACTTGTTTAAGCCTTGAAGCTTGTTGCGTTATAATTGGACCACTTGACATGTGTAGCTTTTCAGGTTGATGTGTAAGGTGTGGAATTCCATTGCGAAAGCTAGTCGTATCATAGAAGCTTGTATCAACATAAATGACCTAAACGTCAAAACCCGAATTAAGCAAAGTATCCCCCCAGTAGCTACATCCATTAATTGAAACTTTTACAGTTTGGTAATGCAAATCTTGGGTTTTGATCCTTGTCATTGACAACTTTGAACCACTTTTACCACCAATTCAGAATCACTACCATTCAACTCTAAAATAAAACCCAAAACCCACTAAAACCACCCCATTCAAGTTCAACTCTTTAAAATCAGTGTTATAAACCCCTCGTAGAGAAGTGATAACCATCAATCAAAATGAGCAATAATGGAGGGACGGCCATTATTGCTTAGGTTACAAATAATGGAGTGAGTTTGTCTCCTAGATTAGGTTACAAAGAACTAACCTAATTTTTCCTCATCTTTGTGATTATTTGACGTGGATGTTAGTAGCTGTAACACCCCATTACCCTAAGGTACGCACCGGGACGCCCGTAGGTCATTCCGATACATATCCTAAAATAAGGGAGCGCTACGTGCGACCACTACAAT
>JAOQMS010000002.1:15168038-15205343 GCA_027563885.1 Erythroxylum longipes
TAAACCGGGAAATGTCATGAATGCATGTACAAGCATTTACATGTGCAAAAATTCACTATTTACTATTCATGTGCATAATTGAATGCATGAATATGTCAATGTAATATTATACACTCCTACCCCGAGCTAAATTACCAAATTACCCTTCCCATAGGTGAGGGGATGTTACAGTAGCGACGTCTCTACCACTTGTTAAAATGTTGAAGTAACATAAAGTACCACGTCAACAATGTTAATTTTGGAGTTAATGATGGACTATTATTGCTACAACTTAAAAAGTTGAAGTAATTTATTTTATTGCTATTTTTGATATTTATGTCTATTATTGTAAAAATGGATAATGTTGAAAATTTTTTATATGTAGGAAAATATGGGGAAAAAATAAAAGAAAGGAGATGTTTAACTTTTTAACCATTTTAAAAAATTATTGATGTGTTTAGTAAATGACTTATTAATTAACTTATTTAACTCTAACAAATTAATTTTTAAAAGTTTTATAAGAAATTAACTATTTGTTTGGTGACATTATTGATAACAAATTATAATATGCGTGTCCTCCGTTATTAAACAGTGACGACAGTGGAAAGGGGATATGGTTCATGTGAAAGGAGATGCGAAAAATAACGAAGTAACATATAAGTCATGTGCTTCAACTTCATTACACCAGAAGGATAAGGATGTAAATACATAAACCAAAACATTAAATGCATGCCATGTAAAATAAAGACCGCTTATGTTAAACGTTATGGGTGCCATCCAATATTTGGTTTTATTATAAAGATAAGTTTATGAATTTAACCAAAAAAAAGGTATTAAGTGCATTTTGGTCAAAGAGAACAATTTAAATTTCTTTTCCTAATATAAATTTGTCTTTACTTGTTGTTATAATTTTATAAGACATTTTTATATTTTTATCAATAATTACTTTTATTTTTAATCATTATTGGATAAAATTGTCTAATGATATAAAAATTAAATTTAATAATCTAATGATAATTTTATTAAGAAAATGGTTCGTATTATTAATTATACAACAGTTTTGTCTATAAAGTTAAATTCAATATAAATGAAAATTTTACGATAATATATGAGATCTTAGTGTAATTTGTCCTTTAATTTATCATATCTTCGAATTAGATTCTTAAGAGTATATTCACTTTGGCATATTTTTATGCCACGAGACTGAAAATGTGTGAGGTTTAACGTTAGTGTGACATAACTCTTTTTTTTTTTTTGGTGAAATAAGGAACAATGAGAGCCTAACATCGTAAGACGGCCACAGAGGAGGCATCATTCGCAAGCAGTTGTCAAATTCCCGGAACAGGAGTCTCCCAAACAATTCATTGTTGAAGATGAGACACACCATGTTTTGCTAAAAGGTCGGCACACTGATTACCCTCCCGAAGGGTATGTACAATAAAGCAATCCTACTTGCACTTCATTAGAGCCCTGAAATCCGCAATGACGTGCAGATACGGGTGAGAGCAAGGGCACGAGCCCACGACCAGTGTAATGGCTTCTTTTAAGTCCGATTCCACTACTATATGTCAATATCCTCGGTGCCAAGCCAAGTCCAAACCATGTTGAATCGCTAGCAGTTCAGCAAGTATGATAGTGGCGAGACCAATGAAGCCTGAGTAGCCTACTAGCCAGTCCCCTCTCTCATCACGTATCAAACCACCAAAGCCTGCAACTCCTGTATTGCCATTCAAGCTACCATCCACATTGATTTTAACAAACCCTGGTGGGGGCACCTTCCATGCTACCCAAGTGCTCGATTTTGGGGTCGTATTCGACAAGAAAGCGCGGTGACACTCATCAAAAAGCCTCCTGAACCACTGAAGTTGTCCCATAAGTGGCATGGCCTCATGCTGGATTACCTCTTTGTTTCACCATATAATCTAAGCCACGATGACAAACTTTAGCACAGAGAGGAAAGGTAGTGGAATCGAGGGCATGAGAGTTAAGCCAATCGTCTAGATTGAGGCTGAAAAAAGAGTCTTGGACCTGTCCGAGGGTGGATGTCCACATTGCCTTCGCCCAAATGTTGTCCCTCAAAGCATGTGTATGAGTTTCCCACCCTGGACCACACCTCTGACAGTAAGGAGACTAAGCCATTCCCCGGTTATATCGCAGCTCATTCATAGGTAAGCGGTGCCAAATCTGCCAAATAAAGAAGCGAAACTTCTGAGGGATATTAAGCTTCCAAATCCGTGGCCATTGCATTTTATGGTCGGGGGGGTGGGGCAAGCGAGTTATAAACTCATATCCTGATTTCACTGTGTATTGTCCAGCTGGTGATTCGCCCCAAATTATCGAATCCATGACCACTCTTGTTCAGGAGATGGGGACCACTAGGATAGAATGGTGCACCTCTGGCTCTAAGTGTGTGTGTAGGCGAGATAGATCCCATGCGCGACGGTCATTGAGAATGGCCCCTACCATTAGAAGTTGATCTTGATGGTCGATTTGGGATACTTGTTTGCGTAGTGTGTAATCCCCGACCCATCGATCATTCCATAGCGAGATGTTAGCCCCATCCCCAACTCTCCAGAGGAAGCCATCGCGCAAGTAAGGAATAGTTTTACAAATGGCTTTCCATCCCAGGGAGGCAGTGGGAGAGGCCGTACATTTAAGTACAGAGGCCGTCCGGAGATACTTACTTCACATGACATCAATCCAGAGTTTCCGGCTATTCTAGGAGAGCTTCTAAAGAAGTTTGCCAAGTATGGCTATGTTGCTGTCACGAGCCATACGAAGTCCGAGGCCTCCCATATCTTTGGGACTACAAACAGCTTCCCAACGCAAGTAGATGGAGACCCTTTCCGTCATTAGCTTTCCATAAGAAATCGCGACTGCATTTATCAAGTATATCGCAGACCCTCCTAGGAAACCAGCACCTTTGCATCATTTACAGAGGAATAGTGGATAAGGTGGACTTCGCCAGAGTCACTCGCCCCGCTTTATTTAGGAGTTTAGCTTTCCATCCTTGCAGTCGAGTGTGAATCCAGTCTACAACAGTCGTGAAGGCCCCCTTTTTATTAGTGCCCAAGATAGTGACACCAAGATATTTACCCAAGTCTACAGTAAAGGTCAAATGAAAGTGAAGCCGCAATTGTTCCTTATGCCGACGAGTGACGTGGGGCGATAATAAAGATTTGGATTTCTGTTCATTGATAAGCATGCCAGAGTATGAGCAAAACTGCTGCATAGTCTCCAAGACCACCCTACATGCTGAAAGCGTAGCCTGGGAAAATAAAAGCACATCATCAGTAAATAATAAATGAGATATGCGGGGCCCATTACCTGAGACTTTGATGGCTTTCCACTGCCTCGCCTGAACTCGACTAGATATGAGCAGAGAGAGCTTCTCCATGCAGAGGACAAACAAGTAAGGTGATAGTGGATCCCCTTGGCGTAGTCCACGTTGCGGCTCAAACGCTGGTAGACGAGATCCATTCCATAAGATGGAGAGACGAGTTGAAGACACACAAGACATAATTAGGGAGATAAGATCGGTTGGGAAGCCAAAATCCATGAGGGTCTGTCGTGAGAAACACCAGTCAAGTCGATCATAAGCTTTATGAAGGTTAATTTTTATAGCCAAGTAGCCTTCCCGTTTCTTAGAGTTCCGGATGAAATGGATATGAAGCTGCCTTTTTATGCTAACTTAAGAGTTAACCCGATGTGTTAAGCCCAAAAATTAAAAGAATTAGGTTTTAAAAGTTAGCCTATAAATTTAATTTGAGTTAAAAAATTCATTTGTTAGGTTTGGGTTATAAAAAAAATCCAACCTAAACCTAAATTTACAAATATCTAAATTTAGGTCAATTTATAATTTTTATTCATATTATTATTACAGGAATAGAATAGAAGACGTAAATTTCTCAAGGTAAGAGTTTTATATATGTTCTTTCTTTTACTTTCTTTATAAAAATATTTTATTTGTGAATTATAATTCGTATTTATCTTAAATATTATAGTATTCTAAACCAAAAACCAAATAGAATGTGCAATTGTATAAAAAGATTTATTTGTTATTTTGGGTGGTTTAACAATCGAAAATTGTTTTGTTCTTGTACAACAATAACTAATTATTAATGTGGACAAAGTGCGTATTTTTAAATGTCTTTTTAGTCATCATTTTTAAGATCGCCTGAGTGAATATGTAGAACAAAAGTATGCTTTGTATTTTTATTTAATTATTAAGAACCAGTTGATTTATTGCAAAAATGATGATGACGGATTTAATATAAAACAATTGGCCATATTGATCCAATTAGGGTGATCATAATTTATGTTTCTCGTAATGAATATTATTTCGTTCAAAATTTGGCTTTATATATGAAACAAGTTATTAGAAACAAAAGGCAGCTTATTAAAGAGTCTAAAAAATTACATATAGTTAAAGCTCAAATACACATTTAATGCAATGTCAATTTTTGTAATTTTTTGAAAATAAAAAGAGACAAGTGAAAGAAGTTATGTTCTTTTACAAATTAATTATCAAAACAATTTCATCTCTCCAATATAATTAGCCTAAAACAAAAATGTTGTGGTCTACTATTCAGAACTTTATGATTAAAACAACAACAATGACATACTAGTAGAAGTCCCGTTGATATGTGAGATTTAAGGAGGTCCAGAAGTACGTGGTCTCACTCATAACTGGTAAAAAGATTATTTTCGATAGATCCATTTGAAAAAGGAAATATATACTAAATAAATAAATAAATAATATATAAGCATAAAATGAAATGTAATAAAAATACAAATAAAAATGAAATAAAAATACATATTAAAATAATAAAGTAATAATTAAAATAAAAATAGACATAAATGATAATAATAATAATAATAATAATAAAATAATACATAAATATGTACAAATAAAAATATAAAAATAAGTAATAAAATAAATAATACAATCAATATATAATAAGATGAAGGATAAAAATAAAAGATAAAAAAGTAAATAAATACACAAACAAGAAAGAAGACAAGTAAACAAACAAAACAAATAGGCATTATAAGTAAATGTTTAGGCTAAGTAAGAAAATGTATAGGCTAAATAACTAAGAGAGAAGTACTACATATTAAATATTTAGCCTAAGTACAAGACATAAAACTCGAAGGAAAGTGTTTGAAAGACTTATAAGAAAGAGAAGAATTTCTCTATGTGAGATCCTTTACTCGTATCCTAGTACGTTAAAGTTTTTTTATTAAGGATCACGTCCTCGGTAAGTTCCAATAGAGTCATATTAATCTTGATCACCTCCCTCAGTTTTTCATAGGCCTTCTTTTTTTTCTCTTACAATCCCTAAATACAATCTTCTCGCTTCTTCTCACTAGAGTGTCATAATATCTCTTCTTAATATATTCAAACCACCTAAGCCTTATCTCTCTTAATTGTTCATTAATACTAGTCATCTTTAATTTGTCTCTTACTATTACATTCCTAACCTTATCTCTTTTAGTAAGGTTGCATATCCAATGGATAATTCGCATCTTCGTTATTATTAACTTATGAGTATGCACATATTTGATATGTCAATACTTTGCCTTATAAAGCATGGCTGACCTAATTGTTAAATGATAGAATTTATCTTTGAGTTTGAGTGGTATCTTTTTGTCACATAAAACTTTTAATACACTTCTTCATTTAAGTCACCCTGATCTGATACGATGAACTATGTTTCCATTGGTCTTTTCATTTCTTTAGATGATAAATCCTAGATATTTAAAACAATTTTTCTATAGCATAACTTCTAAGCCAATATTTACTTCCATATTAAAAGTCACCCTATGGCTCGAAAAGTTACTATCCAAGTACTCAGTCTTAATCTTACTCAATTTAAAGCCCTTTGACTCTAATGTATCCCTCTAAAGTTTTAACTTAAAATTGACATCTTTTTTTGTCTCATCCACCAAAGCAATGTCACCAGCATGCAACACACACTAAGCCACGTCTCCTTGTATATTCTTGGTAGCTCATCTATCACTGTTGCAAACAAAAAAGTGGTTCAATGAGGAGCCTTAGTGTAGTCCAATATCGATAGAAAAAATCCTTTGTATCTTCTTTTATTATCATTACTCTAGTCTTTACACCTTCATATATATCATTGAAATCTCGTGTATAGGTTATAGGAACTCTCTTAAGGAGATCTAAAGATTCTATCTTGAAGCTTCTTACTATGAAACCAAATTGGTTCTCTAAAATAGGTGCATCTCTTCTCACTCTCTTCTTAATCACTTTCTCACATAACTTTTTAGTTTGACTTCTCAATCACTTTCTTACATAACCTTATAGTTATACTAAGTAGTTTGATGTCTCTATAGTTGTTGCAGCTTTAAATTTCCCATTTGTTCTTGTATAAAGGAATTAACATACTAAGTTTCTACTCATCTAGTATTTTGATCGGCTTAATGTTCTCATTAAAAAAATTTGGTTAGTCAAGTAACACCCTTTCGCCTAGGCTCTTCCACAACTCAATGTGTATCTCATTAGGCCTTACTACCCTTCCTTTTTTCATCTCCCTCAAGGCTCTTTTAATTTCTTCCCTTGTAATTTATTAGCAACAAGTTATGATTCCTTTCAGATGTTCTAAGATTATCTAATGAGATGTTATCCTCTACGCCTTTATTAAAAAGGATATAGAAGTATCTATAATATCTTCTCTTGATGTCATTTTCAGTCACGAGCACCCACTTTGCTTCATCTTTTATATAATAAACTTAATTTAAATCTCTCATTTTCCGTTCTCTAGCGCTCGCCAACTTAAATATATCATTTTCTCTATCTTTAGTTTCCAATCGTTGGTACAATTTCTCATAAGCTCTATTTTTAGCTTTTATGACTATCTTTTTTTCCTCTTTCTTGTCCAGTTTATAACTTTTTCTATTAACTGTCCTCTCTACCTATGTGGTGCTATCTAAATACAGCTTTATAGGTAACCTTCTTGATCTTAACCTTTTCTTGTACATCTTTATTCCATTACTAAGTCTCCATCTTACTACCTCTACACCCAAAATCTCTTTAATTGTGTTCCTTAAAGGAGTTGCTACTCTCTCCCACATCTGATTAACATCTCCTTCCAATTTTTATTCTTCTAATATATTACTCTATCCCTAAGTTATTCCACCATATCCCTTTTCAAATTCCACCATCTAACTCTAGTATGGCTCCTAGGACTTCTGTTTTTTGTCCAACCTTTAATTATAAGATCCATAACTAACAATCTATGTTGAATTGACATGCTAGCATTAGGTATCACCTTTTAATTCTTACAATTAGGTCGATCACTCCTCCTTATGAGGAAGTAGTCAATTTGAGTTTTTATTGTTTTGGTTTTAAAAGTCACTTGCTCCTTGTTTTTCTTGAAAAATGAGTTGGCTATTACTAACTCAAACACTACAAAGAGATCTAATAAAGCAGTCTCACTATCATTCTTAACACCGTACATGAAATCCCTATAAGTCCATAAATATCCATCTGAGGTTGTCCCTATATGACCATTAAAGTCTCCTTCTAGGATAACTCTCTTGTATGAGGGATCTGCTGAATCACCTCATCGAACTCTTCCCAAAATTAGTGCTTACATTGTTTGTCCAACCCTACTTAGGGTGCATAGGTACATATCATATTAAAAACAACACCTTTCACGACAATCTTAAATACATAATCCTATCATTAATCCTCCTTTTCCTTACAACATGATGTTTTTGTATGAGTTCCTTGATAACCAAGATACCTACCCTATTCCATTGCCTCAAACACCCTAAATACCAAAATTTGAACCCATTAACCTCTTTTAGCCTCGTCCACTTTGTCTCCTGGATGCATACTATATGAATCTTATATTTGTCTGAAATTCTCACTAATTCGAATGACTTCCCTGTAAGGTTCCCAATGTTCTAAAAACCCATCTATAATTTATCAATATCTTCTTTTATCCTAGGCCTAAAACTTACCAAAGTACTAGCCCTTACTCTATCATCAGAAGTCAAAGTTACCACTCTTACCCTAATGCCCAACATAAGCTACAAAAAACAAGCCTAAAAAGTCCCTAAATGACTCTAAGATTACTTAAGAAAGGAAACAAGGATTGATATTAAATCTCAAAATGGGCACCATAATAAACAGATGTGAAAATCATAAATGAAAATGACCGCAAGCAAATCAAAATTTAGATAGTCCAAAATCTGAATCAATAATAGTCACCTCTCACCTTACTTTGTAACTGAATAATGGCCAATGACAGAGAGTAATTTGTATAAATAAATAGCAACTGGGTTTCGAAATAATACTAAAACATAGTACTAGATAGTTAGAAAAAAACAATCAAAATATCGAAAACTATAAACCAAAAAAAAGAACTCAAAACTTTCAATAGTTCAATGAAGATTGAAAACTGAATCCGAACAGCCACAGAGCATGAATCAACCATGACCAAACATAATCTAAAACTAATCACAATTGCATCCAATAGAGAAGGAAAATTTATAAGATACCGATTAACCAGAGAAGGGAAATAACTCAAACTTTACACCTCGAAGATTAAATTTTACTAAATAACATGACTTTGCTTAAAATAGTGCATTATATTTAAAAAAAATGAGAACAGTTAGTGATGATTGCCCTATTTTTCAATGTGGGCTTAAAAGCAATGTTGAGAAATCACCGCCACTTGCTCTTTATTGAATCAAATTAAAACCAAACCAATTCAATTTGTTGAAGGTGCCATATACCAGCTCTGTATATTCTCATCATAGTTAGCACCGTTCACTAGAAATTTCTCTGTTGTAGGGGTCACTTGGATCAGTAAAAGAAGAAAGCAAAACACAAAGTTTTCTAAAAGCCAAATGAGGAAACGTTTAGAAGAGGATTGAAAATCAACCTAGTAAAACCTAAACTGTTATAGATAATTGTTAAAATAATGAAACAAAAGAAGCCAAATGTGGAAAAGAAAGGCAAAGGCTGGGTTTGATCCATTTTATGGTAGTAGAAATTAAAAAGGTTATTTGTCGACAGAGATAGTTAGTCAGATCTGCTCTTGTTTCTGATGATGGTTGGAGAAGAGGGGATGGAGGTGTAGATTTCCTAAGTTCTAGATATGTGTCCATTAAACTAAATAGGTAAAAACCTATTAGATACTAAACTCATAAGCTTCAATATATGAATAGTAATGATCAAATCGAAGATTACGGAACAAAACAAGCGTAAACACCTTATGAAATGTACAGAAGAAAAGATTCCAAGAAAAAAAAAGCTAGAGATAGTTAAGAAAAATCAAAACTTGAGATTCGGAAATGGAAGATACTTTGTTACTAGAAATAGGTCGAGATATTTCACAATGATTAGAGAATAAGTACTTAAGCTAAACAAGTTCGAAATAAGTCAACAATGTTATGTAGAAAGATGAAACTATCATTTCTCAATTCTTTTCTAATATCACAAAACCCGCATGACAATCATAGAACTTTATAACTAAGAAGGGGATATAAGAAAATCCAAAAGCTCAATGTAACTACTATGGGGGGGGGGGGAGAATTCTCAAGCTACAAGCTACACTTCTCACTTACTTTGTTATTTAGAAACATGTCCATTGAAAAAAAATGATATAATACAATTTGTGATTGGAACTAAATCAGAGTCTAGTGGTACTATTAAATTGAAAAATATGAAATATGATCATCTTGAATTGTGTAGGGCAATTAATATGATGATTTTTATTGTTAATCTTCATTTCACATTTATTGAATGCTTGCATTTCAATATGTCAATCAATTAGGATTGTTAATTGCAAACGTGATATAATGTCTTACATTGATCGAAAAAGAGAATCAATATAGAAAGAGTTATTTGAACCTTTTGATCGTATTTGCTCAATTTCTAATAATTGGAAGAATAAAATATCAAAGGATGAATATGCATGCATTATTGTTCATTTTATTGATAACAAGTAGGAGTTGTATTAAAGGATATTTCTTTTTAAAGCATTAAAACCACCTTTTAATAGATTATTAGTTGCTAAAGAAGTAGCTCTTTGCTTGGCTCAATAGAAGGTTGTTAAAAATATTCATCAATCTTATTAGACAATGTTTCTCATAATGACAATATGGTCAAGTTCTCGCTATGAATGGTTTGTTATTTTTTAATGGGCAAAATTTTCAAGTTTGATGTTCTTTTCACATTCTAAATCTTATTGTGCAACAGGGACTAAAAATAATTGATGGTTTTCTTACTAAAAATATGAAATGGATTTTAAATTTTGAATAAGTCTATTCCAAAACTTAAAAAGTTCTTAGAGATGGCTTATAAAAGTTGTTATTTGAATGTGATGAAAAAACTAGTGATTGATGCCTACACAAGGTGGAATTCAACTTATATTATGATTGACTGTGGTTTGTATTACAAGCATGTTTTGATTAATTGAGTATATATAGATAAAGACTTCTTTGATTTTTCAATAACTAATAAGGAATGACATAAAAGTGGAAGTTCTTCACAAGTTGTTGAAAGTATTTTATGACGTGATTCGTTTCTAGTTCAAAATATTTTATATCAAATGTTTACTTAAAAAGTGTATGAAAAATTTAAAAACATTTGAAAGATGCTATAAAAATCCTTCTCCATTTATATCTAGTAAGATGTTGAAGAAATTTGACAAGTATCGTACAGAATATTCTTTGTTATTATTATATGCTGTTATTTTAGACCCTCACTACATAGTGACGTATCTTCACTTTTGCTACTCATTACTTTATAGTAACTCTATTACATCTAATTTTATTGAATAAGTGAAGGAGACCCTGTTCATGATACAGGAGAAGATAACATCACCCAAAAGTTGAATCTTCTTCTAGTTAAAAAAAAAGTTTCTTAAGAATCTAATTACAAAGAGTATTTGAAGTCAATGTTTCAACCTAAACTTGCGGAAAGAGTATGTTATGGATTCAGATATTGACACTAATATATTAGAACATTAGAATGTGGCTTCAAAAAGATTTTATACTTTTGGTATGTTGATAAGAGATCTTTTGCCTATTCCTATGTTAACCTTGTATTTAGAATTTATATTTAGTTTGGCTAAAAAAATGATGAGTCCATTTTACAGTTTACTTAAACTAAATACAATAAAATTTCTAATTACTTTTAAGAGTTAATCGACTTCAAAAGAGCTGTTCCAAGTAAATTATTTCATATAATAATTACCATTTTTATCTATATTTTAAATTAATTATTCTATTTAATTGTTTGTTATAGAAAAAGAAGATATCTCTTTTTCCGACGACGATGATGATAAGAGAGAAAAAGATGATATTGAAGAGTTATTATTATATTTTATATAATTGTTAAAAATTTTTAAAAGTATGAATTGATAAGTTGGATTCAAATTTTTAATTTTTATAATAGGTTGGATTTGAGTTTGAAATTATGTCAATTTTATAGGCTAGGTTTAGTATGAATGTAAAGATCTTAAAATTCTTTTAGTTACACTAAAGTTGAAATTCTAAGCTAAAACAAAATCAATGTTAATTGTGCCTTTTTAAACCGGAGCCATGAAACTCCAGTCCGAACGCAAACCCAAATCAATTGAAACAACAGGGCGTTGAAAGCCCAGTACTAAGTTCCCACATGGCGATTCTCGGGTCACAAACAGAAAATTTTTCTCGGGAAAATTGAATAAAATCCAATCGACGGAATCTTTGAGAACCATGCAAATAATTGGTGGCCTAAATTACCGTACCCAGAAGATTCTTTCTTTCTATCTATTGGTTTTAGACTTAAACTTGTTTTCCCGTCCAGTTTTCTGGGCCCTTGCGGGATATGAGGCATCTCTGTGAAAGTGTTTCTCTTTTCGGTTAAGTACGAGCTTGTCCAACTCGATGCGACGGTAAAGTTGAGCCGTTTCCTTATTCCGCGCCAATGATGTGATTTTTGCTTGAATTGGGTCTTTGGAATATGTATCTTTCTGGCACAATACGTTGAGAAATGATACGTTTCAGAGTTTTCTAAACTAAAATCAGTGTGCTTCTTCTGGAAACTTGAGGTTGAAAGTGAAGTTAATTTTGCGCTCTGGTCCATTTCTCCGTTCGTTTTTCTGTTCTTTCTTTTTGATCGGAAGCCTTTTCAAAGCAAAGTCATCATAGTCTTGAGTCTTCTGGAAATCGTATAACAGGTATAATCGGTAATTCATGAAAGAAATTAATATGTAATTGAATTGTTGTATATTATTGAAGAGGCAGAGCCACTAACTTATAGTTACAAAAGCATCCTAATATGGTTCCTACAATCAAGCTAAGTCATTCACAAATAGGGAAAGAAGTTATTTACAATATTGACATAATCAATATTCCATTCTAAGCTCTATCTTCTTCAACAATTCATTTTTTGTTGCTTCTTCTTATTCCTCTTGTTTGGTCAGATTGTTAGTGTTGACCCTTTTACTTGTTTTACCCACCTCAATTCTCTTAATCACTGTTATTTTCCAGTTTAAATTTACAATTAGAAATGCGAATCTGTGCTAGTTGATTAAAATGAATAAAGCTGCCCCCCGTTAGATAAATAGATCACTTTAGCTGCAAAAATAGAAGTAAAAATAGTGACTGACTGTCAGTAATGCACTGGTCTTGATATTGGATTACACATCTTTGTTTCCTCTTTCCTGATGATATTTATGTTATGTTTTTGAAGGTCATGATATGATGTTTCAACCATGGTAATTTTGTACTCGTCTGGGGTTAGTCACAAGTTCCATACACATTTGGGCATTAAAACACTGCATGATGTTTCGTTGTGCAGCAATTTCTTGACTTGTATTCCTTTCTCTCCTACCCTTCCATGCCGTCTTTATAATAACAAACCACAAACTTCCTCGTTTTCTTGGAAAGGGCATAGCCAGCTTCAGACTTGCCTTATATCCCAAGGCGTTATTTTGAATAGATGGCTGGTAAGCATATTGCAGTTCAGACTTGAGTGTACTGTTTGATTGCTTGCTTGAGAATATATGATTTTACATTCTTATTGCAGTGTCGGTCACATGATTCTATTTTGTCTGATAATGAATACCGCTCTTCTCGGAACATTGCTATCACTTTGTTCAGGAGATACAGGAACGTCATTGACCGTGGAGGAGGTGACAACCTAAAAGTATATTCAGCAATATGCTTTTATCTTTCAATCATCAGTGAAATGTTTGCAATGTGACTTGCTAGTAACATGTTTGAGTAATGTTTGCTAGGAATTTATTAGTGCTGGGGTAAATGCATATGCTTTAGGCTGCACTGATGAAGGATTACGGAAAGAGCTCAATGCTATAAAGGAATCAGGTGTTGAAATTGAAGCAATGCAGAGTTATGGTGGAAGTACCAGTGTGAAGTCCAAGATATTTGCAGAGGAGGTTCATGTTGGAATCCTTTGAATTTTAATATATAAAATTGCATTCTGCATATTTTGAATGACATTGACTTATGCGTGTCCATGTGCAAGGGTGTGAAAATTTCCCTCCTTTATTATTTACTGGCTCTTCGAAGGCTCTACATTGATCCTCATTTGGCATTTTTGGGGTACAATAAGAATGTTTCCAATATTTAGTCCATTTACTAGGGTTTTTTCCTGGGTGTCACTGTCAATATCCTTGGAAAGATGATGATTAGTCATATATATCATCAGTCTTTCATTACTTTCACAACCGCAGTTATATTCCCTGCTCAACTGTGAGTGTTAACAGTCATGATGGCCTAAGAACTAGACTTCCTATTTTGTTGTACAGGTTGATGAGTGTATCCTGTGGTTGAGCATCCTATTCATCACCATCCTATGCACACCACAGCCAACAATAGTTAGGTGGTCCTCCACCCCTTCAGTCTCTGATGAAATATTGCTTCGCTGGAAAGGCTTTTGTGCTCTTATAGCAAATGCATATTATGTTAGGGGAATGGCATGGTGAGGGACACTTAACCTTAATTGCCTGGTTGCTACAAGTCTTTCAAGTTGAAGCACATAGATACATATGTTTAAAGTTGTCATGTACATTACCTGACCATGCTGGCAATTTAGCATGATAATCCTAACTGTAAACATGAAACTTTAGTATGCATGTCCTGTAATCAATTAAACTCACAGATCTAGAATCGTTTTGAAACTGTATAGATATCATTTTGATATTCCAGTTTTAGGACGGTAGGATAGACATAACATAAACCCCATATTCGCTTTCACAGAAACCAATATTCTTCTCAGACCATCCCACTCAGGAATATCATAGACTATACAAGTCACAGTAAGACTGCATGATGTGATCACTTTCCTAACATATAAATTTTTTCCCTGGTTTGCCGAAGGCTTCCAGTAAAGACTCTTCAGCTAGAGCAAATGGCAGTTGTAGGATATGCTGAGGAGCCATCAGTTGTTGCCAGCCGAATGAGATTGGTGTTTAGCACGCTTGAGGTTAGCAATACATTTTCCCTAATAGAGCCTTCCGGCTGTTCTTTTTGCATTGCAGTACGCCAACTACACTTACCCTTGGCAGAAATCAAGCATTAGTGTCTAGATGTTTTGCTTATGTCATTTTCTTAATGTTGGTTTTTAGTGTCGTTCAGTTCCTCTAAATGTCAATGCTTGAATAATCATATTCTCTCCTGCTACTGCTGTTTCTGTTGTTTAAGATAAAATGAAGCGTGGATTTCACCAATCATATATCTCGCAGGTCGTCAGTCCACAGTGGCCAAGAGTCTAGTTTACTACATCGCATTCAAGAAAGATTTGCTTCCTCAAGCGCCTCGTGCTGTTTATTAGACTTTATTATCTTTATAAAGAACCTTGCGTTATCAGCAAAAAGAAAGATGTAGATGTTATATATGTATATTCAACATATTTGTTTATAGTGTTTTGGCTGGCAATTGTTTGCTGCACAACTTTAACATCAGAGGTAACTAAACATGCGTCAATGCTATAAACACTTTGGATGGCATTCCCAACTTGATCCCACAAATTTGTGTAAAATTACAGCCGAACAAATTCGGCACATGATGTAATATTGGTCACATGGCCTGCACCTACTTGGTTTGTTTGCTTTTTCAGGTTGCAAGTAATTAACATTCCACCCTAGCACATGTTTCTATTGTCAATATATGTCGTTACAGGGCCAAATCAGACCGAGGTTCCGGCAAAATTCGATTACAAGATATCTTAAGCCAAAAATTCCACGGAATTTTTCAGCGTCTTCCGTGCACGCCAACATACTGCAGCTGTTGTTTCTGATGTTCCCAACTGGAGCAGCAACAGAGAAAGTTTAGATGTGCAAGTCCACGTTGGAAGAATGTAAAACCCACGAGAGGCATGAGTCCATGTTTAAAGAGGTTTTATCCTTCTTATATTGTGGAAATTGATCCATGTGAAATCTTATCCAACGTCGCTAATTTTTATTCCCTCTCATGGTTTTTATATTTTTTTTTTGGGTTTATGAAATCATGAATATAACTTGAGATAGAGAAAGCAATGGTCACCTTTCGCTCCATAGTAAAGTAGTCTCTCCACAAGTTCATGTTTTGAGAATAAGATGCAAGCGCAGAATCATACAACTTTCGCGCATTTGCCAGGCCATCTGTATCACCAATAGATGCAAGACTCCTCTCCAACTGAATGCAATTTTTGTATAAAGCAAGACCGGGATGGGGTAAAGCAAGAAAGCTGCAATTGAATTAGGGGTGCAGATCCAAAATGAGAAACCACAGCTGGAAATAGTTTTTGAATTTCAAAAAATATTAAAAAAAAAAGAAGTTTCTGAATTTAGCATCTGGCAACAACATGAAATAAATTAAACTAGTAAATAACTAGAAAAGCTCTTTGGGCGCATTGTACGACTCACTTTAAGCAGGATTTTCAGCTATTATTTTGTTTAGCTCATAATTCAGTAACATACCGCTTATACGTCTCTCTTGCAGGCTCAATTCCGTCCTTCTGGAGAACAAAATTTACTATGGACGAAGGAACAGAATACCCATTTTCACCGCCACCATCTTTAGCTACTAAAATGAAAGACATCTCAACCAGCTTGTCAAAATAATGCTTTTCTGCAGCAAAGAACTTGAGTGCCTAAGAGTAAATGGTATGTTAGTTGGCCAATCCATCTTGAAAATTTGTTGAACCTCACGGACTAGACGAACCATAACGTTTAAAAGCCATAAAATGGAAAATTAACATGTACAGTTAGAAGTAAATCTAGCAATATGCATGAAATTACAGTAGCATTAAGCCACAAAAGTGTTCATAGAGGGCCAAAGTCAACAAAATTCACAGGTAGGTATTTCTTTCCATCAGGTAGAAGAAAAGGAAAAGGAAACTTCTTTAACACAACATAGCATAGTCCTCAGAAACTAAACTGTCCGAACTTCGTCATGGATACTGCATTCGCAATTTATTGACTAAATAATAAACTAATTAATGTTTGAACTCCAGACTAGATTTATATTGAAAACTACCAAGTTTATGATCACTAAAAAGAGCTTCAACTAGTAGGTGTTCAATACAAAGACACCGCATTACATTAGCAGAATTAACAATTATGGGTAAGACAACAGTAAAAGGGCATACCAACATCCACAAGCTGTCAGCTTCTTCAATTGACACTTTTGTTAATGCAATTCTCACAAGTTGGAAGATGGATGACAAATCGGCCTTATTTGGAAAAGAAATATCTCTAGTACACCCTCTTGTTTCAATTGATGCCCTCAGAAGCCACAACTTTGAGGAATCTGAATATTTTCCACCACAAAGCTTTTCTGCAAGTTTTCGAGCTTCATCCACTCTCCCAAGCTGCAAGTAAAATGAAACATAATCGCTAGCAAGATCCTCAGTCATGCATCCCAGAGCCTCAGCCTTTTCAAACACCATTAAAAGACGTGAAATACAATCTTCAGAATGGTTAGGCAGTCCAGGGTTTAGCTTTCCTTCCGAAGTATCTATAACATCAATCAAAAACTTTGCATATACTTTAAACATCTCGGGAGAGGACACAATTTCCAAAGCCTCCTCATAAGCCTACAATAGATGGAGCACAGAGAGCAATCAACAGACAATATTCCAAGAAACAATAGCAAAGGCACATCAAATGTATGCACGTAGCGATTCAGTATAATAAGAGCCCATTAGTTAGGCGTCACTTGTTAAAACATTTCACCAGTATCACAGGAACATACCTGAATTGCATTTTCTAATTCAGAAGACATCCTACCCTGCACACTTCTAAGATCAGTACCATCAATTTGACGTCTTGCAAGCCAATCCCAATACTCTGGATCTTTTGAGAAATCCCTCTTCATCTCACTTAATATCTTCTCATACATGTCCCTGGAATTGGCAAAGTCTATAGCTTCCAATATCTCCAATAACCGCACTCTCAACCCAAAACTAGAAGGGAGAGCTTCAACTGCTCCATTATAGACAGTCTGAAGAATGTTCAACCCTTGTTCCCGAAATAAATCATTTTTCTTTTCCAACTCGTTATCAACATTTGATCCATCATCTTTAGCTCTCTCATCAGTGAGTGACATAAACAAATCCTTATTCTCCTCCCTCCAATGCTTCTCATCAGAAGCTCTAGAATCAAGCACAAAACTACCCTTAGCCTCTCCAAGTGCAACCTTTCTAGCTTTTAATTTATTGAGATACGTAAATTCCATCCTAAGATACTCCACCCAAAGATCCTCAGAATTGGGACACACCCTCAAACCACTCTGCATAAGAGCACGAGCACCCATCACATTTAAGTTATGATCAAACTCCCAAGCTGCTGCGTATATCCACACCCCAGCAACCTTTGGATGCAGTCTAATAACATCAGCAAGTACCTGTAAATCACACAACACAACACCAAAAAAAAAAAAAGTCATTGTAAAAACCAACACTAACTCGTAATTCAAACGGAACAAGCTCCAAAAAGCCTAAACTTCACTCAAACTTACTTTCTTCATACGCCCATTTCTACGCTCTCTACAAAATTCCAAGTACCGAAACCAGAGCTCGATATCTCCCTTAAATCTCATAACCGCCATGCGATATATTTCCACAATTCTAGAAACGCCGGAAAAATCGGAAACCGACATCTTCATCTTCTTGTTCCCTTTCCTCTTGACCTCAAGAGCCACCGACTTTTTGCGGAAGCGGCGGAGATTGTCGAGCTGAGTCTCGTAATCAATGTAGGCCAAGAAGTCCTGTTTTATCGGACTTGGTCGCTTCAATCTGTATTCGAACTTCCGTCTACTTTTTACGATCTCAGCTATCTCCCGTCGCGTAAAGAGGCCGCGACGCTCCAGGTCGTCGAGCTCGTCGACCATGCGCTCCAACCGGAATTGGACGGTATCCGCCATTGTGGGAGTTCGGTGAGCTGACTCGGGGGAACTTGATGAAGGGTTTAACGCTTTCAGAGAGAACACAGAGCTTTAGGGTTTAGGGTGAAAAACGAAGAGAAGATGAGGACTAAATTACAAATAAAAATTGGGCTTACAGGCCTAAGGGTTCAACAGTGATTACATTTTGAGTCCAGGCCCATTTTCAAACTTATATTATAGAAATAAAATCTTGAACTTGAAGAAGTAAATTTTCTACTGAAATTATTAAGCAATAAGCATTGCATATAATCGTCAAAATTAAAATATAGTTATGTTCAATTGAGGAACAAATCTTATCAGTGTTTTGAAAGAATGCGTGTGTAATTTTTATTTTATTGTAATAATAAAAATATTAAATTAATTAAATCAAAATGAAATCTTGTTTATAAAATTAATTATATAACTATTATTAATAGTTATTATTATTAAATAAAATTTTATTTTATTAAAATAATATTTTAAAGTATAAAGTCACTAGATGATGTTTATATTCTTTTCTTTTGTATTCCTATTTTTCTTTTTTATTTTATTTAAGAAAGTAATATATATATATAAATGTTATAAAATAATTTCTAAATATCAAGAGTGAATGAGGGTGACTTACAATTCAATGATGAAAGGAAGGAGAGCGAGATTATAAAAGGTCAATATCACTTTTTATTCTAAAGTTTAAATTAAATTTTATTTCAAATTTATCTTTTTCATACTAAAAAATAATATTTATATCTTTCTCTATCACTGTTAACCTCTATTTCTACCTCTACCTATTTTCATCTTTTCCTCTTTTAAAATCGTTAAAATTAATATTTTTACCAAATTTACTATTATAACTAAATTCTGACCTTCACTAAAATCTTTACTTTCACTTTTACCTTCATCTTTTTCTCCTCCTCCTCTTTAAGGATTATCATCTACACCATGACCTATTTCAAAACTACCACTATCATCATAATTTCTATTAAAATTACCTCCACCACTACTTCCTTTTTACCACCTTCTCCCCCACTTCCATTACCATCAACTACCCCAAAATCACTTATATAACCACAATTTTTATCTAAATTATTATTTTCATTGTTATTGTCATCTCCACTTTCACTTTAATCACTTTGAGCATTGTCTCCACCTCTAATGTCTAGACATGCACTGTATCCCCTACTATGATCAAACCTTTCATGAGTCCCACTTCCTTCATCACCACCTTTACCTCCACTAGTACCACTATCACCTATGCCCAGTGGCGGTAGCCCGGGGTGGCAAGGGGGGGTTACCACCACCCTTACTCTAGCCTCTTCTATGCTTGAACGCATACTTCATCTCTTTGCCAGCCACCCTCTCTTCTCTCACTCATTGCAAAGCCCAGCCACTTCCTCCTCTCGCCCCCCTTAAAAATTAGTCGAGCTTCCAGACTCTCCACCATCTCCTTCTTCCCCTTCTTCTCTACTGTCTCCTCCAACCTTATGACTAGTACCTCCACTAACACCCCCTACTTCATGTCCCTCTTTATGTCCATTATCGCTCTCAACTTTGCCACCACTCCTCCTTCACCATATCCTCTATGATTGCCTTGTTCACCATAAGTTTTACCACCTTTTTCAAAGAAGCTTCCACAATTTCACCAATTTTGATAATAAGAATCAATATTTTCATCATTAAGTTCTCACCCTTTTAGACCATAATAGCTGCCTTCACCACCTATATATCATCTCCATGTCCAAATCGAAAAGCTCAAATTTATCTTCTATGCAGTGTCTTCTATTTATACAAATACGTTGGCTTCCTCCTATCTCTTTAATCAGTAAATCTCATAAGATACTGCCACCATTGGTTCATATTGTTATTTTGTGAATAGTTTTTTTTTCCTTAGAAAACATAACTATATATGAATTAAAGAAAGCATCCACGTATGTTTTCAAATATGGTGTTAACAATAATTGTCGTAGAAAAATTGTTTTGCTTGTTCTAATTTAGTTAAAGATGATGGGAGAAGGTGATAATATCTTCTTTAAAATATGACGAAATTATCATTTTCATTCATATTTATGTTAGCATTGTTGATAACTCTACTTTCCCCCGATCCTATCATGGTTGATGAGAGGGAAGCCATGTGACCAATGAGCTATAAAAATTAAATATATAGTTGGTATAATGGAATAGGTGGGGTATTGGCCTTGAAGTGTGAGCCTAGCAAAGAACATAAACATCGTAGCTACCACCATCTAACAACATTATATTCATTATATTAGAAGCATCTTAGCCACCACCATTTAATGAAATTCATTTATTTCTTAAAGAAACTATCTATAATTCAATCATCTCTCAAAGCTCCTTATTTAAAAGTTTTCAACTGTCAAATCATTTGTTCTCTTAAAAAAGTTTAACAGTGAGAACTAGTAACAGCCAAATCAAAATTCCACAATCATAAAGTTTATAATCATGAATTTCTTGTTCATAATAACAATCAATTTAATTAACAATTATTTATTATTTTTCGTAATCATAAAAGGAAACTTAGTCTACTATCACTATTAAGTATTGATTGAAGTAATTATATCACAACTAATTTCAGTTTAGTTTATTTTTTAAAAAAAGAAAAAGAAGTTGACAATCTAATTTTAGGGTAATTTTAGTTTTACAATAAAGAGTTAAGATAGTGGTCTTTTTTTCCCCCCTCAAGACACTATCTTTACAATCAAGAGAGGAAAAGGTAAGATTGAACTAAAATTAGTTATTGCATACTTTTTGGGTCATGTAAATGCCAAAAATATAGGTGCTTCACGACTATCAAATGTAAGTTGATTGTACTTAGTAAGTGCATCTCATAATTTACCAA
The DNA here is from genome assembly GCA_027563885.1 of Erythroxylum longipes. Lineage (NCBI taxonomy): Eukaryota > Viridiplantae > Streptophyta > Magnoliopsida > Malpighiales > Erythroxylaceae > Erythroxylum > Erythroxylum longipes. The sequence goes on from JAOQMS010000002.1 coordinate 15,189,265, forward strand.
AATCTCATAGCTAAACATTGTCTATGTTTTTTGTTGACAAAGATCGTGTTTTGTTAATTGAACCATATACAACATTACTTATTGGTTATCTTTTAAAAAAATCACTTATTTGTTAAATAAATGTCCAAATTTGGTTAGTTGAATCCCGATATAATTTAACCAAAGCCTTAAAAATCAAACTTTTTAAAATACAAATTTTGCTTAATAAACTTTGAAAACTTCTTTAAAATAAAATTTTTAAGTAAATTTTTTAAGTGAATAAATATTTAAACAATGTAAAGGATTTACAAAAAAATTTAATCAATTAGCAAATTAGTTTAAAAAATTCATAAAGAACAAATCAAACTTTACATAAAAATTGCTCATTATTCAAATTATGAAAAAATTATTTTCAAACTTTATGAGACATGTATAGCTTGAGGTTTGACATATAAAATTAAGAGTAATAATAAATATAGCCTATCAAAGCGTTAATGAATCATATTTTTGCAACTCTCTAATCTTTAAGCTTTAAATCTTTTACTTCATTTTCATATTTCCCTTTCAAGTTTAAGAGATCATTTAGTTGTTAATTCAAAACTAAAATTATCTATATATAGAGACTTAATTAGTATATTAAATATTCTCTAGTTGAAAAAACAAAAATCAACAACTAACACGAATCAAATTAGATAACGTAAAAGGCTCTCTTAAATTGGAATTAAGAAAAAGTAGAGGTAGGATAGCATAGCCATAATCTATATAATTTAAACTTCCGCCCTGTTAGAATTAACAAGTTAGATTTTTGTATAGATGGATTCTATTTGGAAGCAAATAAGCATTCATGGCTATACCTTAGAGCAAAAGTTATAATAACATAACCGAGAAAGCTAAAATGTACTGTTTCAAAGTCTGAGGCCTATATTGTACTCTTTGTTCATACATTGCATTATTTGATTTCAACCCAGAGTGAGCTCCAAAGAGACGCCATTCATACTTGAACATTTAGATCTTCCCTCCTCATTTGAGTTGAGGGACAAATATCTCCTGTCACCGTTTAATCTATCCTCAATTTTAGCCAAGTCTTCTAATGTCAAACTATTTTTATGACCATTGGCACCATCCTGAAGCATAAGATAAAATGGTATGTTTAGACCCATCAAATATTCATTTTTTTCCTACTCTAGGATGCTCGTGATATAATTCATGAATCACCTTGTATGTAATCATGCTATTGACTATATTCTTGAAGGTGATATAGGAATCGGGCTCATGTTCCCATTCTTTACATGTCATATATCCATCAGAGGATGGCTTCTTCTCTCCTTCTGTAATCCGTGTCTCTTGCTTCATCACTTCTCTGCAAAGACACCTTATACTTTAGTTACTACAGTACTGAAGATACCCCATAAAAACGTATATGTTCTTATTCTGGCCAAATATATATATATAAATCCCCACTAAAAACACGAGAATAAACAGAAAGATGACAAAGAGTACAAGAGCATGAAATGATTATAGAAGGAAGGAAAAACAACATCCAGTCATGATTGTGAAACTTGACTACTTCCCGATTGATGCTTTTAGTTCATAAATATTCAATACTAACTCTAATCTATCGTAACGATTGTTGGACAATTTCTATTATCTCCATAATAATGTTTTATTCTTCCCCTTCAACTCATTATATTTCTCTCCATATATATTATATGCAGTGATAAATCATATATACTTGACAAAGAAAACTATGATGATATACTTGGTTAAAAGTTTTGAACCTCTGTGTTGGGATGCTGCTAGTAGTCTTGAGAGAAAGCTCGCAGTTGAGAGCACAAACTTCACGTTCAGGACAAGCGAGTACATTGTTGTTCAATTGTTTGTCTTCTAATTGATGATTTTGTTGGTGGCACATTGTATTCATCTGTGACAACTTGCTTTTTTGCAGAAATTGGACAACCATCTTTTCCTCCTCCTTCTTTATTGCCATAGCCGTTTCTGCAAGATACATAATAATTACATATGCAAGAAAAGAAAACCATGTTTTTATCTAATAATACAAAAAAAAAAAAGAGAAATCTCCATAATTGATGCAGACAGAAATTGGGGGTGTAATTTAGTTCTAAGACAAATTAAAGTTCAATGCCTAAGTCAAATTTACTTCCTTAAGTATTATAAAAATAAAAAAAAAAGTTTATGAGCATATGGTACCTAGCTAGTCATTTTGATTTATTTTTTTAATTGTTTCTATTCCTAAAGTTATTAGGAGTATTATTGAATATAATTAATACTCTAATAAAGTTATAGTATAAATCCTCTTCTATCAATTTGTATACATAATTAAATAAATCACTACCAACTTAACCATAAAATATAATCTCGAATATGTTGCTCTCTAAGATGTTAATATTTATTAAAAAAACTATAAATAAATATAAAATATAATCCTGAATTGATTAGAAACTATCATATATATTAAAAATAACTATAAATAAATATTGACCATAAGGGTTCAATGAGACATTCTCTATGGATTGAAAAGGTACCTAACTTGAATACGGTGTTCAATTTTCTTCAAGAATTGTTTATAATATAAAAAGTGAACTAAAATATATATATATATCTATTTAAGTATTTATTTATTGTGTAAATTATCTTTTTAATGTAGAAGAATAATTGAATTTAGTAAAAATTAGTTTATCAAAATATTTTAATATGATTTTGAAACCTTATCATTGTCGATTGGATGAGAACACCTACACCAATATGGAACTTGTGCCCTTATGTGAGGATTAATTACTGTCTTGTATATGTAACTTATCCTTTAAATAACAATTTTAGAAGATATTTGATCGTAATTTTGAAAGAAGGTAGGAAAATAATTGCCCAGAAAACTCTTGTTTGTCTAGCATCTTCACTTGATATGGTTTTTGTTTACCCCATAATTAACACTTAGTATAAGTGCAAATTGCAGTCTTGGTTGTCTTGATCTCAACAGTACCCATTTTTCTTTCATTTGTGAAAATTTCTCGGTTAACTCAATCGAAACGCAAAACGTTTTTCTTCTCCTTTCCCATTTTTGTCCACAGAGACTCCGACAATAAATTTGCCAGGATATGTATGCATACCTTGTATCATCTGCTCATGCTTCATCCCCCTGTACATCTGTTCACAGCAAGCTTAAAGGTTATAAAACATTGCCCTTCAGGCACCCAAAATACATATACTTAAGGCCACAATTAATCAATTCAGTGTTTTCTGTTTCAAGCAAATTACTATCAGAACCTGCAGATGGCTCTTTACGTGAGATATGGTCAAGCCCTTCACATCCATTATCTGCAAAATAACCTTAGGAGTAGCTCCTACACGCAATTCAAAAACATGTAACTGCAACATGGAGTACTGATACAATTTCAGAAAAAAAAGATGCAACTTTTCAACACTTTTTGTCACTCTATTTCTGCAATCTGAAGACCAATTTCATATACGGAAAGCAAAGAGAAAAGAAAAGCAGTATCTCTATATCTATACCTACAGATTTTATCATAAAGTAACACATATGGAGAAAGTTGGCCAGCTTACTCTCTTCTCCACCGAGCCTTTCCACTGCATGAACAAAACACTGGTGAAGATCAGGAGTCCATCGAAGCCGAGGCATTTTTGATCGAACATAAGGCCTGACCAAGGGAGATTTAAAGCTTCTCTCTGGCAAATGATTCACAAAACCCCCTCTAACAACTCTCATATTCATATGTGACTGCAAACTATCCCCATCACCATTGTCGAGAGAAGAGGATAGAGACCCTTGGGAACTAAGAGAACTATTCTCCCCATGAACTTTCCCCATCTTCTCCTGAGAGAAAGAGAGTGCAATTGAAAATTTAAAGGTAAACAATAATGTTATAGTAAAGACAGAAGAGGAAGAGAGTAGATAGCAGAGAGCGAGTCAGAGACTCAGTTGTCCGGATGTGCAGTACTGTGCAGCTTTTCTTCACTGTCCTTTTAATGCCAGTAGTCCACTGGAGTTGCGATTGTAAAAAGAAAAACTTGTACACAGAATTTCAGACTTTGGGTTTTGGTTCAAACATATGTTCATGATTGGATGAAAATGAAAGGGTTGGATGATGGCACCATTTTAGGCAAAACATTCTTTGACCGTTTCGGGACATTCTTGCTCAGTCTAAGATTGCGTGAAATTATCTTTGGTCCTAAACATGTACATCTATAGGCATATATTTGCTACTAAATTTCTATATTTTATCAAAAAATTAATTATTATAAGTTTTCAGTTTAATATTCAATAAATTTTTATTACTAAAAATACAAATAAAAGATGAATAGATCAAAATTTCAAATAATAAATACATTATTTTCATTGAAATTGAAAGTTTCTAAATTTTGAAAAAAAATTTTATTCAAGTAAAGTAAATCTTGATTGCTTGCTTCACAGCAAATGACAATTTTCTTCCTTTGAGGTCATCTTTTGTCGAAAGGGACAAAAGAAAGTCTCTCAAAATAGCAAACTGAGCTCTACCAATTCTCAGGCCAAATTCCTCCCACGCCAGTCACCTATAACGAACGTCATAACAATATAATAATAATAATAATAATAATAAAAACGTCCAAAGCCATTTGCTAGGAAACAAAGCAAAACCCCAGACCTTGCAAGCTTGGCTTGAATCGAAAAGAGACATCGATTGGACACACACACATGACCTAAGCGCTTGCATGACCTAAAGGAAACATACCCAATAACCAAAACCACCACCTTTCTCTGTACAAGTTTGAAACGTCCCTCCATTAAATGACTTCCCCCTTTTCTGCCAGAAATTTTTACTCAAATCACCCAACCCCAGAGACTTTTACAAACCTGTTCACATTGGAAGACAGATTTAGCACTTCCTAGGCCATTCTCATGGCAACAAGACAGATTTAGCACTTCCTAGACCATTCTCATGGCAACACATGTTGCCATGTAACGTGCTTTGCTTCTCGAGCCAGGTTTCATCCAATGAAACGAAGCGTATATAGACTGTTTAATTAACCAATATAGTTTGCTACCGATTCAATCCTGGTGGAATATTAATGTTCCAGGTAGACGGTAGAGGCGGGTATGGAAATTTATGGTGTTCCAGATTCGGACAAATTGGCTGAAACAGACTTTGAATGTCGGGACATACCCATTGCTGAAAAGAGGTTGAAGAATTCAGTAGACGGTTTCAAAATGGGGAATATTCTTTGGATGGACTTGCCAGAACTATGGACAAGTGTTTTCTGATACCGTAAGCACATAATCGAAAAAGGTGGAAGCCAAACTCGCCTAGAGTTTCGAGACCCTTCAAATGTTCAATTCGATATCTATGGAGACGATTTAGAATAATCCTGAGGTTTCTTCTGATGTAGCCTTTTGGATGCATGTTCGTCAAGCATTAAATAGATCTTTGAATGCTTCAGACGCTCGTCCGGATCTTGTTTACTGCTTTTGTTCTCATCATTTACTATCTCATTTCTTTTTTCCAAGAAAATAAATTTCACCATGAAAATATATATTCTTTTTAATGTTTGAATAGTCCAAAAGACCGATAAAATTTTCTGTTGTTGTAACATAAGGTGAGCTATACTGAATTTGGTGTATTGATTGTTTCCTCAACCGATAAAATTTGGTAAATCTTTCTCTCAATTTCATAAATAAATCATATTGCAGTTAAAGTAATAGACATATTAGACTATTATTTAATTTAATATTATTTTTATCAAATTAAATATTATTACATCGGATAAAAAAGACGCAATTGTCTTTTATAATTTAATTCTTTATTATTTTAAATTATAAAATATCTTATAAATTAAAAAAATTTAGGAAAAACTCTTCCTTTAAACATTTAGAATTAATGACCTTAACGTGATTAAATGTTACACTTGGGCGGATATCTATACAAATATGTTTGTTTCTATTTCTATTTCTATTTTTTAATTTTATTTTTGCTTTAAAATTTAGTAAAAAAAATATGGTTGTTTGAGGTTTTCGACTTTTGTTTTAGTTTCTTCCGTTTTTAAAAATTATGAATTCATAAAAAATGGTCTTTTTTTCTCTTTTTATTTTTTATAATTTAATTTACTGTCAACTAAATATATATTATTTAATTATTCAATATATTAATTATTAATAAGAACTATGAGTAATTTAATTTAATATGATATTTAATTAACTAAAACTAATTATTAATATGAATTATGGATTATTTAATTTAATTAATTTTTAATTAAATTAAATGAATTTTATTTTGGTAATTATTAATAAATATAATTATTTTTAAAATATCTTCAAAATATATAAATTTCCAAATAAAATTTGATTTAATAATTAAGATATATTTATTTAATAAAAAATTATCTTTAAGTTTTATATAATATATAATTATTATTAGTGATAAAAATATAACTACATTGATATTATCAATTAAAATGTTTTGTATTTATTTAAAAGAAAAATAAAAATTAAAAATAGAAAATGAAAACTAAAAAACACAACAAAAAATATAAATGAAACCAAACGGTACCGTAATTTAAGCGAGTTTACCAATGTTCACAATAAAATTTTAAGTGAATTTACTCATATTCACAAGGAAGTTTTAAGTGACTTTAAAATAAGGGTGGCAATTGGTGGAGCTGGGCTTAGGCCCGCTCAGGTTCAAAGAGGGTAGACTCGACCCGATTTAGTATTTTTTAAATAATTTTCAAAACAAGATCATTTTGGATTTAATTGTCAGGCTTCGAATTGGGTCAACCCTGGGCCATCCCGGCTTTAAAAGGCAGAAGACATACTTTCAGTTTTCATAACAAAGTTTTCGAAGTTCACAAGAAAGTTAACATTTTTTATTTCCATAAGAACTCAACACCACAAACATGGTGTTTTTGGTATCCATAAGAGAATTTATCTTCTGAAAGGAACACAACCATCACAAGTGTGCAAAAAGGTATTTTTGGTAAAAGCCAAATTTTAGTTTTTTTTAAGCATCTAATAATCAGTCAAAGAAATCCTTCTATTCTCTTTTTATTTTTTTTCCTTATGTAAAAGACACTGTTTTACTAAGAATAAATATGCATGCTTAAAATCACCAAACAAAGTATGAAAATGAAATTAATCACCAAATAAAGTGTCAAAATGAAACGAATAATATTTCATTGAAGCAAAAGTATAAAACAATAAAGAATGTATTAACACTATATTATAATAAGAATCGAGACATTAAGTAATAAAAGTTCAAATTGATCTAAGAACATATGAATCTAAGAGGAAAAGAACAATTAGAGAGAGATTGATTGGAAAGAGGAGAGATGGGCACATTAGTCTACATTATAGATAATTACAACAAGTGATTTTTGTATAATCACATAGATAAATTTTTTGGATATTGTTAATAAATTGGTGATAAAATAATGATGTCGTTAATATCAATCTTTATATGTCCATCATTGATGATGTTTTTTATTGTCACATCTAGATTATTTAATAGTTTTTATTTATATATTTTTTGATAAATTAAAAAAAAATAGAAATCAATAAATTGGGAATATGGCCATATAAGATATTGATTATATGTATGATATTTAAGGTTAAAGCTCAAACATTAGTAGAAATTTATGTATATATGATTTGGCTAGTAGGTGTAGCATTACTTGGTTATGTATAGATTGATTTCCATAACACTAGAACATGTAAAAGAAATCGTAAATATTCGCATTTTGATTATTATTTTTCACTAAAGATAATAATATTGATTTAATAAGGTGAAGGACTAAAATATCTATCCAGTTCAAGAAATTAAAATTATTAAGGAGAAAATATATTGGGTAATATGATTTAGCATATCATTGATGTATTTAGGAATATTTTGTTTTTTAATTTCCTAATATAAATTGGACAATGATAATCGATGCCCTATTATCTTAAGCCTTGTCGAGAGAGATAATAAGAGGCATGTGTTTGTCAACATGTTTTTCGATTCACCATCAATGTATTGACTAATGAGATTCCTATCACTTAGATAATGTGTGGCGTATCGGTATACCTTGTTGAATTGAAAATTTTGATAAGGAGACTCCTTTAATTGTAGGTTTTGAAATATTAAGTAATATTTTAGTATTTCTACATATATTTAACTTATATGGAAGATTTATAATTTTTATATGGATTTGTAATATAGTTAGGAAATTCCTTACCTTTCAATTATTATGGATAGCCTAATGAATAATTATTTTAAAAAGAATGTAGAAGGAAGAGTCGTGGTGCTTTCTTATTTGGACTGTTTACGATACAAGGCGTTGGGATATTCATACAATCTTTCACTTTCAAAAATCATGTTCTGACGGCGCGGCACATGTTCAAGACTCAAGAGAGGGTCTTCTTCAATTATCAAAGATTTTGATATATATATATATATATATATATATGTATATATTAAAAATAAAAATATTTAATTTTTTTTAAATCTTGGGAGGCCCAGTACACCACTGGGCCCCAAATAACTCCGTCCATAGAATCAGCTAATAGCTAATATAATCAGCTGATTACTAAACAAGGCTATAGTATCCCTTAAAATCTGAATATAAGGTTATTCAAATCAAATTGAACGGAGAACTAGTAGCAGATGTCCCTCCTAACCCAAAACTTATCAGTCTCTCTAAATTCACCAAATCTTATATTGGTAACCCACTTCAACTGCATCAGAGAGGATCTGCATTAATTTATATACCCTTTTCAAATAGCATCTTACTTGATACATCTACAAATATTCAAACATTCTCATCGACAAACAAAAATATTTATACTTGAGGGTTTTGTTTAAATTAGATTCATCTTTTTAACTTGCTTTTTTGTCACAATTTTGTTGAGTTGTGCGATCAGTAATAACATCATCTACCACCTACAAATCTATGATTTAAAGCCAAGTAAGAAAACATTGACGTCATAATATTTTTCACATACCTTATCAATATCAATTTTCAATAATAATACTTCTGCTTCTTGATTACCTTCCCTTTAGCTTTGGTGACGTTATGATGATTTTATTACATATCATGGAAAAGGCACCAAAGGTATTAATACATTTTAATTCAGGGAGGCCTGTTGCATAAACCATATATCTTATCTTTGTTCCTTATACATGATATATATACACACCAAGTTCTTGCACCATGGTGTTCGTAGTTTTACCTAACAATACCGGAAATTGGGTCCTGGGTCCAACTTTATCCAAAGAGAGAATGATGAGAAGAAAAGAAGTACTACTAGTTCTTCATCGGCGATAATTTTAGATAATTAGAAACTGAGAGAAAAAAGAAAAAATAATTAGTTTACATAGGGTTAATTTTAGTGAAAATATTGTTAGCAAACAAACAATTAAGCAGAGATATTAGTACCCTTCCTCTTACTGGATAAAGAGACCAGAAAGCTTGTTTAGCAGATTTGAAACTATAAAATAGTCGCCATGAATTAAAAAAAGGAAAAATTAGTAAACTATTAACAACTGATAAGCTCTGCATTTAACAATTTGTGAGTGCAACACGTCACCCTCTCGTGACAAAACTAGCTATACCTAGACAAGTTAAGGCCTTGTACGGCGACCTTTGGCCCTGCCACAGAGAATGGCATTCTTTGGGATAATATACTCATCTCTTAATGATGTCGAAGAGGTGTAAACCCTAAGATAGAATTGCTGACCAAGATATTGCCTAGCCCAGTTTTCAGACCTGATGTTCCACATTCCTACGTTGTCCAAAGCCACGTAGATTGCAGTCCACGACTTGGGATACACCTGCATTTAGTTCAACCATTTATACCAATGCAACAATGCCTAAATCATCTCTACAGTGGCCAGTCATAGGAATGGAAAACATTTGCACACCTGAGTGGTGCAACGAGAAACTGCATCTCTCAAGTTATAGCGCGCCCTACTAGCAGGTGTCCATTGCCCTCCATCCATTCTGTTCAACACAGGATTGTCAGGAATTGAGCAGTCTATGTGATTTAAGTGAAGTTTTGGACTGATAAACTTACCCCGCAACAAAGAAATTATAACCATCCATGTGCCATGACTGAACGGTATCCTCCGGATTTTGGAAAACTATCTCAATGAATTCCCGGAAGTTTGCAGCCATTACTGAGGTCTGGAGGTAAGCATTTCCTCCAGAGGGGCTGGTAGGAATACTACCAAGGTTGAAAACTCCAGGAATGTTGAAATAATCCGCTAGCTTTAGTGGGGTGTCTGCAGGAACAAAGGAGACACCATTGACAGCATACCTCCGCTTTGCATTGACGACCGGAGCAGAGTTTTCAAGGATGAATGTCCGGCTAGGCTTGATCAATCCATAATGGTAAGAACCCTGCGGATTTGGCCTAGGCCCGCTGGCTGTTAGGTTCTGTCTGGTTCGGTGAAGCATTAGCAACCATGAGAAGAAGTTAGTGATATGCATTAAACAACAGCCTTTAAGAAATGCAGGGTGCATCTCTCTGTCTGGGCATATACATGCCTATATCAAAATTTTGGTAACTCAACATTTGCAGTCAAATGCTTATGAGAACACAAGCGATGATCTGTGACGTTACTGGCATATGCATCAACATAAACTATATATATGTATGTTATTTAGCATTTTGAAGTTAGCTAGAAACTAAAATAAATCACATAGATTAACAGCCAAGAAATTAAATAGCATGAAGTAATTGAAACTGAGAGTCATTGATTTTGAAGTAGAAGAGTACCGAATAGATCTAGCCTGGTTGAGAGACCAAGCAATTTGAGTAGTAGGTCCAGCAGGGATGGGACCTGAGACTCCTTTACGTGAATTGCTATAATGAAGAATGGCAGTCGTGGTGAGTACACGATTGGTGAAGCGTGAAGAAATAACAATGTAGTAATCCTGCGCCAGCCGATCTGCCGTGACCAAGGCAGAAGACGATTGTCCAGGGTGGATGTCAAGGTCAGAGTATACATTCTGTATGGTATGAGTTCCTTCTACCTCCACCAGTTTCATCTTATGCCCCTGAATTCTGAAGTTAATGGATGTTGCAATGCCCACATTTGATATCCTGAATCTATATGTCCTACCTGAAGATTCACGTTTGGCATATTTAGTTATACACCTAACTATAGAACTTCCGTATGATAAAGATGGTAAAGCTTAGGCTCAATTGATAATTACACTAAAAGAAACTGCCTGAGAGACTAAGCTCGGCTCTTGAAGAAAATTTTAGATAATGTTTCATCGATGATACATCGAACTCAATTTTACCAGTATCACGACCTAGTAGAAAATGGATGGAGAGCAATAAATCAAAAGCGTAGAGAAGATCAAACAGGACATAATTCTTGATATCAACAGGTACCTGGATCAACTGTGAATGTGTTTCCATTCCATCCATGGCCATTGATCTGGAGCCCATCAGGGAACGGAAGATTGTAACCAAGTTCCAACATTCGCCTCAAAACCTGCAAGAATGGAATAATAACATGTATAAGACATATAGCAAAGAAATGGCAAAATAGAGGAGAATACTATGGCTGATCGCTTGATCCTAATAGCCATATTATGAGAAAACACATACATTATGGTCTCTCTTGTACCAATCTCCAGCCAATACAATAAAGTCTCCAGCAGGAGGAGGAAAAGGGACTGGAATCTGAGGACGACTCCAGACTCTGATGCTACCAAAAGCCCCAGCTGCTCTTTGAAATCCAACTGATGGGAAGTAGAAATAGCTACCAATCTGGTCCTTCACTTGGAGAATGTAAGTAAAGTTCCTCCGGGGCATAATAGGACAGTTGGTGCCATAGACTCCATCTTGCCATGAGTTCTTTCTCTGTTGTATGCCATTCCTGTTGGAGAAGCGACAATCCATGACCATAACCCTTAGTATCGCTTTCTTTCATCATAAACATATGAGAAGACTCGAAAGGTGAGTCCAAGTTTCTGTGCTAGGGTGAAAATTAAAACACGAAGTAACTGTCTAGTCCCTCACAGTTCCATGTTAAGTTAGGTACTCAAAATGTGAACCATGACAATAGAGTAGGTATCTGTATATCCAAGTACGCATGCAATCTCAGACGCTCAAAACTAAGTTGAAAAAATGAAGAATGCTTTTGTCCTTAGATTACAAAGACGAGACAGAGTGCTGAGGCTAAAGTTTTAAAAAATTCTGTAGGTATTGATATCAGCATTTTAATGTGAACCTGTTAGTAAGGACAGAAAGTGGTACAGTTCCCTTACATAAACTCCAGCCCAAGAAGTCGACACGCCTTTCCATGTCGTTTTCTTTACTGAGGATGCAACTTGAAAAAATATTCTCAAGAAACATCAAGAATGCAAGTTTTCCCCATGAATAAGAGAAATAATATAACATCTTCAAGGACTAAGAGGTAGATATTCATAAAGTTTGTCATCGTTCAGCAAATAAGCCAAGATTAAGAGCTAGAAATTAGAGTTAAGTCTAACCAACACTGTCACAACTACCAAGAGAATTTTCTAATTATAATTTCGAGCACTGGCCTCAAGATCCAAAGGTTGGAAGTGAAAATTGTCTGTAACAATATGGTGCAAGTAATAAGCTCAGTCACTTAAAACAAGAAATATGCGACAGTGGAAGTCCTTAAAATGTCAATTTTCGATTTCATGTAGCAAGGAAGTTAGGAAGATGAAGATATCCTCTAGCTCAGATGACAAAAGTACCCCTGTACAACCAACCCCTGGCAGCGGTTAGTGTAATTACCAGGAGATAAGGAATGGCTCTCTGAGGTAGTTGTAAACGTTGACAATTATATTGTCATTCGTAATAGCATCTATATGTGGCCCCGGAAACTGCCCATTTATCAAGATACCCTGCAGTTCATTGAACCAAAACGCCAAACGTTTGAAACTTCAGTTCCAAAAACTTAAAACATGATAGGCCATATAAAATAAAATAAAGAAAGAAGACCCATTTCCAGCATTGCAACTCTATATAAAGATCAAATCTTGCCAAAAAATGAAAGCACAATAACACAGTACCTGCTGCTTGACTCCCAGAGGATAGATATCACCGTAAGTGACCTTCCAAGTGAAGAACCTATAGGGGTTGTCACCATTTGCGCAATGAGCAAGATACATTACAAGAACGAACAAACAACACGTATAGAAGTTACTCATCTTGTTAAACCTTCTCCCCTTCCCAAGTAGATAACAAAGTTTTGATGAATGTTAAAGCAAGGAGCAACTCTTTAGATCTACAATGCAAAGCACTTTTCAAGGCTGCACTACTAGATATAAAGATACGAAAGGATATGGGCCTCCTTTCCCTTACTGTCGCTCCACTGTCTCTAAAATCTCTGGTTTATTCTGTCACTTCATTTTCTTCCCATTATAGATCCTGACCTTGGCTCACTCCGGCTCTTATAACTGGGCACGCCGCACGCGGGAAAAAGGAAATGGCATGTGAGCTGTCCCAAGGTTTTAATCACATGTAATGTACTAAATTGCGTGGACACTAAATGCCAATTATTGAATCTTGATCAGACATTATTAAAATAGATAAAAGGGTATGCATGAAAGAAGTCATCCACGTGAAGGATTGGGAAGTAAACCTGAGAAGTTACAGAGTTCACGGGCAACTGGAACTTACTCACGGATAGTAAAATGCCAAAAACGGTAAACTCCTCCACTATTCTGGACTGGTGAGTTTTTCTGGTCCTAGACCTGGTGAGATTTTAGTAACTTTTTTACATTTTCAGTTAGTCGAATTATTCTCCACCAATTTGACCGCTAGTTAGTTGAGAAAGACATTGGTTTTAAGGATGAGCTGTATTATTACTATTTACACCCAAAGCCAAACAGTTGGTATTCCTTTTCGGTACTGGTTTCCGCGTAAAATGTTGAAGGTATGAATTGATTTACGATGCAAGTACCAAACATTCCTTGGCCAACATACAAAATTGTAATTGTTTTCAATACATTACAAAAGATATGATTTTTCAAACTAATTTTGATCTTGACCCGTCTCTTCATCCAAACCAAACTATGAATCTTTCACACGAAGTCTTGAAGAGTTAAGCAAAATCAAATAAGAGAACAACTTGAGCTAATCCTAAGATAAACGAAATTGAAATATTGATTCCTTTTTTGATTTTTTGTAATCCAAATTTCTTTTCAATTTGCATATTAATAACTTGCAAATATTCAAATACAATATCAATTCTAAACCTAGAAAATTCAAACTCATTTTAATCAATTAGCACGGGTGTAATAAAACTTTAATCAAATTATTTTAAGTTTATACTTCACTTTTCATTATTTTTAAATTTTAAATTTGACTAATTAAAATTTTTAATTTTAGTTTATTTTATGTAAATATAAATTAAATTTTGGATTAGTTATTACATAAAAATAGAACTATAAGGCATTTTATAAAATATAATTTCTATATAATAATATAGAAAAATTTATTATCATAATTTATAACATACATTAAATTAAATAAAATTTATAATTTTGATAAAATCCGCATAATATAAGACTTATACGAATATGACTTAATTTAAAGTAATGTGGAGATAATTGTAATTTATTAGTTTATATTGAGTAAGCCTTTTTATCTTTTATAATTCAAACTTGATTTTTAAAATTTTAATTTTCCGGCTTCCATCTCTTAATTTGGACATCTTAAAAAGTTCCACTTTGGGTCTTTGCCTTATTGGAGGCGTTAATCAAGGAGGTTGGTGCATCAAGTTCTCAACAGCAAGCGAGTTCTCTCCACCGGTGTGTGGTATTGGTCAAAATTGGTCCTAGAATATCCTGGGTAGCACTTGTAAATGCTAAGACGCTATCAACGAACAGCATTCACTTCCAATGGGAAAAAGTGTTCAAAGATAATAGTTGTACTATGTGACATTAAATCTTAATAATGAGTATCTACGAATGCTTATGAGTTTCTTCCTTAACAATTTGTCTTGTTGCCCAAAAATAACCCAATAAATGTAATCAAGACAAGGGTTGACCATTGTATGGGACCAAAGAGTTAATAAAATAATCACCGCCATTCGCCAGCCTTCAGTGTTTGAGATCTGTCAAACCCCAGGACATGGACATGACAATTGACAAAGCATGGAATGGTGCCCGTACTCGTAGCCTGGAGTCGTGGACAAGAGATCGTACCAATATTATGCATCTCTCTCTTTGAAAATATTTTTTTTTTCAGTTTTTGTCGTTTATATATGGTTTTGCAGACATATAAACCAAATGCGGACGACTGTGTTTTTAAATCTTGTCATTCAAGGAGACGAATAAAGGGCTAACAATGGGTACCGAATTTTTGGATTTCAATACAGATTTACCTTGCGAATAAAATGTATCTAACTTGATTTATGCTTGTATATGTGTAGCTTTACAATTGAATTGGACCCATATGTTTAACCCAAATAATTAAGAATTAATCAATTTTTAGATTTACGATAATAACCTGCTTGTTATCAACATTACGAATATTATACTGGCCTTAGTATCTATATTGAATTCTGATATGATATTGTACTAATATCGGTCAATATTTAGTATCGTTTTGAACAATTTTTTAAATTTATAAAATAATCTCTGATTTTTTAAAAATTACAAAATAATCTATTAGTATATTGTACTATATATTTTATAATTTTAAATTAATCATGTCTTAAAAAATTATAATAAATTTTTTTAAAATAATAACAATTTATTTATTTTTATTAACATTAAATTTTAAATATTTCACACATAAATAATAATCACAATTTATATTTAATATTTTATTGAAATGATATTAAAATCTTATTAAATCAAGTTAAATTACATCACATTATAGTTATAATTATTTATGTTAGTTCTCAAATATTAAGAAAGTATTTGATATTTGACTTATTTGTTAAATTTTATCAAAGAGTTTAAACTTTTATAGTGAATAGTTACTTAAAAAATATTGTGAACCAAAATATTATATTTGTTAAATTTTATCAAAGCTTTGAGTTATTTGTTAAATTTTATCAAAGAGTTTAAACTTTTATAGTGAATAGTTACTTAAAAAATATTGTGAACCAAAATAT
>JAOQMS010000002.1:15205443-15215898 GCA_027563885.1 Erythroxylum longipes
TATATTTGTTCTTATTTATCTATAGGTCGAATTATACTGATTATATTTAAATAAATGTAAAAAGAGATTAAACCCTTATCATGGGTTCATGATTTTTATTAATTAAAACCCTATTTAATTAAAAGATCTTACAAAATGTCCCTATGTTTTGTGAAAATTGTATAATATTAATTTTTTAGTTAATAATTATTGGACACGTAAAAATGTGACATTAAAATAATAGGATCTATTTTAATAATGAAGTAAAATAACTATTATCTCAAAACCCACTGCTTTTTTTAAGGACCGTTTAGTTTTCATTCTGTTTTTTAGTTTTCGTTTTCAGTTTTTCTTTGAAATTAAAAAAAAACTTATTTAATTGTTAATGTAGTTATATTTTTATCACTGATAATAATTACATATTAGATAAAACTTAAATTATTTTTAATTAAATAAAATTATTTAATCTCTTATATAATATTTATTAGCAAATTATTAATAAAATTATGTTATTTTAATAAAATAAATAATTAAATTAATATTTATTTGAAATATATTATAATTATTAAATCAAATTTTATTTGAATAATTATATAGGTTAAATTTAATTATATTTATTAACAATTATTAAAATTTAATTATTCATAATTTTTATTTATAATTAATTTTAATTTATTAAATATATAATCTTGAATTAAATTATTCATAATTTTATTAATATTTAAATAATTAAATAATATATATTTAAATAATAGTAAATTAAATTATTAAAAATAAAAATAAAAAAACAAAAATCACCTTTATAATTTTCATAATTTTAGAAACTAAAAACTTAAACATTTTACAGATTTTTTCTAAATTAAAAATAAAAACAAAAATGTAACCAAAGACTCCGTTTTAACTTTTTTTTCATTTTATTGCCTCTCCTTACCCGATTGTTTCCGCACTCATTATTTTCTCAAATCCATTTTCATAACTAGTTTTCTGGACTACCCAATACGCATAGTGCAACAGTGGGTGCTGTCTAATGGGTGCTGTTACTTTTCAAAAAAAAACAGTGGGGGCTGTCTAATGGGTGATAGTTGTCTGTGGCTGCTATTAACAAAGATTTAAGAGTAACTCAACCAAAGACAAGAGTTAAAACAAGACACAAGGGGGAGTTAGGTGGTTCTTACAGCAGAAAAGGTTCGTGGTGGTCTGTTTTGGTTCCGAGAAGCCATGGGTGTCGCCTCTCCTGCATAGAGAGATGTGAAAGAGAGAGAGTAGTTGATTTTGGGGAGAGAGAGGAGCGAGAGAGAGCAGTCAGCAGATCTTTTAATGTTTAGTCACAAAAATGTACAAATGAGATGGATTGGAACATTATTGGAAGAGCAAAAGTGGAAAAGATAAATTGCCGGTACTAGCCACTAATTATAAACAAGGTTTTGTATTGTTTTTTATCGATACAGTACGTTCTGGCTAATATGGTATAAAATTCGTATCACTGATTATGATAATTATATTTTATAAATTATTTGGCCTTCGTCTTTAATTAAAAATTTTCAAAGGTCTTGGCTTTTAATTCTATTTATAAACATATATATACATACATATATATATATATATATATATGACAAACGACTTTTCATATTTTCTTTGGTATCATTAATCTTAAACTCTTTATTGTGATGCTAGTAACTAATTTCATATTTATTTTTATAATTCTATAATTTTTTGCAGTTTTTTAATTTTTTTAAGAAAGAAAAATGAATGTATTAAGCCTTTGAAGGTAAAATTAATAATATTACGGGTGGAGGCTAGCTAAATTACTATCTCAGCTTAGCCTTCTATACGAAAAGAGCTTACAAAATAGACTAGTTACAATTGGTATTATTAATGAATTTGAGCTTTTCCTCGTAAGAAAAGATGTGATATATGATTTTGTTATGTATTAAGCTAAAAAGGGTTTCATTGTTCATGTTTAGATCGAAGAAAATCCTCTTATTTTCCTTATCCCAAACACTAGTCACCATAAATGATAATGCTACTTTGTATATCCATTTGTCTCCTTCAACTTTTGCCTTTAATCCAATTCTTCAATCAACTATGTCATTCCAGTTTTGATGCGCATTGTCCATATTACTTAACCTTAATGTTTCCTTCATATAGGAGTTATGTATTGTGTAACAACTCGGACTATCCCGCTCACAGATATTTGTCTGCTTTGG
Source organism: Erythroxylum longipes (assembly GCA_027563885.1). Taxonomy (NCBI): domain Eukaryota; kingdom Viridiplantae; phylum Streptophyta; class Magnoliopsida; order Malpighiales; family Erythroxylaceae; genus Erythroxylum; species Erythroxylum longipes. The sequence continues at coordinate 15,207,630 of JAOQMS010000002.1, forward strand.
ACTTTGGCCTAGCCAAGCTCTTACGATTTTGCTTGACCCGCACACTCACTTGGGAAAACGCGACTTTGAGGGAGAGGTATCCAAACCCTTATAAGGCGTATTTCGTTCCCCTCTCTAACTGATATGGGAATATAACATTTTACCTTCCTTAGAGGCCCAATATCCTCTCTAGCCCATAGGCTTGGATCCACCCCCTTTGGAGGCTCATCGTCCTTGCTGGCCCACAAGCTTAGATCCAGCCCCCTTTAAAGCCCAGGGTCCTTGCTGGCACATCGGCCCGAGTACTGGCTCTGATACCATTTGTAACAGCTCGGACTACCCGCTCATAGATATTGTCCGTTTTGGACCTTGGCCCCAAATTAGCTTAGAACTCCTTGGTTTGGATTGAAAAATAAAAAACTTGGTAAAAAATTGAGTGATGGCCAAAATTCCCTATCTTTTTCCTCTCTTTTAATTAAAACAAGATGGTTTAAGTCTAAAAAACATGAAGTGCACGGCCACACATAATTGTCACGACCTGGTACCACATCGGGCTTATAACAACCGCCGCATACTTAGGCTAAGGACACTAACAGTGTCCTTAATCCGACTATGCAAAACTAACTGAATATTTTCTCCTTTCTTTTAACTAAAACAAGTGGTTTAATGCCAAATAAAGGAGGTGCACGGCCATAAGGTGAAGAAGGGTCTAGAATTTGACTCTTCTTTGACCAAACATAGTGAATTTACCTTTTTGTCCTTAGTTTATGTGAAATTACCATTATACCCTCCAAACTTTCCTAAATTTGCAATTAAGTCCAAAATTTGAGAATGACCAAAAATTTTCTTTTCATTTTAGTCCTCGGACTTTTGCCAATTATAATTAAGCCCCTTAACTTTATAAAATTACATATTGATCCTCTAAGAAATAAAATTTTACATTTAAGTCCCTTAACTTTTAACAATTTGCAAATAAGCCCTTATGTATATAAACTTTTCCAATTAAGCTTTCTAGGTGTCCAATAAGTCTACAAATCATTTCTAATCACTTATAAGGCATTAGAACACATTTAATTCGGCCACCATGGCCATATCTATCCAATGGAATCGATTTTACAAACTTAGAAGCTTATATGTCAGAAATCTCCAAGATTTCACATACCGATGAACTCTAAGTTCATGTATTTTATATCACTGGCATAATACCGAAAGGATTCAAATACATTTTCGAACTCATATACAATCATGTATATGTAAATATATAATAGTATCTCCACGTATAGACCAATACAAAAAGGGCTGAAATAGTCCGACGTTACAAGTCCTCCCCCCTTAAAAGAGTTTCGTCCTCGAAATTCCTAAGTCGAGGATACAAATAAATGGGGGTACTAGTAGCTTATAACATCCTCAAGTTCCCATGTCATCTTCTCGACCCTAAGTGTCAAACTCCACCTCTTTCTTAAAACGATCAACTCTGGCGCAATGTCTCTCTTACTAGTCAATCCCTAATATTACCTCGAAATCCTAGGGATCGAGGGGAATAAGATCTGCCTCTAACACAGCATCACCGAACTTTACCTCGCAGGCCATATATATTTCATCACAAGCCACTTGCTCTCCAAGAGGAGTGACTATAATGAGAGAGGGACCTAACGACTTAAGTACTATGTTCCTCTGGCTCGGGTCGCAAAGGTCTAACGTACAACCATGCTATCACTATCAAATTAAAGAAAAAGACATTGTTTAATAAAATAGATCGGACTAAGCCTAGCTTATTCGATGTCCCTTACACCCCAAAGAATTTCAATAAGTACTTTCACCAACGTTAAAATCATCCGACCGTTAAGGACGTCAACTTAACGATCTGAGACTCAACTTCTCGACCAAAGACTGTCGGCACCCATACTCAACTCCTAAAACTTTAATGTGAATTAGCTTTTAGATATGTATGGATAATATGAAAGAAGATGAGAGGTTGTTATAACGATAATTGATGTATTGAATTGATGTCTGCTTGTGGACAAGCATGAGTCTGGCATGGAGGAATTCGATAAGATGTTATCTTGATATATTAATTGAAATTATTTCTTTTTTATTTATTTTGGTGATTAAATAGGAAAATTAATGTTTGTTTTGTTTTAAGAGATGAAAAGTGGAGATTGCATGAAATTGGGACATTATTAGTGAAAATTATAAAATTAGGAGAATATGGACAAATTGCTGTAGTAGATAAGGTGAGATCATGCCTAATGCCAAATTTACTTAAAGAATTGGAGTTTAATTAAGAAACTTCTTTCTATCCCTATTATATAGGGATTATGATTTGTGTTAGATAGACATCTTTGTAAGATTGAATTAGATTAGGTTTAGAGTAAGAAAGCATTATAAGGGGATGTTCTCGATGAGTAATTAATATTAATTATTCTATAGCTATCTATGAGTACAATGATCTGTAATTGTCGTGAAATATTGGTACAAGTAACAAATAAGTTATTTATTAATTTTCATATTTAACTTATGATAAACAAGGAAATATGATTTTTGTAAATTTGTTATTATAAAATAGCCAATACCATTGATTATCTCTTATAAGTTTACTTACTTTAGTATTTGCTCTCAACACCATCCTTAGTTGTTGAAGTTCATCTACTCTCTATAGAGGGCCCCTCGAACTCCAGTAGTCATACCAAAAGTGAGTTTTTCTCCTTTCCCTATCTTATGAAAAATCAGATTTTGCATCCAATGTCTCGATTATAATATTTCGCAAAGAGTTCCTAACACTTCTTACATAAAAACTCAGGGGTTGATTAGGACAAAATGGTTTGGGACAATGATATTAAACCAACACACTCCTTTATTCTTTGGTTGGTTATGAATGGTGGGTTGTTAAAAAAAGATATATTGATTTTTCAACCAAATATAATTAACTGTGAATATTTAATGCAACTTTGGAGAATAAGGACCATTTAATGGTAAGGTGCAGTTATACCAACGAGATATGGAGAAGAATCCAAGCTAAGTTGTGCATAAGTTATCCAAAAACCACTTGGAAAGATAAGATTAATTAGATGGGAAGTATAAAAATGTTGAACTAGGCTGATTATAAGGCCCTTAAGATATGTTGGGCCACATTGGTATACAATGTGTGGAAAGAGAGAAAAAACATAATTTTCAAACAAGAAGGTAAAAGCTTGGAGACAAGTTACTAAGAACATATCTTTCCTTAATAGAAATGGGTATATACCCCTAGATTTTGGGTATGACTGATTTGTACATATATTATTTCAATGAAATATTTAAATTTAAAAAAACTATCTCAATTATTTAATTTAGGGTTTAGCCTTTTTACTAAGCTTATTGCTATCATTTAATTGATATAGAATGTTATCACACCTATCTAATTTATGGTCAGTCTTGGTTTGGATGCTAGGTTTGAACCAATTAATTTAGAAAATTTTGAGACTTATTAAGGCTATCATAATACGTTTCGGACTAACTTCTTAAATTGTGACACTTATTCTTTTTAGAACAATGATCAATGTTACAATTAGATGAGATCTTTCCCTTGAATTGGAGTTAAGTGCTAAGTGCTCTTGAATTTTTCACTTTTATGTTCAGTTGATTTAATTTGATTTCTTGTTAATTTTAGTTAATTGGTAATTAATTAAAAACCCACCACTTTATTTTATTATTTGAAATCAAGCCATTAGTGTTTAGCTCTCTTAGGATTCAACCTAGTTCCACGACTATTATAAGAAGTTAAAGAATCAGAATTAATTTTGAGGGCTTCGACAAGCCGATCAACCTATTGTTAAAATTTTAGTTTATTATACTAAAGGGACGATGATTTTGAAGTATATTGATGCAGTTAGCCTTGTAAATAATGTTGATACTTTGTTCTAGATATTTGATGAAATTGAGAATGAAGTTGGTCCTGAAAATATTGTATAGTTTATTACTGACAGTGATGTTGCTTATAAAGCAACTAAGAAAAGGTTATAAATCATGTATGATTCTTTCTATTAGTCTCTTTGAAATACACATTGTATTGACTTAATATTGAAAAATATAAGAGATGCTAGATACTTTAATATCATTAATGAAACTATATAGAAAGCGAGAAAATTGACTAAATCATCTATACTTACATTATGTGTTCTAAAATTTAAAGAGAAATGATTTCATGAATGGTAAGAATTTAGGTCATCCTACTATTACAAGACTTGTAACCAATTTCTTATCATTTTGGTGTTTTCTTCTAATGAAGAAGGGGTTGAGACAAATGATAAGCATGTTGCATCTCAGTATGTTAGGTCTAATGTTAGAATGGAGGTTTATAGAATAATACTTAAATATCAAGAGTTTTGATCCCAATTTCAATTTATCATTCTATTTTGTGAGTCTTTGATGAGAGTACTTCATCTTACTGATAGTGATAAGAAGATAACAATGATTTCTTCTATAATGTCATAAAGAGGGCAAAGGAAGCAATCAAAAATAATTTGAAAAATAAGCCTTCCTTATATACACCTTTTCTTACAATCAACCATGAAAGATAAGAAAGATAACTTTACACTCAATTGTTTGCTACTGGAGCATTGCTAAATCCTAATGTCTATTTTATACTAGGTTTTACAAAGCTAGCTAAACTTAATAGTGAAATGTTATTAACTATCATAACAATTGTCTCAGAGATGATGCAAGATCTCCTTAGCTCACATATAGACGTACACATAGAGACGTGTGGTGATTTTGGGATACATATTGTAATCCGTCAAAAATAGGAAATTAATCCAATAAATATATTTCTTCATTTTTGTTACTTATTTAAAATTAATTGTAATTTTATTTTATTTAAATTACTTTTATTATCTTACAGTTGCTTAATGAGACCAAATCAGAAGTGATGTTCCAAAATTACAAAAGTTTACAATTTGAATTTTGAGTCAATGTGTGAGTGCAATTGGGTATAAAAGGAATTGAAACTTATTTGAATCCATCTATCCCATAAAAAGAAATAGATTAGAACCATTATGAGCAAAAAGTTGGTCAATTAAATAATAAACCAATTGATTTCTTAAAAACCAGTTAATAACTCACCCAGCCACCTTTTAGAGAATGTGTGAACCACCATTTTTTAATATGAGACCCACCTAAAACAACAAATTTCTCCGTCGTCTCGCCATGAACACCAACCCATGTTCATCATTATTTGTGTCAATGTTTTGATATTTCATTACTACATAGGAAAGTTGAGAATTTTTAATGAATTGTTTTCTTTTTGAAGTCATTCACACAATTTAAATAATAAATTACATTTTTTAAAATTTATATTATTTATTTATCTCTTTATATTTGATTAATAATTTTTTAGCTTATTATTTTGAAAATAAATTGCTATTTTTTCCTTAAAAATACTAAATTTATATAATATCAATAATAAATTATACTTGTCAAATTTTAGGTTCTTTATTTATCTTCTTATATTTTAATTGAAAATTTTAAATTATTATTGTTAAAAATTAATTATTATTTTATCATGAATTTGTTTAATAAATTAAATTATTAATTATTCTATATAAGTGAATTAGCTTAAAATAATTTAAGAATGTGTTAAAAAATATTTAAAATATAAAGAGTAATTTAAAGGACTTTAAAAAAAGTTAGAATAAAGATATAATCATTCCTGCTGACTTTCTTTAAACATATTTCAACTTTTATGAGTCTTTAAATAAATGATAATATAGAAATATGGTTTTTTTACTTTCATTATTATTTTGAAATTGATGTTAGCTTTAATCTTTGTTTAAATTATTAGATTTATTGTTAGTTTATTATATATTAATAAGCATTATTAGTGTATTTTTATTTCAATAAAGTATTTTATTTTATACTATGTTTTTACCTATTGTTATAATTTTTATTCTTATATATTATATATTAGTTTTGTAATGGTTTAATATTAGTTGAACCTCTAAACTTTAAACCTTTTCTTTGACCAGTTCGACGTCCATTTCGATTTTTAAAACATTGATTAGAATACAAAAGATTAAATAATTTAGTCTTTGTTTGATACAAATTGAAGCTCAGGAAAATGTATGTTATTGTTATTATTAAGTAGAATATAATTGGTTGTACTTTTTCAATTATTTAATTTTATTTGTTTACTAAGGCTCTTAATAGAATAAATAGTTCTATATATTCAGTTTGCTTTGATCATTTCGATTTTTTAGCAGATTAGTTTTAGGAAGAGCTAAGTTTTGTAGATGAGAATGACTTATACCACTACAAGAAAAACATCATTTTGCGATGGAAATTACCAACGGAAACATAAACATTCCGTCAGTAATACATATTACCGACATAATTTATCGACAGACGAAAATGTCGTAGATTCGGCCATAGCTAATACTTATCATCTATCAAAGCAGATTCTGTCGATAACTTTATCGACGGTAAATTTTCTACCGTCGGTAAATTTAGGTCAGAATATTATCTTTCCGTCGGTAACTATACTGACGGTTTGCTCTGTGCCTGACCGTCGGTACAATTTAGCGACGGTTGGGTTGTTCCGTTGGCATATTTACCGATGGTAACAATCTTACTGTCGGTATATTTGCTAAAAGCTTAACCGACGGAAATGAATTTCTGTCGGTAATTCCTTCTATTTGAGCGACGGAAGTACTCGTGTACCGTTGATAATCTGTCTTATATTTATCGAAGGACATTTCTTTCCGTCGGTAAATGCGTTACTTAATTTTTTTAAAATATGTAATATATAATGTCATTATATTTAAATTATGGTTAATGCGTAATTTTAATAATTAGAAATTTATAGTATACATTTAATTTGCGGAAATAGAAATTTTGATTAATGATTAAAAGTTAAAATATCTTAATTGATAATAAAAACATTACATTGTAAATAATAAGTATTTGTAATACAAACTAAATGACCAAAAGTATACTATTGATCTGGAGATGGCGTATGCTCTGGTTGACCCTTGCGCTTAAACTCATCCACCTCTTGACGGAGCTGAGAGATGAACTGCATCGACTGTTGTTGCTGTGCCATCGACTGTTGTTGTTGTGCCATCGACTGTTGCAACTGAGTCGACAATGTCTGCATTGTGCTCTTAAGTGCTGCCACTTAACTGGTGGTGGACCGCCTAGCAGATGCTGCTGTACTGAACGTGGAGGATTGCGAATAACAAGTGTTCGCAAATGAACCTAACCCGAATATCCTCCCACGACTGTCCCTACCATCCACTGCTTCAAGGTAAGTTTCAGTGTCATTAACAGCTTTAGATTGTTGAGACCGTCGTTCAATGCTTTGTTGTATTTGGTCCTATCAGAAAGAAATGTTTATAATTAGAAAGTGATAATTATTAAGCATTATTAATATTAAATCATAAATTTCACATACATTGAGTTCTCTACAACGATTGTTGACGAATGTCACACCGTCATGTGTCTTAGTGTGAGTGTGCAGAAATAGCTAACGGGGTGTAGGCCTCATGCCCATAGACTTTTACTGCATAAGAATAAAATGTTAATTATAAGTTAATTAGATTTTATAAAAATTTCGGCAAAGTTTCCTCTATTTTTATGAAATCTACCCTCTGTTAAACAAAGAACAAAACTAAAACCACAGCCATATATGACACTAGTATAACATAAAAATTTTAACACAGCAAATTCAATTAAAATACAGCAAAAAAAGAGATGAGAATATAACTGTAAATTGTAGATATTTACAAGTCTCTGTGCATGCTCTTAGTGGGTAATAGATCCTCCCGTATGTACGGGAAGACTCTCTCCCTCAGGTCCTCCATGTCTGTTGGCGGAATTATGCTGTGAAATGGACATGGCCTCAGGTGATGTCCAATACTGCAACCAACGACTCCTTATTTCTTCAGAAATGTAAGGTAGTCGTACAATCACTCTGCGTATCGCACCAACAAAGTCGCGATAACATGTACACGCTCTTGACTCCCATACTTTATAGATAATCTTGTCAAATTGAGAATCCTAAAAAAGTCTTTATGTAATAAAAAGAAAAATATTCGATAAATAATTTTGATGTAATAATAGTTATCAAATTAATGTATAAAAATTTTAATTAAAAAAGGAAATAATAATTTCTTTCGTACCTCAAACTCGTGAAAGGAAAATTCCTTTGTCGCCTAAGACATATTCTTCCATGCATAGCTCTCAGGATCAATCTTCTCCTTGAATTTCGACGTCATGTTTCTTGAACAGGGTCCAGATGGAAAAAACCTAATATAAA
>JAOQMS010000002.1:15224643-15264889 GCA_027563885.1 Erythroxylum longipes
ATTCACACTTCAAATTAAGCATTACAACAAATTTTTATTACAACAATTACAACAAAACATTCCAACAATCATAAGGGACATTTTATTGAACACCTCATAGGCAATATGTATAATCTCTAACTAATCAAAAAACAAATGCATTTTTCTATCATTTACTAACAATAACACATATAAACAACAAATCAACCAACAATGACACAAAAAACGGCATACAATGACAATAATCACATAAAAATCCATCATCCAAACACCCACGGTTCATGTATAAAACTTGTGTTTTTTGGAGAAAAATACACCCAATAGAAAGCTTACCGGAAAACGATGCACATTGGGGCAAAAAACGCTAGAAAAACGGCGGTAGAAGATCGAAAAATCGCCCAAAATCAGAGGAAGCCGACAGAGGAGAGAAGAAGAAGAAAATAGGGGGGGTTCTGTCGACTTAAAGAAGAAGATTGAAACGACGTCGTTTGGTTTTAAACCAAACGACGTCATTGTATTTATTAACCAGTAGACATTTACAGACAGAATTTAAATTCCGTCGGTATTTAAATTCATCAAATATTTAACCGGGACGTCTTACCGCTTAATTTTGCGACGGAAAACATTGTCCGTCGGTCGGATTCCATGCCTTCGGTAAATAACAGACGCTGATCCAAACTCACCGACGGAACATTTGCCGTCGGTAAATGTCTGACGGTAATAGTTACGTTGTCACTATATGTCGTCGGAGATTTTGCACAAAATTCCTTCCCTCCAATTTTCCCGACAACAATTGTTTCCGTCGCTATATCTGAACCTTGACGACGTATTTACCGACGGTCATTTGTATTCTGTCAGTAAATAGCTACGGTTTTTATTCCATCGGTAAATTTCTGATGCTATTTTATAATTTTCTTGTAGTGTACGTTAATTTTAGATGAGAAAGTATTGATATATATTTGGTTTAGTAAGTTTGAGTGATGCCAATAATGAGATTTCCCTCAATGCTCAGGATTTCGTATCAAACAAAAATTCAATCTAATGCGATTTGATCAATATATCATTAAATGAAGTTTCATGTTTTTCATTTTTTTTAAATTTCACTTGTATTTGATATATATGTTAAATTATATATATACAATATAAATATAAAAATTTTAATTGTAATTATATTTTTTTTAGGTTTCACTTCTATTTTATTATGTTTCTCCCAACAACTCTTGTCGTTATGCTTACATACCAATATTATTCTTATTATATGATATTTTGATGTAATTAATTATAACATTTTAATTACTTTGTAATATTCTTAGTTTTGTATATATATGAGAATTAAACAAAATTTTTATATTAATTATGATTATTATTTATATGAGAATTATGTGAAAAGTAATATTAATAGGAATAAAGAGATATTTGTTATATAAAAATTTAAATTATTATAATTTTTTAAGATATGGTTGAAGTTAAGTTAAAACTTATGTAGATATATAGAAGGATTAATTTGTAATTTTTGAAAATTTAAGAACTGTTTTATAATTTTAAAAAATTATCCAAAACGACAGTTGATATTGACTGATACCAGTATCGTATTGTACTAGAACAAAATATGATCGGAATTCATAATTGGCTTGTTTTAATTAGATAAAAAATGTTTTATTTGGTACTTTTCCATTCTAAGAAATATTTGTATTTATGCATTTACGTGTGTCGTTAAGAAAACACGGGTAGTCAGCTAACTTCATATTATTTAAGTATCAACATAAAACATTAATAATGAAATATTTCTATTAGTAATCTAGTCTATGTAATCTTCACTTCTTGACTCCTCTAGATAACTTGTAATCTAACGATAGGCAACTGTGGCCTTGAACTCATTAATTTTGTAATGTTGTAATAGTTTTATAAATAGTAATATACCATTTATTTTTCAAAAAAATATAAAACATTACTGTCATATGCAAATGATATTGTTTTCTTATTAAAAAATTCATTTAAGATTGTTGTTGTACATTTTTTTTACATCAGTTCAAGAATTTTTAATAAAAAATTGTCCGTAGCATATGAATAAAAAAGATTAGCTTGAAACAACTTTGTATTATTAGCACAAACCATAATTCAGTATATATATGACCGAAATTATTTTGAAATGCATATTGTTGTCCGATTAAATAATTTAACTTTGGAATATAGGTGTTGATAAACCGCATACAAATTTTATATCATTTTTAAAAGTTTATAATATTCATTGAGAAGTTTGTTTTCGTATAGTTGGCATCTACTATGAATATTCATATTGATCGCGCTATGCATGTCCCTGATCGCAAAAGTTGGCACTGAATCGATTCAAGAATAATAAAAGAAGACGGGCAAATGGGCCATGGAAGAAATTACGAACAATAATAATAAAATACTGAGAGATTCTTGTTGATCTTGGGCTAGAAATTAACGCCTTGCAAGCATTTCGACTGCGACAACAAGAAGAAAATTAAGGTCCGTATCTACAAGCCGGTTCTCATAGTAACCAACGAACAGACTCTCCTTAACCGACATCTCATGCTCAAGGAGTTTCAGGAGTTGAGAGAAAGACGAGACGAGTTCTGTTATGGCGCAGAGGAAAGTGAGCTTGACAACCGAAGGTTCATATGTGAGTGTCTACTATACCTGTCCTCTTTCTTTTTCTAACTTCCTATCTATCTATCCATCCATGTATCTGAATGCATGGCTGTTTGGCGTATGTAGGTCCTACTGGAAAATGGTTTGGTAAGGCTTACAATACTGAAACCTCAAGGGTACTTAATTGGCATCAAGTACGGAGGAATGGAGAACGTGCTTGACCTCTCTCTAAGCAAATCTAGTAGGGGGTAATTAGCTTCTTATTTTGCAGGATGTCTATACGAATATCCGGGAATTAGTCCCTTTTCATGGAAACCTTCGGCCGCTATTCCATATCAGCCAACATTCGGTTTGATCTAAGAAAATGTCAAGTGACTGTTTGCAAGTTACTCTTCTGCTAAAGTTCGCTAATACCAGCTATTCTATTGTCTGTCAATGTTTTGCAGGTATTGGGACATCAACTGGAGCTGGCCAGGTGGCCCTGACACGTATCAGCTGTATGCTGAATATCACAGAATAGAACTTTTCACACATTCACACTCTGTTGTTGATTGACTAATTAATACCCAGATACACCACAAGTAAACCTCATTTTAATTTCCTTGTCTTCAACAGACTAAGCGGCTCGGAATACAACGTCGTTAGCAGCAACAATGATCATGTAGAAGTTTCTTTCAGGAGAATTTTTGATTCCACCACTCAAAGCATCAAGCTGCCACTTAGTGTAGACATAAGGTCACATCATTCCATTCAACTATCAGCTTTTCCTTCATATTTCTTTAACTTTAATGGGCATTAGCGCGTCTCTTTGTTTTTCAGGTACATACTTAGAAGTGGTGTTTCAGGATTCTACTGCTATGCGATATACGAGCGCCCTGCTGGTTCTCATTCTTTTGAATTTTCTCAGACAAGGATGGTCTTCAAATTGCGAAGGGATAAGTAAGATTAAACTTCTCAATTAAATTTATTTTATTCCAAGGCCTGTTAATTTTCCTGCTAGCAATAACTTATTTCCCTGTGGACTTGATTAGGTTCCATTACATGGCAATCTCAAATGAGAAGCAAAGGATAATGCCAATGCCAGAAGACCTGCATCCTGATAGAAGCAAACAGCTAATTGTTCCCGATTCAGTTCTGTTGGTAAATCCCATTAACCCAGATCTCAAGGGAGAGGTGCGCAGGACGCTGAATTTAATTGTTTTTCAAGTAGATAGCATGTTCAAGTCAATCAAAAAAAATGGATTTTCTGAGAACTTGGCTATATCTTCCCATTCAGGTCGATGATAGGTATCAGTACTCTGTAGCCAATAAAGATGGTGGAGTCCATGGATGGATTGGCTCCAACCCTGTGATTGGATTCTGGACAATATTTCCTAGTCAGGAATTCCGCAACGGTGGTCCTACCAAGCAAAATCTCACAGTCCACACTGGTCCAACTACCCTCGCTGTAACTTTCCGTCTGAAACTACAAATCTAATATATCATCAAATGAAAATGAACATCTTACATGAAATTTAATAATCTAGGTTTAAGGCCATTCCGCATCGGCAAATTGGTTATATTTTACAAATATTTGCTCTTTAGCACTAACAATAAATAGCATTTACTATTGAAGTCGGTTGAAAATCATGAATATCACTGAAAAAGTTTGTAAGAGGACATCAAATGGTCGGTAGTTTTCGTGCTACAAGCCAAATTAAGGAGAAAGTGTTAATAATAAATGCTGTTGTGATTATATTAGTCCATATACTTCTAACAGAAAGTGCTTAGAAGCTGCTGAAATGGATACTCAGCTTGCACCGTTGGAAATTTTGATGCAACAGATGTTTCACGGAACTCATTACATTGGAGACGATATAGTAGCTCAATTTCAACCCGGTGAGGAGTGGAGGAAGGTCTTTGGACCCATCTTCGTGTACCTTAATTCAACTCCGTACGTGTCAGAGGCCAACAAATTGTGGTCAGATGCTAAAAAACAGGTACAATTGCTTTAAATGCACATAACTTCTCTATCTCCAATTACCATCCATAATTGAACTACTGTCATGGTTTTGCTTCTTACTGCTTGCTCTGGAATGAGCAATAGCTCAAGCCATTATCTTATAACTTTCCTTTTCATGCTCCACTCATAGTAGAGGCTGCTTGAAATGGCAGCATGGCCATATGACTTCGTGTCATCACCGTATTACCTCAAGGCTGAAAAACGGGGTTCTATAACAGGAAGACTGTTCGTCCAAGACAGGTATATAAAGTTACTTGTTAAGTATCGAGCTCACAAAAATACCCCTGCGTCAAATAACTCGAGAAAATAATCCTCTTTCCCCTGTACGTGCAAACTTTTAAAACTTTTCGTCCGGTCCAACTTAAGCTGCACAGTCAAACCTTACACGGCACATTATGGTCCTAATTTTACCTGCTCTGACAGGTTTGTCTCTACTTCCTTAATCCCTGCCAAGCATGCGCATATTGGTGTTACAGTAGCAAGAACTGAAGGAGGCTGGCAAACAGAAAGCAAGGTGATTCCTGATCTATTATTGCAATTGATATTACGATGTTATACCTTCAACTACTTTGCATAAGCTTGAAAGCTAACTTTGGAAAATTTGCAGGATTATCAGTTCTGGGTGCAAACAGATGCAATTGGAAAATTCACCATAAATAATGTTGTCCCAGGGGTCTACGGAATCCATGGTTGGGTTCCAGGTTTCATTGGCGATTTCCTTAACAAGGAACTAGTTACCATCTCTGCAGGTAGTTCCATCACAACGCATCTATATCCATTTTGTACCTCCATACATAAAGCATAAGTGCGAAGAAAGTTTGTCTGACTTTCTTAAATATAATGACTACTGATATATTTCTCAGGGTTAGAAACGCAAGTGGGAAATTTGATATACGTTCCTCCTAGAGATGGCCCAACTTTGTGGGAGATTGGCTTCCCTGATCGTACCGCAAATGGGTACTATGTCCCTGAGGTTGAACCTATGTATCTCAACAGGTTATTTATCAATAGCCCTGAGAAGTAAGCAACTTCTTCCCAGTGAAGGAATATAGATATATAACATTACATAATTATCTTAGTTCCAGTCAAGGCCAAGATAGTCTATGATCTATTTTACCAGAAAATGGAAACCACAATAGGATAGGGCTACTTCAAACCTCAATCTGAAGGTCCTTTAAAAATGTGTTTTTCGATATCGCAGGTATAGGCAGTATGGATTGTGGGACAGATACACAGATATTCACTCAACTTCTGATCAAACTTTCATAGTGGGTGTTAGTGATCCCAAAAAGGATTGGTTCTTTGCTCATGTAAGCAGGTTTGACATCTTTCCTTGAATCGCGATAAGAGTGTAGTACAGTTACTAGATTTTGATCACGGCAACATTGTTTTATGGCAACAAGTTACCATGGGATGAAAAAATGCAAATCATTCGTCTCGTAATCCAGGTTAAATTTACTTGTTAAGTGTTCAAATTCTGTAGATCATAGATTGTGTCCACTTTTGACAGGAAATGGGCAGAAAACATTTATGTGCCCTCAACATGGAGTATTAAATTCACTATTGATTCTGTCGCCAGTGGAACTTACAAGCTGAGATTGGCCATCGCATCCGCGACCCGCTCTGATATTAAGGTGAAGAATGCACAAGTTGCCCCTGAAATATGAATTACCTATCAAAGCCTCAAGTTCATGCTCAGTTTTCATAAATTAACAAGCGCATGATTACAACTGCAATGTAACCATCTCACCAATTCTTACTCGCAGATCTACATCAATGGTGTTCATCCTTCACGGTTGGTCTTTGAAGCAAAGAATTTGGGAACTGACAACACTGTTCTTCGACATGGAATTCACGGACTATATCGATTAATTACGACCGACGTTTCCTCATTGTTGTTGGTAGAGGGGGACAACTCCATGTTTCTTGTACAGGCCAGAAGTGGAGATCCAGTCTGCGGAGTCCTTTACGACTACATGAGGCTCGAGGCACCTGCATCTTCTGGAAATTGTGAGCATTCAGAAGAAGGTTTTGAATTGGATACAAAGCTTCTTTAGTGGGGTCTTCTAACTGCCTACAAAAGAAACTATGATCTTGTCTAGCCCATTGCAGCAGAATGAAAGGATTATCGAAAGATTCTTGCTGTGGTGACAACTGCCTGCCAACTAAGTAAATGTATAACCGAGCTATTGTATTCAGTATTTACTGAATATATCTACCAGTAAATCTAAACGACTGGTTTTAGTTATTTGGATTATCTTAGCCACTGGGCATTTTCTCATTGCTTGAAATTTTGTAATATTGATTGTTTGTCTCAGGTCTGAGATTTTGTAGATCCGGGACAAAAAAGAAGATGTGAGCCTCTGACTTTAATTAAAAAAATAAATTAAAAAATATTTTTTTAATAAACTATATTCCACATGTAATTTTTAAAAAAAATAAAAGTGAGCCCTAGGCAGGGGCCCACCTCGCCCCTCCCCAGGGCCGGGCTGGTTTGTCTTTGCTGGCTCCAAATCATGTTGAGCAAAGAATATATATATAATAATTAATTTGGGTTAATATAAATTAATAATAATTAACATCTTAATTGCATGTGAATTTTGAGTTATTTATGGGATCCATGTTATATTACTTATGTTTTGGATCTTTAGATCCATTGATCAATCTTCTCCAAACCTATTCATTGGACTTGTGACCTACTATAAAATAGCCGTTAACCTAATTACTACACTTCGGCTAAACTATGATAATGCTTGGTATTGTGGTGGTGAATGAAAGAGATCGGCAAATTGGATTTAAAAGATCGTAGATTCCCTCCATTGTCTTTCTCCTTGACTTGCAGCAATTCATACCTGAGCATTGATGACTTCCGACTAGTTTCTACCATTTTTAGGAGGTATCTTTTGATCTTATTATATATACACATTTCAAAGGCATGAAGTTTATATTAGTTGGTTATGACATTGAATGTTTGATTGTGTGTATTGAATCATGTTGATATTATACTTTTAATGTTTAATGTTTGTTATTTAAGTACAACATTTGATATCAGAGCTCGCTCCTTTCAAAAGTTATAAAGTTATTCCTTCTATTCCTTTCTTTCTTTTTAATGTTAGAGTATCTCGTATTGATTAAACATGAAAATGTTAAAGGGTTTATAAGTGATAAGAGTTAACTATCCAAATGACTAGTTCTAATCATTTTGGCAATTGTTGACCTAAGCTCAATTCTTATTAATGGGCTCTACATTTACTTATATTAAAAATTCTAATATGGTATCAAAAGAGGTTTGATCTAGATTATTAATTTCCTGGTTGTCTGTCTAAATGTCCATTCCAAGCAGCTCGGTCCAATTACCACTGTGTTTATTTCAAGTGACAATTAGATGTTCGGTCCTAGTTGCATTTGAGGGGGAGTGTTAAAAGTGTCTCATATTGATTAAACATTGACATATTAAAAGGTTTATAAGTGATAAGAGTTAATTATTCAAATGACTAGTTCTAGTTATTTGAATATGGTTGACCCAAATCCAATTCTTATAATGGGCTCTACACTCTACCCATATTAAAAATTCTAATAGTTTCTTTTTTTTTTGCTTGATGTCGTGTTTCTCCTTTTTCATTAACAATTGCTAAATTATTTTTGAGAGAATATACACCTCAGATATCATTTATATAAGTATTTACATGTGTTTTAGGCAAGATTTTCAAACAAAATTGACTGAAATATATGAGTTTTTAAAGCTCCAACCATGGTCTTTTTTTCTCTTACTTTTAATCTCCATTTTGGGATATTTTTGTCCAACTTAATGTTATAGATCCCTTAGAAAATTGAAAATGAGCAAAAAACCTTTAATATTATCAGAAATGACTTATTAAATGAGGAGATTAGTCTCTTTTCTAATGTTTATTTGAACTAAGGGTTACACTATAAAATGGATCATTTATAAACACATGGCAATCCAGCTTTTTTTTGTCTACATATATAGTCAAAATACTATATAGAAACAGATGAATGAAGAAGCATATTTTATTTATAAGGCATGTTATAGATGTGTCTTCTTAAAGTTTATTAGACAATATACATACAATGCTTGTTGAGAAGTTGCTCTATTTCTTCTTGTTGTGCCTTTAAATATACAAATATATGTGTATATTTGTCAGTGGCATGTCATGTTATATACATGTTCAGCCTTTTCATTTTGGATACTCATTTTAAAAGTATGGAATTAATTCAAGTTGTGTATATGTTCTTAGAATCTAAGTTGTGCTTCTATTTGTTCTAGCTTAAACAATGCAAATTTTGTGATAACTTTTGTTCAATTCCTATATATATATATATACATGGTGATTATTAACTTAATGAGTCATATATGTTTATTAGTTTACAATTAAGAGGTGCATGTGTTGTTTGTGTAGTTTATTGTGCTCATTTGGTTACATATATTTTTACAGATAAATAGAAGTCCAAGTACTCCTGATAATTTAACCGTTTCAAGAATATTTGATGATCTAGCTTGAGTTTATGCAGCATCAGTTTTTGATATAAAAAATTATGCTATTTATTTATATTGTAACAAACATTTGAAAGGTGGAAGAATCACTAAGTTAAAGAAACATTTAGTTGACATTAGAGGTGATATGAAGCCTTATAATAAACTAAGCTACGATGTGAAATGGTAGATTAAAGCTTTGCTTAAGGAGTATAAGAATGAGAAAGGAAGAAGGCAAAGGTTGAGCTATGAACTTGGTAGTGGAAGTTCTTTTTGAAATGGTTAGGATGATAACGACAATGTTAAAGGTGGTATTTTTACCTAACTGATATAAGGGGAAAAAAAACACGTGCATAACTATTTTACTCTATGAACAACACTTAAAATTCAATTCATAGTGCATATCAATCTAAAGAAGTAGCTCACAATACGGATATGGTAATTGGTATGATGTAGATATGTAAATCAATATTGCTCAGTCTTATTATTACCAGCATATAATGGATGTTATTGCCTTTTATAGTCTAAGATATAAAGTTCCTTTAATTGATGATTACAGAGGTAATCTTCTGAGTAGCTTTATTAGTGATATAAAAAGTTATCTAAGTGAAATAAGAATGACTTAGGTAACTTATAGGTATTCAATCATATGTGATGGTTGGAAAAATAGGAGGCAAAAGCCTATTTTCAAATTTTTGGTTTATTTTTCTAAAGGAATGATGTTTTTGAAGTCCACTGATGTATTTGGCCTTATAAAAATGTTGATAGTTAGTTAAAGATGTTTTATGAAGTTATGAATGAGGTTGATGTTAAAAACATTATACAATTCATCATTGACAATGATGCTGCTTATAAAGCAACTAGAAAAAGGTTAAAAAGTAGGTATAATTCTTTTTAGGCTAAGAGCCCAAATTAAGGCTTAACCTTTTTTAGTTTGATCAGTTTGGGACTTAAACTTGTAACTTGCTCATAGAAGGTCTAAAATTTCATGAGTTTGCTCAATTTAGGACTTTTTTGGACAAAAATTGGGGCTTGTTTTATACGCACCGTTACATGCAGGTTAGTTAGTCTAATTTCTTTCATGGATAAAGAAAATAACCTTTCATAAGGGGGATGTCCGTTTTATAGGGAAAACTCTATCGAAAATTTTAGTAAGCTCCTCATAAAATGTGACATCATTGTTTTTAAATAGAAAACGGAGCTTGTTAATATTAAGTCATGGTCTTATTCTCGTCATTTCAACTTTTCTTTTTACAGATCAATCAAGAGCTCTAAACACAAGATTTCTTCTCCAAATCTAGGTCGATTTTAAAGAAACAAGTTTATAGGTTTTGTAGAATGTCCCGAGAGCTTTTCTTAGAGCCCTAGTTCATTGAAGATGGTGGTCGAACGGTGAAGCTATAAGTTTTGAAATTTTGGAGTGAATAGTAACCTATAGAGAAAAAAGTTTAAGAGAGAAATGAACTTTAAGCTTTCTTAAGCTCAACTTATACTTTTATAGGCTCTTCTCTTTATTTGTTCATTATGAGTAATTTAACAAAAATTTGAATCATTACAACATAATTAATCAATATTAACATAAACCTTTGGTATATAATTTTCTTCCTTTTAAATCATATAGGTCGATCATATACACATTTTTTCAATCAAATAAAATTGTATTATAAAAAGAGTGGAATGCAAAGCCTTACGTAAGTTCAAATAAGTGATCAAACAAGTTTAGTAATCTCATTTGATTGCTGATACACTTAGAATAATTAAACCTATAGGTCATAGTGAATAACTAGTAAATTGTGCATACAAATTAGACTAATTGCAAGGTTTCAAACTACAATTTTTTAATTGATTTTCCACTTAATAGTTACAATCGTAGAAAGTTTTCCATCACTAAAATTGTTTAGTAAAAACTCATTTATGATGGCCATGGTTATACTTGAGCCTTATTTGATTCCTTTCCTTCCAGAATTCATAAACTATTGTGTATAATGCAAGTTTTAGAAGTGAGTGGTTGTCCTTAAGGAGTGAGGCGTTGGAGACCTTAGATATTATGTTGTCCTAAGTTATTTCATTATAGGATAAATTATCGGCCATTTGAATTCTCAACCAAGTGTCTTCAATATAAGTGTACTAAAAAAAGAGATTATCTTTTATTTCTAATTCAAGATTATAAAGGCTACAATATGGGTTAAGAGCCAAGTTGGTTTTAACCTTGTTTGATATGCTCAATCTATTAAGCATGTTAAGCCACGTAATAAAAGAAATCATTCGAATGTAGCCCTTAAACCATATTAGTCAATGACATAATAACTTAAAGGTAGGTTATTTAAAATGTTCATAAGCAAAATTATTTGTGAACTTCCCTGGAGTATGTCTGGACTACATTACTAGACCCTCCTTATGTTGTCTCATGTTGTAACTAGGAATGGCTTCCTTTAAGCATTTGATGCCCCTGAATCTTATGAATCATTCATCATCCTTGATCAGCTTCTCTAATTTAGCATTAGGTTCAACATATATCTTAGATGGAAAATGCTAGGAATCAAATGTAAAGGACCTTTAGCACTCCAATTATTAAACCACAGAGAGGTTTGCTCAACATTGCCAATTAAGAATTTAAACTTCCTATAAAGTACTTAACTAAGTTTAAGGTTATGATGAAAATTCGAGGAGATGTTCTAACTTAGCTTAAGGCCATAAAGACTTGCTCCTTTTAAGGGATATGTATGTGTGTATGGAGACCACATATTTTCCTTATCAGTTTGTAATTTCAAAACTTTTCTAACAAAGAAAACTTTGCCTTTGATTTTGAATGGATTTGAGGTTAAGTGCTTCCTGATCCACTGGCTTGCACACCATATTCTATGCTACCTTATATCCTAAACTCTTGTAGGCATCACCATTAGAAAGGAAATTCCTTAGCATCCTCTCAATTTCTTAGACTATTTTCTTGAGTAAGACCAAATAAGATAACCAATAGGTATAAAGATTGCTTAAATTAACTTGATCAATAAAAGTCTTTTAGCATGGGAAAGACACTTGTTACACTATTGATTAATCCTCCTTTCAATCATCTTAAATTTTATATAAAGGCCTAACAGTTGTGATAGGAAATTTTAAATAAATGAAGGGAAGTTGTCGTATTCTTAAACCTATTAAGGAAGCTAATTAGTAGTTAAGAGACATTGAATTCATAGATAGCATAACGAAGCTTTTGTTACTGCTTACTTCAATACCATATAATTTGCTAAAATTTTTGATGTAATTAAGAATGGTAAGCACTAATTTAGGATCAACTATGCAAAACATTAGCAGATCATCTACAAAAGTAGGAATTAACAACTTCATTCTATTGAATTTACTGTGAAACTTAAAGGAACGACTCTTCTTGATGTTTGATGCTGAGAGCCTTAACAAAACCTTGTAAATAGGAAAAAGGCAAAAAGATAAGGGGTCCCTTTACCTAACCCCTTTGCTCCTTCTAGACCATTGAATTTGTTCACTATTAACTAACACACTAAAAGAGATATTGGTTAACATTGCCTTATCCAACTCTAATATTTAATTGGGAAACCAAATGCCTAAATTGAACGAAGAACAAAGCCCTAGTTGACTTAGTCAAAAGCCTTCCTAAATCAATTTTTAATGCACAAAGCTTGTCTTAGCCTTTCTTTTGATAGTCTTAAATCAACTCCTGAGTAAGAATAAAAATGTCTCCTATACTTTTGCCTTCAATAGATACACCTTAGGTTTTACTTATAAAGGAACCTATCACCTATTTTAGCCTCTCGAGTAAAATACTAGAGATAATTTTATACAAGGTATTATAATAGGAAATAGGTCTAAATTACCTTAAGGAACTTAGATTGAGAACGCTGAAGACTAGATAAATATGTATTTGGTTTATTTCTTTAAGAAGAATCTCATTGTTGAAGAAATCAAGAATAACTTTGTAAAATTGAATCTTAGTCCATTAATAGGTTTGCTTGAAGAAGTATGCATTTACCATATTCAGGCTAGGGGCTTTATGAGAGTTCAAGTTACTTAGTGTTTTTCTTACATCCTTTATAATAATTCGTTTAGTGAGTTTGTGAGCTTGATAGGGGAAATAAGTGAATGAAAGAATGAACTGAGTGTCTGCACAGAAGACCTGCATTCAAAGCTAGATTTTAGGAATTCCTTGAAGTACCTGAGAACCATGTCTTTAATGTCTTTTTTCCTCCAAACTCTCTTCCTAGAGTCTTTGATTGACCTATTTAATGACAGTCAATATTGTAATAACCGCAAGTTTATAACATAGCTATAGCTATTACCTACAAGTACGGGTTAATCCTACGAAGACGACGAATACTAGTAATTACCCTTCCCTTATTATTTAATCTAAGGATTGATTTTAGGTTTTTAATGAAAAAAAGATAAAACTAAGGCAAGTAAAATAAAATAGGTAACAAAATTGAATAGAGAATTAAGGAAGCACTTAGGAAATTATCGATATCAAGAATTAGTGTATAGGTTTCGAATCCTCCTAAACCCTTAACAAATTGATTTTTTAATGCAATTATTTTATTGAATTATTAGATTGTGGAGACTCCTATGGTATGCTAGTAGCTGACCTTGAGTCTACTAATAACTAACCCTAAGGTATCTAATTGAATTACTCATGTTAAATTTTATAAGATTACATTACTGTTTTATAAATCCTTTTATTAGGTTTGAACATAATTTGGAAGATTTATATCTTTGTATCTCTAGGGTTGCAATCAACTCCTTCCAATTACCTTGAATCTATTCAACCTATGATTTCTCAATCGCTACATATGAAATCAACTTATGGTCTAATATTATGGATTACTAGAACATAAGTAAAACAAGTAATTAGATCATAACATTCAATTAAACTAATTGCATTAATAAAAGAATCAAATCATATCAAAGTATTAACATAAGGTTCATCTAACCTAAATACTAACTAGAAATTTAGTTGTATATTATCGAACAAAAAATTAAACATAGACAAAAAGAAAAATGAATTGAAAATAATGGGTTCATAATCTTTAATTTCCCTTATTGTCTTCTATTGAATATTTCCAGATTTAGAGGTTTGATTTTGTATTACGATGGATTTTTCAATGAAATCTTCATATTTTTCTCTTCTCTAGACCAAAATCACTCTTGGAGAATGAACTCTACGTCTAGAAATCGCCTCCTAATGTTGGCTCCCCTTTCAAGTCTCCGTTCATGTCATTATATATGAAATTCTAGGGTTTTGGCTTATTCACGATCTTATGCACAGCCTTATAAGACCGTGCATCACCAAATTCTCTGAAAATTGCAAAACTGCCAGCTTGGGAGAAATGCACTAGTAGATGTACGACTGTGCATCAAATCTTCATTTTATGTCATGTTTTTGCTCTAATTCTTCTCCTTTAAGTCCATAAAGGCAATTATACTTTGCAAACACACTTGAAGCAAATTAATTACCAAATATACAACAAAAGTATAAAATATCAAGCAAATACATCAAATATAGTTGTAAAAATATAGTCAAATATTCATATATCAGTCTTTAGTCAGGCATGAGATCTTATTGAGATTTCTTCTAACTAGGATTGCTTAAAAAATGGAAGTGCATTTGTCTCCTTGTTATAGCCAAAGGACTCTTGATTTTTGTCTCAGAACTGAGTTGTGTGCATCTAAGACCTTGATGTGATTCATTTGATTATGCCTCTCCTTAGTTCTGTATTTTTTATTCATAGGATGTAAGTAAATAATACCTTGTGTAGAGTCTAGCTTACTGGTACTCTCCATAATTTCTAGATTTTTTTATCTATAAAAGGCTTGTGGAAAGTTTTTAGCTTATCCTTCACTATTTTGAGCCTCCTCAAACATTTAAATTGTTCAAATCCTTCCACACTTGAGCTTATTCCATCCTATAAAAGCTCTTGAAAACCTTGATTCTTGTCTGAAAAATTAAAGAATTTAAAGGGATAATTCTAACTAGGGTATTAATTAAATTATAAATCTTGATCAAGAAGTGATATGAAGTAAAAAAAAAACTGAATATCTCTGTGCTCCTTTGTAAATAAATTAACAAAGCCTGATTTACTAGAGCTTTATCCAATTTTCTTCTCCTTTTATTATTTATTAGACTAGGTGAAGTGATTCCTCTTATAGTTCAGATCTGCAACTTCTAGTTTTCTTGTATAGGTTTGAAAGTCTGTGTAAGGTAGTTTAAAGCCTACCCCTCCTTTAGATTCATAATTAAATAATGTACAATTTAAGTCACTAATGATTAATCAGGTTTCATGAATACAAAAAGATTTAATACACAGTTCCTGCTATAAATACTTTCTTTAAAAGGCAAGGCTAGTTACATTAATAAAGGTAATGAATGAACTATATAATTAATAGCATCAATGAAACATTCCTTAAATCATTGACTCGTCACTTTAATGTATTTATGATTGTAACCCCAATAATCTTTCCATTGTGGTGTGAACTATGATTGGTAATTTGAGCTAATTATTTTAATTTAACCAAAGCTTCTTGAAATTTTCCTCTTTGATTTTTGTGTCTAAAAGGCCATTGGATTTAATTATTTTCAGTAAGCATAAATGTTTTTTATTTATTGGATTATTTAAACCCCTAATATTCCAGGCTAGGAAAGACATGAATACATCATATAAGGATTTTCCCCTTCTTTCCTTTCTTCCTACCTAATCTTCTCCCTACCTATATGTAAGATTGAAGAGTATTCCGCAATTCATCATTCATAGTAGCTACTTCTACATTATGGTCCAATTGGATTTTCTTAGGGTGTTGGTTAGGCTTCTAGTTCTTTAGTTTCATGATCTCATAATTTTAGGTTCTAAAAGCATTACTTTCCACTAATTACCTTATGTTAGTGTCATTAGGTAGTATCTTTAGATCCCTAGCCTCCTGAGATTGACTATTATGAGCTAACATAACAATTTTCATTTGAACATTGCACCACTCTTTGTTTTAAGGCTCAGTAGGAAACCTGTTCTTTTCCATGAGCTCTATATGATCACTTCTTTTAAATAATCTTCTTATTGGCTTCAATTTAGCTGGTCTTTTCACCTGTGGCCCTTATAAATAAGTAATTGAGATTAAACACTCCTCTAGATTTACCAAATGCATCTAACCTCTTAAGTTTGATTATGCCTAAAGGTTCCTTTCCTATTTCAATTTCAATGAAATATTTTACAAATTCAATCCTACAAACAACTGTAATCTTCTTGTATATAAATAAATTATTACCAACAGAGATTGATAAATAATTCAACCATATTGTTCTTTAATATTCCATGAGAATATTATGGAATTGTGCCTAGATGAGACTGTTTTAAGTTTAACTCTTTCAAGGCACATAATAGATTTCTAGATATGTAAAATAATGAGTTTGCCATTGTAGTGCTAAAGGCTAAGTTCAAGAAACCTATTAGCCTAAGCTTCTGAGCTGAATGAAAACAAGGAGAAGTCATCTTAGTTGATGAGAACAATCCCCAAACCAAATTCATTCCACTTGCTTTCAGTCCAGGATTTCAAAACTGGGAAAAATGGTCTTTTATCCACAAAATATCCTATAATAGTGCTCAGCCACCTAGAGGCATTTACTTCTAACACTTTAATGGGAGGAGAGATAACTCCATTCTTAACACTAGGTATTTGGGGAAGGAAAGAAAACTTGAGGGTGGACTTATCCCCCCTAACCTAAGATTAAATCTTCCTCTCAGGTGGAGCTTTATTGAGCATTATGGCTAAAGGCTATGAGGAAGCAACACCTAGTGATAGGAAGGGAAGGTCAGGTCTGTAAGTTAAGGAGTTATTAATCACTGTACTAAACTAGTTGACTAATGTAGAAAACAGGGTAGTTACAAACTCACTATATAAATTTGCTTTCTTTCAAGAGCCATTGGTCTACCACAAATCCATATTGGTCGATTAATCTTCTAAAAAATCTAATATTAGTCATTTGGTAGATAAAATCTTTTTTAAAAAATTTATTAAAATTTTTGAAGTTCTTTTAAAGATCAAAATACATTCTTTTGATAGAAACTTGACTCAAAACTTTCTCAAAGTTTGTTTAAGGATCCAGAGTTTTTCTTAAAATATAAAAATAAACTTTCTCTTAGTTAAGAAAGTATTTATGCATTACGTCTTACATGTAAATGATAATGCAATGATTAAGCCCCCAATTTATTAAAGTTAATAAAATAAGGTTACAGAAAAGATTATAATAATTTGATTAAATCTTTATGTACTTGATTCCTCCTTTTTCTTGATTCTTCACTTAAATTGCATATGTGCTCCACTTTACTCAATTTCTTTATCCTCTTAATACTCAATTGATTTAATTGGATCTTTTTCTCTCTTTACTATTCTATTAAACATAATGTTTCATATATTAACTTACTAATATCACCAAGGATGAAAATATTAGTAGTAACATATTTTGTTATCATTAAAACTATAGGCTAAAACCTGGCTTGGTCTAATATATTTCATTTTTTAATTATTAACTCTCATTTCTCCCTCCTTCCCTTGTTGTTTCATATATTATAAATCACATATCATGCATACAAAGGGAGAAAACAAAGAAAGAGAACGTTTCTTTTTAAGATTGATTTTAACCTTAGGCTTTAAGAGGAGTAATCTGACATCAATTTCTTTACTCAATTAAATTGAAAATCATTATTTGAGCTTCAACCCTTTGAAATTAAGACTCAAATGAGTTTTCATAATAGGAATCTAAAACAAGGAGATACTAAATTAATAAATCCATAATAAAATAAAACATATGATTTATATAATGTATAATAATTAACATCACAAACTAAATGAGAAAGATAGTGTAATGGTCTTAAAGCTTGATGGTTGCTTAAAAATTACTGCTCGTAATGGGCTTAAAACTTGATGGCTACTTAATATTACTTCTTACTTCTCCGATCAAAAATTGTTAAAGAATTCCTAAGAGAACTAAAAATTAAGGGCTTTATATTGATATTTCTCTAGTAACCATCCCAAATCCTAAAACATTGATCACCTTATGAATGGAAACAAAATAATTCTTAACAAGAAACTACATGTGACTTATCACCTAGTGTATTTATTTATGTTAATTCTAAAAATCTTCATATTATTAATAACATAAATCTATTAAAAATTAAAAATGGCCAAAATTACATTGATTTGTACATAGACCTACTGCGACATTCAGATCAAATATCGTATAGAGAAATAGTTTAGAGTTTTATAAGTGTGTATATATTCATAACTTTTTAATGGAATTGATTTCCTTTTCATGATGATTTAGTAGATAGAATTTGAATAAGATAATGATTTTATCACTATAAAGATTGTAATCACAAAAGGCTTTAAAATTGTTATAAAGTTTTATTTAGATTGTATAATTATCCTCTAACTCACAATTACGGATTATGGTTAGAAATCTTTTTTCTAAATATTTTAAAATTGATATCAAAAGTATTCAAATTATTAAGTTACCTGGTTGATGATTTTAAGCCTTAAAGCTTTATTTGGAACCTAAAAATTGCTCCTTGGCTTGAGACTTGAGTTTTATAACAAATGGCTAGAAAGTAAAAAAGGATTTTTTTAGACCTAAAGCTTAGGAACGTTTGGTTCTTTTTTTAATAAGATAAAGAAGTTGAGTAACTTCACTTATAGCTGAGGCATATGTGCCTTTAGAGTTCATGATTGGATAAAGAGCTTAAATAATGACTTAATTTAGACCTATGAATTATATGCCTAAAAGGTTTTTTTAAAATTGTAATAAGGATCTTTAATGACTTCACTTGGACTTGGACTTGGACCGGATAAAATGTTACTATCGTGAGACCATAAAATTTAAAGGTTATGATATTTACAATATGATAAATTTTTACTCCTTACGGATATTTTTTTAATTGATTTAGGTATTGATATATGCTTAAAACATGTAGGATTGATTAATTGCAGTGATAACACTCAAAGAAGAAATAAATTTTTAGTGAAAAAGCATGTTAGTTAAATTTATTATCACCACTATGCATTATTCAATATTTTAGGCATAATTTTTCATAAAAAGGATCAAGTTAAGGTAATTAAATAGGATATATAAAGCTAAAATAATTATACATAATTCTTAAGAGGACATCAAAAGTTAATATTGAACCAAAATAAAAGAATTTAATAAAATAAACTTATGGGTTCATTTTGTGTCATCATCAAACATTGTTTGACATTTTGAAGATAATTTTTGATAACAACATTATATTGAGGTGATTCAAAAGGATATATAAATCTAAGATAACTTTCTACTGTTAAGAATACATATGGAGCTTATATAGACTACCCAAACCCCCATCATTATCTAAGTCATTTTTCACAAAAATAAATGTGCATAATGAGAGAAAATTAAGGATAAGCGTGAATAAGATTTATATAGGCGATTTTAAGGGGAAAGAAAGTAGTTTATACTATACAATATGTAAATTTGGGGAAAGAAGGTTTCTCTCTTCTTGTTGAATACTTACCTCAGACTTCTAGTTGGAATAGAGAAGATAGCATCATATGGACTTCTAGCTCTAAAGGAATCTTTGCAAATAATTCTTGTCACAAGATATTTATACGTAGTGTTGGAGAAGTCCCACGGTATGAACTCCTTTGGAAGTAATCTATGAATCCCAATCCTTTATTAATCACTTGGCTAGTGATAAAAAATAATCTTAGAACTAAGAATAGATGGTTTAGCCCTTGTAAGTCAACTTGTGTTCTATACAAGGAAGTTGAGGAAGATAACAATGTGCAGTAGAATTCTACATATGCTAGCAGAAGTTAATCACACCTACAAGTGGAGTGGGACTTTCAATTACTTAATCAATATCATCAAGCAGCAAATGTAGAATGGAACGATACTCAACACAACCTTCACCACCACAATCTACCATATTTGGAAAGAAAGGAATAGTAGGCTGTATAAAGGAGTTGAGGTAGACAAGCACAATGATAAGATGTTATTTTGATATTTTAATTGGAATTATCTCTTTTTTTTGGATTTATTTTGGTGCTTAAATAAGAAAATTAATTGTTTTCTTTTATAAGATGAAAAGTGGAGATCGCATCAAATTGGGACATTATTGGTGAAAATCACAAATTTGGATAAAGTGGAGAGATTACTGTAGTGTATAAGGTGGGATCACGCCTAATGCTAGATTTACTTGAAGAGTTGGAGTTTAATTAGAAAAAATTCTTTCTATCCCTATTATGAAGGGATTGGAATTTGTTTTAGATAGGCATCTTTTCAAGATAGGATTAGATTAGGTTTAGAGTAGGAAAACAATAAAAAGGGACATTCTTTACCTCTTTAAGATAATCAATCATTTTTCTTCTTACTTTTCTCTCAATTCTTCATCTTTTTTCTATAAGAAAGGATTAGAGAAAGTCATGCTTAGAGAAGATGGCACAATATTATTCAAATTTTCTAATGAATCTTTTCTAAAATAAATAATAGAGCAAAGGCCAAGGCATATTGAGGAGCAACATTCATTCATAAATGGAGGCCTAGAATGGAGCTGGAAAAAGGTAAGATTGATGTAATTCTAATATGGGTTCAATTTCACAATTTACTTATAGAGTTTTAGACCATTAAAGGTCTAAGTTTTCTGGTGAAATCTTTGGGAAAACCAATATATATAGATTCTTAAATAGCTATAATGGAAAGAATATGTTATGTTAAGCATGCATTGAAATCCAAAAAAATGTTGCATTGCAAGATAATATATCTATTTTGAGACTAGGAGAATCTGGAGAATTGGGGAAGTTTGTAATCCTAATAACATATCGATGGAAGCTTACTAACTCCATCAAGAAGTGGGTACTTATGAGTAGAGTTTTCAAAACTGTTGCCAAGAAGAACTAGTAGAGTTGGATCCTAACAACAAACTCTTTGAAGATGATTACAACACTCCTAAACAAATTGATGTAAATAAAAGTGATAAAATGGAAAATTCTAGACTGGAAGCCTCTCACAACCTGATGGATAATAATGAACTAGCTTTGAAAAATAATGAAGAGGTAAAAGTTACTAAATTTGTAAATTCAGAAGACAATAAAATAGTTACATTCCAAGATGAACCATAAAAACTTGTGAATAAAAGCCCTGAGTTGAAGTGGAATTGCAGGAAATGGCCCTGGAGAATACTGAAGTTGTTAGCAATGTTATTCCACAAATATTGAGTAATGATACACACATTGAGGTTGTAAAGACAGGACGTGTTAGTAATTACTCAGAAACAAAAGCTGCATGCCAAGAGGAGATTAAAGAATTCCAAATTCAGAGCACTAAAACTAGAAGGAATCTACTAGGAAAAGAGGGGAAAAAAACAAAGGGGAATCACCCTAAAATGGTAGCCTAATTTGGAATACTAGAGGGCTTAATGACCCTCTCGAAAGGGCATTAGTCAAAGAGGTTGTGTAGAATAAGAAACCTTGTCTAGTAGGACTTCTTGAAACCAAAATAAAAGAGCCTTGGGTAATTTATGGTTCCAAGTTTTTCGATGTCCACTGGAACATTCTCTCAAACCATAATCTCACTATAATGGTAGAATTATTTGCATATATAACACTGACTTGATGTAAGTTCAAGTAGTGGAGGAAAGCGACTAGCATGTGAAGCTCGAATGTCAAATGAAAGGTATGGTGCATAGTTTTAATTTAACACTAATCTATGCTTCTAATTTTGGTTTTCAAAGGAATAAGCTTTGGTTGGATTTGAAAAACATACAATTGAGAACTCAGTCCCCTTGGCTTGTTATGGGAGACTTTAATTGTTCCTTAAGCTTAGTAGAAGTTAAAGGTGGTAAGAAGTACACACTTAGGCTAACCAAAAAATTCTCTAATTTCCTAATTAGGATGGATCTGGTAGATCTCAGCTCAACAGTGAGATTGTTCACTTGGGGAAATAATCAACATGGAAGCATACTTATAAGGAAGAAGTTACATAGATCCTTAGTCAATTCAACATGGTTTAATCAGTTTCCAAACTCTTATGTTCATTTTGCAGAGAAATCGGTTTATGATCACTCTTATATGCTAATCCAAAGGATTGTTGACAATAGAAAAATTAGAGCCCCCTTTCGATTCTTCAATGGCATCACTCAAATAGAAGGATTTACTAAAGCAGTCAACAGATGGCAGAATAGGATATAGAAGGGTTTAAATCCTATCTACTAATGTAAAAGTTAAAGTTGATGAAATCTGCCCTTAAGAACCTCATGTTAGGAAGAATAAAGAATCTCATAACTCTTAAGGACAAATTAATTTGAGCTGAAAATGAAAGGACCCATTTTGGAGTTCCCCTTTTGGAATGTAAGTAGAGGCCTCCCGGTAACTCCACGGTAGCCCTTCAATCAATATCTGAATCGACCAAAGGGTTCCTGCAAAGCTAAACTGTTCAATTATTTAAAACCTTTTGTGCTTTAATAATTAAAAGCGATAAAAATAGTGGAAACTTTTTTTCCTATTATTTTATTGAAAATTTTGGCAAAATAACAACTGCATTTTAACGTTCCCAAAATTTTTGAAAGCCTTGTAAAATTTGAAAACACTTTTATATTAACACTAATTTCTCAACTACAATTTTTGAACTTTAAGTCCACTCAAGCAACCTAAACAAATAATTCTCAACAATCACTACAATAAAATTTTAAAAGCTAAAGCATATTCATGCATTTCATTTAAAAGATTTATTAAAAATCTATTCTTTACACAAATGTACACAGAAAAATGACACAAGCACAACAGCACCCGATAATACAACTAATCTTGAGGCAAAGTCCTAATTTTTGTAGCACCTGAATGCATACCTGGGTTGGTTTGTTTAAAAACATAAAAATAAAGGTGAGCTAAACGAGCTCAGTGAGTGTAATCAATTTACAAGAAAATTGATTTTTTCGTAACAATATAACTGCAATATTCCACACAATCATAAATCTCATGATAAACATTTTCCATAACAATTTATTCGTGCATCATCAAATTTAGTAATAACATAATATTTCGTAGACCATAATTTCAATTTTTTGAAAAATACTTCGAAATGCTTTTCGAAATTAAACTCATCATATGAAAGTTTCCATTTCCCATTTTCCTTAATCAATAAACATTGGTGACAATAAGTTTTCTGAAAACTTTAATATTGAAAAAGAAGCCAACCACTAGCATTGGCACCATAAGCTACCTCTCAAATCACTTTTAACATAAATAGTGGCGGCATTACTATTTTCATGACTTTCCTTACTCAACATAGCTCACCATAAGTTTCTTTACGATAAGGTACGTTAGGCGTGAAGTCACGAAGCGGGTTCTGCATCGCTTACTTGTGACTGTTTAACCACTATTTACGAAGCTGGTTCTACATCGCTTACTCGTAACAGGTTAACTGCTATAAATCGGTAGTTATGGAGTTGGTTCTGTATCGCTAACCTATAACAAGTCACGGAGTTGGTTCTACATCGTTTACCCGTTTATTTGTTAACCACTATTTACAGAGCTGGTTTTATGTCGCTTACCTGTAGTAGGTTAATCACTATAAATATACTAGTATAATAACATGTATAAAGCCTAGCAGTGTACTATAGGCAAAAATAACTCCCAATCATATAAAAGTTAACTTTCAAGTTACAGCTCATATATTGCTAAAGCAAAATCTTATGCTAGCAATATTCACTTGTAAAATATCAATGGCAGAAAACTCAACATAAATATTCATTTCATGATCAAATGAAAACTATTTGAATAAACTGAATTTAAAGTATACTAATACGTCATCAATTCTTTTGCAAACAATTTAGTATATAAAACAATTAAAATACACTCATAACTTGCTAGTTTCCTTAAACAAAAACCATTTGCGTAAAATCAGTTTAAAGATACACTTACAGTTTTGTCATTTATCGCCAAGTATGCTCACGTGTTGAGTGTCTCTTCTTGACCTATACAATTTACAAGTCCTTCAATCATTTTTTTCAACTATAGGAAAGAAAGCATTACAACTATCGATTGATTTTAACTACCATAAGTTATTCCTTTGGTTTCCATTTTAAAATCTAACTCTAAAATTTACTTTCCTCTTTAGGGTCAAATTTTCCTCACTACACACATATATATACTATTCCACTTTCTTTCAAACTTTTCAACACATTTCACCTAAGGTCCATGCTAAGCATCATTTAAACTCATCAAACCAAAAATTACAAATTTTCTCCAATATTTACTAGCTTGGCCGAACACACCACTCTTTCACTATCCTTGCATTTTTCTTAACACATTTTCTCTTCATTACACATAAATGAACTCAAACCAATTCTAATTCAATCCATTATCATTTCTTTACTTCATTGACATCAAATCCATATCATAAACATCATAACCCCAATCTTGGTTTCTTGATTCATTTTTGTTGTTTTCAACCTTTACATTCTTTTAAGTTTATTACTCCATAATAAGTCAAAAACAACCTTTGATCTTAAATAACTCCATTCCATATGAAATCCACAAAATAAAAAACTTAAACCAAGAAAAACTTACCACTGTTTCTCCCAATCTCTTAGGAAATTGGTGAACACCAATCCTAGGTCAAGATTTAATCAATTTCTACTCCAAATCTACCAAAAATGACACCTCTCTTCTTCCTTTTCTCCTAAAAAAAGAATTCTCCCTCTTTCTCTCTTCTTTTCTTCCTTTCTTTTTTGTTCTCACAAATCCTCCTTTCAAATGAACCAAAATTTGTCTTCTTTTGCCTTTTTATACTACTTTAACATTTTACACATGTCATTTTCTTATTAAACATCTTAAATGACTCATCATCATCTAATTTAATGTTTATTAAACCATATGGAGTCTTTTAATTGGTCAATAAACGTGAGTCATTTAAAATTTATTAATTAACTCTATTTACGTAAAAATACCAATTCACCCTTTGATGGATTACTACACCCATAAACCAGATTAAATCTTGAAAATATTTTACAACTGTCTCACCATCAAATTGACCATGGGATACTTTAATTAGGATCAATACTTGGTCATTAAGTGCCTTAAACATTTTGAATGAGTTTAAAATCATTAATACCCATTATTTTCCAAAAGGGCATTTTAGTCCAATAATTTCATATTACCCAAATTCTATTCAAACATCCTCTGTTTTGACCCATTTCAATTCTTATAGACTCCAATCCTAATTATGAAGCTTTTCATCATATTTTGAAATTATTCGGTAACTTTTCGGTTGCCCGAAAGAATTTTCAGATTGAATCCAAAAATCACTAAATCTTACTGAAATCATCTGGATTTCATTCAAAAGTATCACCTAAATCTACAAAGCATATTCCGAGGTTTTTAAAGCTCATTCGGACTCATTCTGTAGTTTTTCGAAGTTTTCAAAAAAAATTTAAGAAATTTTCGATCGAGTTCAGAACCGTCTCTAGTTTATCCGTGATCTTTGTTATAACCTCAAGAATACATTTAAATGCTTAAATTACTCTAATATACCATAAATAGAGCATACTCTATAAAATGCATGTACAACACATTACACAATACAATAATCGAACTAGGATATTACAAATTCTCCCCTTCTTATAGAAATTTCGTCCTCGAAATTTTAAACAAACATAGTGATCTCAAAGATGTGGATATTAACTTCATATCCATTCTTCGTGCTTACACTCTATCAATCACCTCATAGGGACCAACATATCGTGGGCTTAGCTTACCACATTGTCTAAAACTAACTATTCCTTTCCATGATGATATTCGCAAAAATCCTTGATTTTTTAACTTCAACTCCAAATTCTTCCTCCATTTCCAATCTTAGCTCTGATATCGATTTTAAGTACTATCACTTTGACCTCATACTTTTGATCTTATTTGGAGTCATCAGAACTAGTTTAACAGCTAATTTTCTTTTATCTATCTCATCATCATATGCCAGCACTCTATATAACTATATACTTCTAATTGCTACAACTTGATTAATCTATCGAGAGGATACCTACCTTGGATGGTTAGGAAATGAGCAGTTTTTTTATCCTTTATCTTCTATATACTATTATATCTACTTAGATTTCACGAAATTGCTACCAAGAAATCCTTCATAATATGCTTCCATTTACATTCTCGAATAGGGAGTGGTTAAGCAATTTTTTTTTGGTTTTTTGGTTCTCAGCCTTGAATTGTTGAATTAATAAGCATTTAATCATATACTTTGCTATCACCCTTTTCATGCCTTATAGATCATAATGCACTTTCAAGTTATTATCCCTTTTTATGTTCCTCAAATGCATAGCACACACAATGGTGAGTAACTTAATCTAGAATTTCTTTCTTAAATACAGCCATGACTAGTACACACAATTCCTGACCTAGCATCAACGTAACATTACCTCTCAATAAAATACCCTCAGAATTTGAAACTTATCTTTGCATGAAACTCTTGTTCGCTAAATCATTGCTTTCGCTTTCTCTCTAATAATCAGTTTATTCACAACTTTACCAACTTAACCATATATTAAACCATCCATTTAACACTATCAAGATTCACATCTACTTAGATTACTACTAATGAAATTTTAATTGGGGTTCTCTAGCAAACAATTGTTCTATTATACTTCTAAATAATAAATTGTTCCTTTCCCAATGTCTTTAATTATAAAAAAAACTCGATAATATTTTTCTTGCATTTCTTATGCCTTACATAGACTCCTTAGCTTTCGAATTTCAAATCCATAATCACTAGTGAATTATTTATTGTACATTTGTCATTTCCTATCATACTCTTTGGAAGTAAATCAATCATTTAAGATCATACTGTAAAACACTAACATAACATCCCATTCACATAAAAACCATTTAATTACCTCAAAGTTCAAATGTTACTATCTCATAAACCAATTTCAAGCTTATCAAACCTCATTGTCTTTAAATGATGAGTATACCTCATACTTTCACTGTGCAACTCTGATGTTCAATACAAATATCTTTACTTGTCTATTTCTAACACTACAAAACACTTATGTGATTTCAGGCATCTCGAACTCAATCTGGGACTTCATTAGTTACTAAAAATTTATTTTATTTTTTTAGGAATCTAAAATATCCATGTCATACTTGTTCAAAGGTCTCATGCATAATTCTTATCATTCTGCCATTCATCAATTATAATTATCTATAAAATAATACCTTTGAGTTCTGTTGAGAAAATTTTCCATCATGAATCAAAACTTATCAGTATAATTTCCTTGAAAATTTTACCACCATTTGCACTCATCTGATTTTCATGAAATATAACAATTGACTTACATCAAAAGATACTTAAAATAATGTTCAATACTTAGAATCAATATCCTAATATGCACATAATTGGAAGCTTATATCAAACTGATCATTGGTCCAAAAAAATTATTATTCAATTATCAATCTTGATTAAATATTCCATCATAATTTCATCTATAACATTACTTGGTATGAATCCACAGATCACCGTATAATCAAAATTGACTTGACCTTAAAAATAAAATTTTATGCTAAAATTGATTAATTAATCACTCTATAAGGTCATAACATTGAAACATATCAAAATTC
Organism: Erythroxylum longipes; assembly: GCA_027563885.1. Classification (NCBI taxonomy): domain Eukaryota; kingdom Viridiplantae; phylum Streptophyta; class Magnoliopsida; order Malpighiales; family Erythroxylaceae; genus Erythroxylum; species Erythroxylum longipes. The sequence goes on from JAOQMS010000002.1 coordinate 15,252,393, forward strand.
AGTCCCCAATTACTCGTATCAATAATTAATCCTCATTGAATTCAATCGTAATAAGCAATATATATTCACAAATTACGTTTCCAGTATTAAAATGCTAAATAACCTCATAAACTTTTGTAATTATTGAGTCATAGAACTAAATAACTTGTGTAGTAATTTCTTAGTACTTTTCTAGCTATTATGGCTGGTATACTAAGAGGTTGGAGCATTCTAAATTTTCTACTAAATACTTATCTAACTGCCCTTATATACCAATCTTAATTTCCTTTAGAAGCAATCCATATTGACAGAACGTACTATTAGTCAATATCCTTCTTGGTATGACTTCATAGTCATGGATGTCTAATAAGATCAACTCATCAGAGAGCTTTTAATTCTAACTACTATGTAATTATCTCTACGAACATTTTACACTACTGGTATAGCTTTAGCGAAAATAGTTATTATCAAATGGCACTCCAAAAACTCCAACTTCACACTAATCTATCTAACGAAATCTTTTAGCATATATGAGTGCACAGTTTTGGAATAGATCTCACTATATGATGATTCCATTGTAATGCCATCTATGACATTACTTGGTAGAAATCCACAAATCACTGTACAATCAAAATAGACTTGAACTTTAAAATAAAAATTTATGCTAAAATTATTAATTAATCAATCCCTCTATATGGTCATAACATTGAAACATATTAAAATTCAGTCACCAATTACTCGTATCAATAATTAATCCTCAATGAATTCAATCGTAATAAGCAATTTCATCCTCCAGATATATTCACAAATTACTTTTCTAGTATTAAAATGCTAAATAACCTCATAAACTTCTGTAATTATTCAATCATAGAACTAAATAACTTGTGTAGTGATTTCTTAGTACTTTTCTAGCTATCATGGCTGATATGGTAAGAGATTGGAGCATTCTACATTTTTTACTGAATACTTATCTAACTTCCCTTGTGTACCAATCTTAACTTCCTTTATAAGCAATCCATATTGACAGAACATACTATTAGTCAATTTCCTTCCTGGTATGACTTCATAGTCATGGATGTCTAATAAGATCAACTTATTAGAGAGCTTCTAATTCTAACAACTATGTAACTATCTCTGTGAACATTCCTACACTACTGGTGTAGCTTTAACGAAAATAGTTATTATCAAATGGCACTCTAAAAGCTCCAACTTCACGCTAATCTATCTAACAAAATCTTTTAGCATATATGAGTGCATAGTTTTGGAATCAATCTCACTATATTCGTTACTATCAACACCTATCACCATACCAAATGTATCTTTAACATCCTGTTAGGTTACTGCAATTACCCTAGCCTATGTAGGTGGTCTCCTTCCACATTAGCTACACCTTGGTATTGAGCTCCTAGTGTTTTAAGAGTCTCTAAACACTATAGGCGGTTTGGCTAGGCTCTGACTATACGATATTTCTCATCTCATCCTTTTATCACCAAGCCATCTAAATTTATTATTCTTATCCCAATCCAACCAAATTAGGGAACTTTTAGGGTCTTTAATGTTATCGAACTATTTTGCACCTAACTTACAAATATGTTCGATCAAACTTCCTAACACTAATAAGGCCTCCCTCGATTGTCGCATCACCCCTATCCGTATATATATTGTTCACTCAAGGTAAAAACAAAATTCCACCGGCAGTTTTGCTAGTCTTCACTATTTTAGAAGGGGTTGATTCATAAAGACAAACACTTAGTGATCCATCCCTATACTTGGTCTCCCGAGCTAAAGGTACTTCAAGTGCTGGAGCCTCTGGTGTGGCTTTGGGACCCCTTAAGTTTTGTCGGTGCATAAAGCTGTGAATTCAAAGATAAACTATATAACACTAAAAAAAACAAAACTTTCTAGGTTGCCTTGTTCACAAAACCACATTATGAAATCATAACACATATAGAGACAACTTTATTTCAAAATAGGCTCTGATACCACTTGAAAGGACCCATACTTGAGTTCCCCTTCTAGAACCCAAGTGGAGGCCTCCCGAAGACCCCACGGTAGCCCTCCAATCAATATCTGACTCGATTGAAGGGTTCCCACAAAGCCAAGTTGTTCAACTATTTAAAATCTTTTATACTTTAATAATTAAAAACGAGAAAAATAGTGGGAGATTTTTTTCCTATCATTTTATTGAAAATTTCGATAGTATAACAACTGCATTTTGACATTCCTAAACTTTTTAATAGCCCTGTAAAATTTGAAAACACTTTTATATTCACACCAATTTCTCAACTACTATTTTTGGACTTTAAGTCAACTCACAAGCAACCCAGACAAATAATTATCAACAGTCACTACAATAAACTTTTAAAAGGTAAAACATATCCATGCATTTCATTTAAAAGCTTTATTAAACATCCCTTCTTTACACAAATGTACATAGAAAAATGACACAAGCACAACAGTACCCGACAATACAACTAATCTTGAGGCGGAGTCCTAATTCCTTTAACACCTGTACGCATACCTGGGGTAGTTTGTTTAAAAACATAAAAATAAGGGTGAGCTAAACGAGCTCAATGAGTGTAATCAATTTATAAGAAAATTGAACTTTTCCTAACAATATAACTGCAACATTCCATACAATTATAAAGCTCATGGTAAAACATGTTCCGTAACTATTTATTGCACATCATCAAATTTGGTAATAACATAAAATTTTGCAAAACACAATTTCAATTTTAAAAAAAAACTATTTTGTAATGCTTTTCGAAATTAAACTCATCATATAAAAGTTTTCATTTCCCATTTTCCTTAATCAATAAACAGTGGTGGCAATAAGTTTTCTAAAAACTTTAATACTTAAAAATAAGCCAACAACTAGCATTGGCACTATATGATACCTCTTAAATCACTTTTAACATAAATAGTGGTGGCATTACTATTTTCATGACTTTTCTTACTCAACATAGCCCACCACAAGTTTCTTTATCATACGATACACTAGGCGTAAAGTCACGGAGCTAGTTCTGCATCGCTTACTCGTGACTGGTTAACCACTATTTATGAAGCTGGTTCTACATCGCTTACCCGTAACAGGTTAACCGCAATAGACTAGTAGTTACAGAGCCGGTTCTGCGTCGCTTACCCGTAACAAGTCATAGAGCTGGTTCTATATCACTTACCCGTAACAGGTTAACCACTATAAATATGCCGGTATAATAACATGTATAAAGCCTAGCGGTGTACCATAGGTAAGAGCAACTCCCATTCATATAAAACTTAACTTTCAAGTTAAAACTCATATATTAATAAAACAAAATCTTATACTAGCAATATTCACTTGTAAAATATCATTTGCAGAAAACTCAAACATAAATATTCATTTCATGATCAAATGACAACCATTTTAATAAACTGAATTTAAAGTATACTTATATGTCATCAATTTTTTTGCAAAGAATTTAGTATATAAAACAATTAAAATATACTTACAACTTACTAGTTTCCTTAAAAGATACACTTACAGTTTTGTCATTTATCGCCAAGTACGCTCATGTGTTGAGTGTCTCTTCTTGACCTATACAATTTACAAGTCATTTAATCATTTATTTCCACTATAAGAAATAAAGCTTTACAACTATCAATTCAGTTTTAACTACCATAAGTTATTCCATTAGTTTCCATATCAGAATCTAACTCCAAAATTTACTTTCCTCTTTAAGTTCAAATTGTCCTCGCTACACACATATATATACTATTCCACTTTCTTTCAAAATTTTCAACACATTTCACATAAGGTCCATACCAAGCATCATTTAAACTCATCAAACCAAAAATTACAATTTTTTCTCCAATATTAACTAGCTTGGCCGAATACACCACTCTTTTATTATCCTTCCATTTTTCTTAACACATCTTCTCTTTATTACACATAAACGAACTTAAACCAATTATAATTTAATCCTTTTTAATTTCTTTACTTCATTGACATCAAATCCATATCATGAACATCATAACCCTAACCTTTTCTTGATTCACTTTTGTTGTTTTCGACCTTTACATGCTTTCAAGTTTATTATCTACTCTATAATAAGTCAAAAACAACCTTTGATCTTAAATAACTCCATTCCATATGAAATCCACAAAATAAAAACTTAAACTAAGAAAAACTTACCACTTTTTCTCCCAATCTCTTAGGAAATTGGTGAACACCAACCCTAGGTCAAAATTTCTTCAATTTCTACTCCAAATCCACCAAAAATGGTACCTCTCTTCTTCCTCTTCTCCTTGGCAGAATTCTCCCTCTTTCTATCTTCTTTTCTTCCCTTCTTTTTTGTTCTCACAAATCCTCCTTTCAAATGAACTAAATTTTGTCTTCTTTTGCCCTTTTATACTACTTTAATACTTTACACATTTCATTTTCTTATTAAGCATCTTAAATGACTCATCATCATCTAATTTGATGTTTCTTAAACCATATGGAGTCTTGTAATTGGTCAATATATGTGAGTCGTTTAAAATTTATTAATTAACTCCATTTACGTAAAAAGACCAATTCGCCCTTTCATGGATTACGACATCTTTGAACTAGATTAAATCCTGAAAATATTCCACAACAGTCTCCTGAAAATATTCCACAACAATCTCACCATCAAATTGATCATAGGACACTTTAATTAGGATCAATACTTGGTAATTATGTGCCTTAAAATTTTTGAATGGGTTTAAAATCATTAATACCCATTATTTTCCAAAAGGGCATTTTAATCCAATAATTTTAGATTACCCAAATTCTATTCAAACATCCTCTATTTTGGCCTGTTTCAATTCCTATGGACTCCAATCCTAATTATGGAGCTTTTTATCATATTTTGAAATTATTCGGTAACCTTTCTGTTGCTTGAAAGAATTTTCAAATTAAATCCGGAAATCACTAAATGTCACTGAAATCATCCAGATTTCATTCAAAAGTATCACCTAAATCTACAAAGCACATTTTGGGGCTTTTAAAACTCATTTGGACTCATTCCATAGTTTTTTGGAGTTTTTAAAAAATTTTCAAGAAATTTTTCGAAAGAGTCCAAAACCACTTCTAGTCTATCTGTGATCTCCATTATAACCTCAATAATACATTTAAATGCTTAAATTACTCTAGTATACCATAAATAGAGCATAATATATAAAATGCATGTACAATGCATTACACAGTACAATAATCGAACTAGGATATTACACAAAAAGACTACTACAACTCACCCTATAATGTAGGCTTCAGATTGAAAGAAGTACAATGCTTAAAAGAGAATAAAAAGGCTCTCCAACTCAACAATTTAATTCTCAAACAAAAAGCCAGACTGAATTAGTTGAAGGATGGAGACTTTAATACGATGTTCTTTCACTCCACCTTACTTGCTATACAAAATGTGAAAAAAATTTAGTATTTTAAGATAACAGTGGATTGGAATACTCAGATCAAGATAGCTTACAAGAGCTAGCAAGAAACTACTATATAAAACTAATGGTATTTGATGATTTTACTCCACTAAGTTGCAATGTACTAAGATTATTTAGCTGTTCTATTGATCAAAGAATTAAATAAGCTATGGTTTCCCCAATTATAGAACAAGATGTTCAGAGAATCCTTTTTAGGTTACGTCCTTCAAACTTGCATGGTTTCTATGTATGGGTCTTCTAAAAGATATGGAATATAATAGGTAAGCTTTTTACTGAAGCAGTTTTTGAATTATTTTCATTTTCCAAAATGATCCAAGAATTAAACCATACATGCATCTACTTGGTCCTTAAGAAGCATAACCCTCAGAGAATGGAAGGTTTCAAACCAATATCATGTTGCAACACTACATACAAAGTGACTGCGAAGTTACTAACAGAAAGATTGAAACTTGTTATAAGTGGAATCATTAACTTAGCTCAAGGGGCTTTCATTCCAGACAGGACTATTGGAGACAGCATACTTCTATTACAAGAACTACCGAGGGAGTACAATTCAAGTAAAAATATCAAGAGTTGCGAATGAAAAGTTTATTTTTACAAAGTATTCGATACATTTAGTTGGGGGTTTATCATATTATGTCTTCAAGCAATCCAGCTGCCTAACATATTTGTGAATTAGATAATGGCATGTATCCAATCAACTACTCTAAGTATGCTGGTGAATGGATTACCCTCTAAACCTTTCAAAAATGTAAGGGGGATTAGACAAAGGGACCCATTATCTCCCAACTTATTAACCCTTATAATAGAGGGCTTATCAAGGCTATTAAGCAAACTGGTCTCTTGTAATAGGGGTTTTCAATATCATTACAAATGTAGTGCTATCAACCTAACTCACCTTATGTATACAAATGACCTTATGCTTCTAAATGGATTAGATCCTCACTCCATAAGCATATTATGACAAGTTCTAAGAAAGTTTGCTAAATGGTCAGGATCAAAGCATAACATTGGAAACATCAACCTTTATATATCTTTAGATACAAGGAATCAAGCAAAAATAAGTGACAATGCTGGACTAAATGTACATCCTACTCCATTCAGATACCTTAGAGTATCAATCACAACTTTAAACCAAAATTCAAATACTATTTGCCTTTCATTGAAAAGATCAAAGGTAGAATGAATGCTTGGAAAAATCATTTTCTTTATTATGCTGCCAAGTTAACTTTCATTATATATGTCCTTAGTAGCTTACATTTACATTGGACTACACATATAGCACTACCAAGAAAGGTTACAAAGTAAATTGACAGATTAATGAAAGCATTCCTCTAGACAGGCAAAACTAGAAATGCTAAAAATGCAAAGATAAAGTGGAGTAAAGTTGTTATCTTGAAGAAGCAAAGAGGGCTTGGGATCATTTCTATCTTAAATATGCAAAACGTACCAATGTGTAAAAAGATCTAGAGACTATACACTGACCATAATGCATTATGAATAAATAAATTTACAAATATCACCTCAGAAACATGAATTTCAGGCAACTTTCTTATATAAGAGAGGTTTCCTGGATCTTTAATCAGATAATGAAAATGAGAGAAATGATTTATCCCTAGATTAAGCACAAGACTGTAAATGGAGAAAAAACTTGGATTTGGTTTGATAATTGGCTAGATTCAAGCCCCATCATACATAGAACAAAGATTAACCATTTGAGGAATCACTAGATCTTAGAGTTTCCTCGTTAATCTGTAGTGGTGAATAGAGTGTTAATTTAGAGGCTTTATTTCTCTAGTAGAACACTTCCCTCAACTATATGATGTGGAAAAGGAAGGTGAAATCAACCGGACCTTTAACTCGAATGTGGTATTCTTAAATCAATCCTATTATAAAATGCTTATCAGCAGATCTTTGGCAACCCCCTGGTACAATCTACTATAGAGAAATGCTTTAAATCCAAAAGCCTCTCTAATCACTTAGCTAACTATTAGAAACAGGATAAGGACTAAAAGTCAGGCGCATAGAAATATTGATTCTACTTATGTACTATATAAGATGGCAATGAAAGATAGAGACCATTTCTTTTTTCTTTGCAATTCCTCTAAAGCTATTTGGAGCAGGATCCTACACTTGATTGCAAGAGACAACTACATGTACAAAAAGAAGCCAACACTAAGCTGGTCCATAAGACACTCTCAACATGATATGTCCAATGGAATACTAATCAAAACTACCTTCACCAAAACCATTTACACCTTTTGGAAAGAAAGAAATAGAAGACTGTTCAAGAACATTGTTTTCAAGAACATTGCAGAGGGAAAATATCAGCTAGTTGACAAGACAATCAACTGGATTAGATGAAATGTCATGGATATCAATGCATAAGATATACTCTCTTTAGACATGAAGGATAGATGGAAACTATAATCTGCTTGTAATATTGGTTTATAACTGTCATGTTTTGCAATGTATTACTTCTTATGAACTTCCAATTATGTTGTAATTGAATGTAAGCTTAATAGCTTAGAATTCGTTGTAATGATGTATTAGCTTCATCTATATTTAATACAATTTATTCATTTTTCAAAAAAGATTAATATTAATTAATTTGAAAATTTAATTAAATATTGATTATTCTATATCTATCTATGAGTTCAATGATCCATAATTTTCATGAAGGATTGGTACAAGTAGAAAATAGGTTATTTATGAATTTACATATGTAACTTATGGTAAACACGAAAATTAAGTTGAATAATTGTAGCTACCATAATTATTTAATTTAGGGTTTAGAATTTTTCATTAAGCTTACTGCTATCATTTAATTGATATGGAATGCTATTACACCCAATCAATTGATGACAAATTTTGGTTTAGATGTTAGGTTTGAACCAATTAATTTAGAAAATTTTGAGACTATTATGGTTACCCTAATATGTTTCAGACTAACTATTTGAATTGTGGCACTTATTCTTTTTAGAACAATGATCAATATTGCAATTAGATAAGATCTTTCCTTTGAATTAGAGTTAACTACTCTTGAATTTCTCTCTTTTATATTCAGTTAATTTATTTTGATTATTTGTTAATTTATTTAATTAGTTAACCATCACAAAACTCCCCCTTTATTTTGTTATTTGAAATTGAGAAACTAATGTCTAGTTCTCTTAAGATTTGACCTAGTTCCACAACTACGACAAAAAGTTAGAGAATCAAAATTAATTTTGAGGGCTTCAATCACCAGACCAAAATTTGGCATCATATCTGAGGAACTATTTTAGTTTCTTAGTTTTATTGTGTTATTTTATACTTTACTGCTAAACTTTTGTCTTGTATGACTTGTTTTTCTTAGATAAGTGAATTATAATATAAGCTAGAAATTGAGAAGATAAAGCATTGTTTAAGAAAAGAATACCTTCAGAAGTGAAAGTTGAAATAAATCTAACAATTGGTGGAGACTTTAATTTTCAAGAAGTGGAAAAAAAGATGGCAAACCTTAACACTAGAACATTGAGGGAGTTAGTGGCAACAAATTTGAATCAACAACCCTTATGCATATAATTTCCAGACTTTAAGGTAGATTTCAAATTGCAATCTATTTTAATTCACTTACTCCCTATGTTTCATGGTCTTGCAAGTGAAGATACACATAAACACTAGAAGGAATTTCATAATGTTTGCTCTAGAATGAAGCCATAAGTAGTGATAGAAGAACAAATTAATCTCATAACCTTTCTATTCTCATTGAAAGATAACGTAAAGGATCGACTAAATTATCTTCCCCTAGCTTAGTGACAACATAGAATGAGATGAACATAATGTTTTTGGAGAAGTTCTTTTCTACATCACAACCAGCGATCATTATAAAAGAGACATGTGGGATAAGACAAATTACTGGAGAAACATTATATAAATATTGGGAAAGCTTTAAGGAGTTATGTGTCAGTTGCCCACACCATCAAATTCCTAACCAAATTTTGATTTAGTACTTTTATTAAAGACTATTGTGAATGGATTGGAGAATGGTCGAAGCAGCTAATATAGGAGCATTGGTAAATAAAACATCTACAGTGGCAAGACATTTGATATCAATTTTAGTTAAAAATTCTCAACAGTTTTGGTCAAGGATGGATGGAGTGAATGAGGAAAATAACACAAACCCTGAGGATAAATTTTCAGATTTAACTGCTCTAGTTCATCAAATGGCTATAGGTCAATTACAATTGGCAAGAGTGTGTAGAATATGCTCATTCTCTAGACATCTTATAGATATTTTCCCTACATTACAACAAGACTCCCTGCAAGAAACTAATGCAATAGGGGGCTTTCTTGGTCGATCTTAACAAAAATATGACCCTTATTACAATCATTATAATCTAGGATAGAGGGACCATCCAAACTTGAGCTACGGAAATCAAGGAGGGTAACGATATCAACCTCACAATTTTAATAAACATCCTCAAAACCCTACATCTTCTCAACTCAATCTTCAAATTCAGGTATGTCTTTAAATGAAATGGTTAAGACACTTACTACTAATACTCAACAATTTTAACAGGAAAAAAAAGCAAGCCTTCAGAATTTAAGAAACCAAATCATCCATCTAGCCACTTCTGTTAGTAAATTGGAAGAACAAACATCAAGAAAATTACCTTCCTAAATGTTGGTAAAACCTAAAGAGAAAGTGAGTGCAATGACTTTGAGAAGTGGTAAGGAAATTCAATCTGGATCTTCTTTACCAGTGGAGGTAGAAAAGGACGATGATAGAGAAAAGAAGAAATAACTTCCAACTCAAGAATCAATAAAGGTAAAAGATGATTTATCTTCGTAGATATCAATTAATGCATGTGTACCTCCTTTTCCTAGCAGGTTAGCTAGGTCAAAAGATGAGGATCATGAAAGAGAGATTTTAGAAACCTTCAAAAGGTGAAAATCAATATACCATTTTTAGAAGCCATCAAGCAAGTTCTGAAATATGTAAAATTCTGAAAGGAACTCTACAAAAAAAGGAAGTTGATGGACAATGAGAGAATAATTTTGGTTTAGAATGTATCAGTTGTGATAAATAGAAAATTACCAGAAAAATGTAAAGATTTAGGTATGTTTATACTTCTGTGTGTTATTGGTAATAAGAAAATTGAGTGTGCTATGCTAGAATTATATGCATCTATTAATGTCATGCCATACTCAATTTATCGAGCATTAAATCTAAATTATTTACAAGAAACTCATATGATTATTCAACTAGCTAGTTATTGGTATGGGCATCTTATTGGAGTTATTGAGGATGTTTTAGTCCAAGTTAATGATTTAGTATTTCCAGTGGATTTTTGCATCATGAAAATGGATGGAGATAATGTTGAATATTTAGGTTCGATTTTGTTAGGTAGGTCATTTATGAAGACGGCTAAGATGAAAATTGATGTAGATGACTGTCCTCTTTCCATTGAGTTTGATGGAGAGATAGTAAAGTTTAATATTTTTGAAGCAATGAAATACTCGAATGATTTTCAGTCCATTTATCAAATGAATATTATGGATTCATTTGTGCAGGATATATTTAAAGCAAAATGTTGAAGATGATTTGGAGTATAAGGCTAAATTGGAAATGAATGAGCAAGTTGATGAAACTTGCGAAATTGTAGAATCATTATCAACAATGCTAATAGATTTAGAAACTTTGACTGCTAAACTTACTATAACTTAGAAGAAAATGCTACCTTCTATCTTGTAGGTTTCAAAGATAGAATTAAAGGCCCTACCTAATCACCTAAAGTATGTCCATTTGGGTGATAGAGAGTTATTACCTACGATTATCTCAACAAGGTTAACTACATGGCAAAAGGAAAGGCTACTAGCATTACTTAAAGAGTACAAAACTATAATTATGTGAAAGTTTGGGAAGAAAAAGCTTTGTCAAGCATAATGGTGTTAAACAATAGTGCTTTTTAGAGGGCAACCCAAAATATGATATTTTAATAGTTTTTTTAGTTATATATAGTTTTCATTTGCTTGTTTTTGAGAAATTATTTTATTGGGGGAGAAATAGGTCTTAGAATTCCAAAATACTAAATTTCATAAGACGTGATCATGTCTTTATGTAATTTAGTTATCAGGATCAAATACTCAAAATTCCATAATACTAAATCTTATAAGGCAAGATCATTTCTTATACAATTTAGCTTTCTATAGTGGAATCCCTTAAATTATAAAATATTAATATTTATGGGGGGTGATCACGCCCTATACATGTAAGTAGTCTATTTGGTTTTAAAAATATATTTTTTAAGAAAATAAATAGAATTAAATAAAACAATTTTGGAAAAAAATGTTTTTTCATATTTTCATTAAAAAAATAAAAAAACTAATGTGTTATGTTTCTTTGTCAACATCCAGTCTAAGTCTTGAAGTTGCAAACACCCCAGCCAACCACGATGTAGCTCTAGCCACCAACATCCACAAATATTGTATTGATTTTCTGTTTATTTTTCCTTCCTATTTATTAATTACTTTTAGTTGCTTTACTTTTATTTTATTTTTATTTATTATTAGGTTGTTTTCATTTTTTTCAGATTAGTTTTCTGTTTACCTATCGGAAGCATGTTCTAAGGGCCAGGGGATGAGATAGAATAAGAAACAAAAGAGACAATTCTCTTATATGTAACAATTCTATTATGTGTCACGTGATACCTCCATGTCCATCAACACCATAATACATCTCTTTTCAAATGCTCATAACTTAAGGGAGTCTTCCACTGTCAGACCCCGTTTCCGGAGTCTAAATCCTTGCTCTGATACCATACTTGTCGGAGCCCGTTACCGGAGTCCGACTCTTGACTCTTCATGCATGCTCTGATACTATAATCTGTCGGACCCCGATTTCTGAGTCTGACTCCTGCTTGCTTGCTTGCTCTGATACCAACTCTGTTATCTTCATACATGCGGACTATCTTAGCACGTAAGTTATCACTCAAAGATAACACCTTAATCACTTTCAGATTATCTTCTCAAAACTCCACTTTATTAGTCTCAGCTCAGCTCTTGGAGCAGTCGACTACTTTATT
>JAOQMS010000002.1:15283931-15313658 GCA_027563885.1 Erythroxylum longipes
TTATAATTTCATTTGCAATGTACAATTATTCCATGGACTTTATCATATACATCTAAACATATACAAGATAAATAATGTCTTTAAATAATTTGTCACTAAACTACAACCAAAGCGATTGGCTATAGGGCATAAACCAACATTCCCTAGTCCCATAGAGATAATAGAGATAAGTTTGGAAACTAAAGGAATTGTAGCCAATTATACTAAGTTTATAATCACAAAGTCTTAGGAAATTGGGACGGAATCTGATCTTGACCACAACGGAATAATTACAAAACTTTTCATATTTTGACTTTCTGAAAACAATGATAACCTTAATTCTATAAAATGATCAACGCATAAACCATAATAAAGCATGGATCTTAATTCATACCTTATTTTGAAGCTTGATCATTTTCTTATCGTATCCGAAACTAGTCTTATCTCAACCACCATAGTCATACAAGTGTTAGATCTCTAACGATATCCACAAAACAGGTTGAGAGAACTCTAACTCTTATAAATAGAGGATTAAGGAAGAGTGCTAACTCCATTAGAGTTTAAGCCTATTTATAATAAGATTTGAACATTTTAGTAATTTAATTGAATTAAATTCTAATTTCAAATAAATTTTAATTAAAATTATAAATAATTCTAATTAAATATCGATTATGCCTAAATAAGATCTAATATCTCATATTGATCCTTATTAAATATCTCATATTTAATCATAAAGTTTCTCAAACTGTACAATCAAATCTAACTTGATTAAAATATCTTTACTCTCTTTAACCTGTTTTTTATGTGAGACTCATTAAGTTCTCAAATATGTTGATAATGATTATAAATTATAATTATAATTAAATAAATTAAAACTCCTTTTAGTTTATCTTTAATTCTCCAATTGAATATTTTATAATCATATGTCAAGATTTGCGTTTAGCAACACATCATAATCACTCAAATATTTAGAAATATCAAAGTGCTTTTGACTAACATTTTAGTGTATGATTTTTTCTGTAATTCAATCCTTGCATTATACAATGTTCTGATTAGACATAAAGGATAGAATTAATATCTACTATAATATGAATCCAATCATATTAGTTCTCCACTATTAGCTATTGATTCATTTAATAACATTTGTAAATTATTTACAAAGTTACATTCCACCTTAGACAAAGATTTCTCGAATCAATACTAATCGAGAAAAACAAAACATTCTCTTTAATTACTTTAAGGTGATGAATCTTATCTTGATCACTTAACTAATTCCATATATGTTACATTTAATGACTACCAACTAAACTTCTTATGATTAGAATAGGTCATAAGTGGTATCAGCAATTCCTATATAAGTTAATTTTAGAGATCTTAAGTCAAAGGATTACTTATACAATCACCACAACGAGAATTTCCATAGATGTACAATTGATGTTCAAAATGGATTTTAACATAAGGTCAATTCAATGAACTTATTCTCTAACAAACACCTACATGTTTATTTAAGTATCTCCATATTTTAGTCTATGAGATCCATTACTTCCTTCATAAGGAAAAACATAATGTGTGCTAGTCTTTTAACATTCTATTAATATCTAGTTTTAATAAAAAAAATTACTAGGAATAATTTAGGGATAACACATAAATGCAATATGAATCTCATTATTATAATTTCATTTGCAATGTATAATTATTTTGTGGACTTTTATCATATACATCTAAATATGTACAAGATAAAGAATGCCTTTGAATTATTTTTCACTAAACTTCAACCAATCGATTAGCTATATAAGGCATAAACTAACACTAAGAAAATTGTAGATAATATCAAAGACATTAACTGTACAAAACTCATTTTTTACGGCCATCTAACTTTTGCCTAGAAATCATAGAAATCGGCTTGTTTCCTAATGACATTATAAAATTGATAGTTGAATATTTGAAGCAAATGATTGGTTTCTGGAACCATGGTCTTTCTTGACTGATTGCTTTAAAGTAACTCTATTCATCATTGACCCTAAGACGGTAGGACAAAGTATGGAAAATAACCAAATTATAAGTTCATCAACTTAAACAACAAAAATCATGGGGACTAAACACAAATAATTTTTGCAGGGTTGAAGACAAAAAATTGCATTTTCTTATTAAGTATACCATTTTCAATTGCTTCAAAGAAGTCACTCTCTCCTAGCAAACATCAAGAAGTCAAAAATAGAGTGATTCTCGAATTAAAACTTCTAATAAAGTAGAAAGCTTAGTTTTCCTTCATTATCCTTTACTAATGGTTATCTCACCATTGAACATGTCCTTACAATACATAAAAGCAAATAATGAGGTACTCCAATTATCGAAACATTGTAATTTAAATTAAAGTTTAAAAGATGGAAAATATTTAAATTGGAAAATCATGGATTCAACTAATGGATATATTGACATGCTTTGGCTAAACTATGATATTGTAGCGCTGTATGAAAGAGATTGATAAATTAGATTTAAAAAATGTAGATTTCCTTTATTATGTTTGTTGTATAAAAGAGGGTGAACCTTGGAGTAATTGGTAATGTTGTTCTTTTGTGACCATAAGGTTACAAGTTCAAATCACAGAAACAGCCTCTTTGTAAACATACAAAGGGAAGGCTGTATACATTATGATCCTTCCCATATCCCCACAAAGCAGGGAGCTTTGTGTATTAGGTACGTTAACTTTTTTATGTTTGTTTTTAACCTGCATTAATTTATACTTGAACAATGTGATAAGCCTCCATCATTGTTGACATATACAAGGAGAAAGAAAAAGTTCCAACAAAGTGTGGGGAGTAGCTAATGTTGATGGGAACACTGCTTTGGAATTACATGATAACTACCATAGCTTATCAATAAGAATAGAAAGTGTACATGTGTGTGAGGATGCTTGCATATGAGGAGGTCCGCAATAGTGGGCCCGTAGGTAGTTAGAGAGAATAGTAACAAAAATAGAGAATGATCGGTTATTTTATTCATTTGTTAAAAAGTTTCTTTATAGAGAGAAATTGTATGGAGAGCTAGCAGTCTCTTGAATCACTTCTCTCTCAGTTTATTTTACATCAATATAGTTTTATCAAATTCGTTTCCGTAATTCTTGTCACTATTTAATGTTCTTGCTTCTGGATCTTAAGTTGTTGTGAGCCTGGAATCTGCCATTTTGGTATCAGAGCCAGTATTTCCAATTGTGGCTAATGTCAACTACAAAGATGGAGGCAAGAGTGGAGCAACTGGAGGAGAAGTTAGTCGTGGTGTTAGGTACTGTAGAGAAGAATACTCAAAGATTGAGATGTTTACTATTTGGATGAAGATTCAATCAACTTGCAAAGGAGATTTGGGACTACATTCGTCGCACATACTTGAAGACTCGTGATGCTAATCAATTATACGAGATTAAGATCAAAATTGCAGCTGCTGAGCAAGGAGATAAACCTGTCACAAAATATACAAACTTGTTACAGAATCTATGGCAAGAACTCGATCATTATCGAGTTTTTAAGATGCAATGCCCTGAGGATGCTGTCATCTTGAAGAACTTCATTAAAAAAGACCGTGTGTATGATTTTTTGGTTGGGTTGAATGCTGAATTTGATCAGGTCAGGATCCAAATCCTTGGAAAAGAGGACACTCTGTCTCTAGAAGAGACAATCTCATTTATTTGAGTAGAAGAAAGTTGAAGGAGTGTTATGCTTGAACCACAAACCACGGACGGGTCAACCTTATTAGCAAAAACTGATCATCAGGATAAAGCAAAAAGTGATCTATCTAAGCATTCTCGCAGAGAAAACTAGGGGAAGGAGAATAAGGACAACCTCTAGTGCACCCACTGTAAGAAACCGAGGCACACAAAGGAGGCATATTGGAAAATACACAGTAAACCACCAAGTCGAGAATGGGGAAACTGTGGGAGACAATAGAGGTCCCAAGCACATATGGTAGATCAGCCCAAAGTTGAGGACAATTCAGGAACAATGGAATTAAACAGTAAAGAAATTAAGAAGCTGAGAAGCTTGTTAGGGACTATTCAAAAAAATTCTAAGACTTGTTCTTTGGCTCTTTCAGGTAAATCTTTACTCCCTATTTGCATGAATGCCTCAAAAAATCTTCATACCAATTCTTGGATAATAGACTCAGGTGCCACAGACCATATTATACCCACATCTCAACTCTTTCACACTTATACCCATGCCCAAGTAACAAAAGAATGTAGTGGCCAATGGCTCTCTAGTTACTATTGCAGGTTTCGAAGATATACACATCACACCTACCCTTATTCTAAAAAGGGTTCTCCATATTCCGAAATTGTCGGCTAGCCTACTTTCTATTCAAAAACTTACCCATGTTAAACGTTATACTACTTTCTTTCCTTCTCACTATATTTTTCATGATTGGACTTGCTAAGGAAAAGGATGGCCTCTACCTACTTGAATTGCATCAAAGAGTTAGGAGCAACCTATCTTTGTCATTTCTCAATTTCTCAAATAAAGATACCATTTGGTTGTATCATCTACGCTTAGGTCATCCATCTTTTAAAGTTTTAAAGGCCATGTTTCTTCATTTGTTTCAAGGATTTGATATTTTTGAATTTCATTGTGATGTTTATGAATTTGCAAAACATACTTGAGTATCTCTTCCTATTAGCAATAAAAGAAGCTTTCACTCTTTTCATTTGATTCATAATGACATATGGGGTCCCTGTACTATACCTAATTTCTATGGAACCCGTTGGTTTGTATCCTTAATTAATGATTGCACTTAAGTAACATGGCTCTTTCTTCTTAAACAAAAATTTGATGTTAGCCTTGTTATACCTAATTTGCGCTCTATAATTCAAAACCAATTTAGGGTTAAAATAAAAAGTTTTAGGACAGACAATGCCAGATACTACTTCAACCAGACTTTGTCACCTTTCTTTCAATCACTGGGCATTATATCCATGATTCATCATGTTTTAACATACCTCAACAAAACTAGGTAGCAGAAAGGAAAAATGGGCACTTACTCAACACCACTCGAGCCTTGCTCTTTCAAGGGAATGTCCCTAAATCCTATTGGGGAGAGGCAGTTCTCACAGCCACATACATGATAAATAGACATCCATCATATGTGTTAGACAACAAAAGCCCCATAGAAATTCTTAATGGCTTCTACCCACACTTCAGAACTTCAAATGGCCTCACACCTAAGGTATTTGGATGCCCCGCCTTTGTTCGTGTTCATAACCAACATAGAGACAAACTAGACCCCCAAGCCATCAAATGTGTCTTCCTCGGTTACTTACCTACTCAAAAGGGATACAAGTGTTACAATCCATCATCTAGGGAATTTTATATCTCTATAAATGTCACCTTCATAGAAAATATTCCCTTTTTCTCCAAGTCCTCTCTTCAGGGGAAGATTTCAATTATGGAAGATAGCACTTATGAGTCTTTCAAATCACTTAAAACCCTTGACCTTCCTCCTGCTCCAGCTCGTAGTGTTGAAACAACCGAGCCTTCTGAACCAATTACATCTGAGTTTCCCAATTCTACTACTGAACTTATGTCATCACATATCCCAACCAACGTTACTCAGGTGTATTTAAGGAGGAAGGTCGTTCCAGAATTAACACAGGTCCAAGAATCCAACTCAGACTTTGGAAATGAAATCATGGTAAGATCTGACTCACCTTTACACACACAATTTTTTAAACCTATTGCTATTAGGAAAGGAACTAGAGAATGCGCTAAACGACCACTTTATCCTCTATCTCACTATGTTTCTCTTAAGCGTCTGCCACCAACCTACCAAAACTTTATTATGAGTTTAAATACCATTACTATCCCTAACACCGTTTCTGAGGCATTGTCAAAAAGGGAATGGAGGGATGCAATGAGCGAGGAGATGAATGCATTGGAAAAGAATAGAACATGGAGATTGTTGATAAACCGAAAGGGAAAAACATTGTTTACTGTAAGTGGATTTTCACACCCAAATATAAGGCTAATGGATCTCTTGAGAGATATAAAGCTAGATTGGTGGCCAAAGGGTATACTCAAACCTATGGTATTGATTATGAAGAGACTTTTGCCCCAATTGCAAAGGTGAACATTGTGAGAATTTTGTTATCATTGGCTGCCCATTTTAATTGGCAGCTCCTACAATATGATATTAAGAATGTATTTCTCCATGGAGACTTAGATGAAGAAATCTATATGAATATCCCACCAGGATTTAAGGGAGACATGAGTAACAAAATTTGCAAGCTGAGGAAGGCCCTTTATGGGTTAAAACAATCTCCTAGAGCTTGGTTTGGGATATTTGCAAAAGTCATGAGGGAGTCTGGGTATAAATAAAGCAAAGGTGATCACACTCTCTTCATTAAACATTCGGCTGTAGGGGGAATTATTGCACTTCTAGTCTATGTGGATGACATCATAGTGACTGGAAATGATGAGAAAGAGAAGCATGAATTGAAGCAAATACTAGTAAAAGAGTTTAAGATAAAAGAATTTAGGAAACTAAGGTACTTCCGCGTTATTGAGGTGACATATTCCACACAAGAGATTTTATATCTCAACAGAAGTATATGACTAATTTGTTCGTAGAAACAGGGAAGATTGAGTGTAAGTCAGTCTCTACACCAGTGGATCCAAACCACAAGTTGGGAGAAGCTAAAGAAGAACCAGCTGTTGATAAAAGGATGTATCAAAGACTAGTTGGTAGACTTATATATCTTGCTTACACTCGGCCAGATATAGCATACTCGGTAAGCATGATCAGTCTATGCATGCATGATCTAAGAGAGCCTCATCTTCAAGCGGCTTATACGGTGCTACATTACTTGAAAGGCAATCCGAGACAAGGAATTTTGTTCAAGAAAACCAATACTTTTACTCTAGAAGTTTACACCGATGCTAACTATGCAAGTTCCATAGTAGATAGAAGATCAACTATAGGGTACTGTATGTTTCTTGGAGGAAATTTGGTAACGTGGAGGAGCAATAAGTAGAATGTGATGGCAAGGTCATCTTCAGAATCAAAATTTAGGGTTATTGCTCAAGGATTGTGTGAACTACTCTAGCTGAAGATTATTCTAGATGATTTGAGAGTCAAATGGGACGGCCTGTGAAACTCTATTGTGACAATAAGTCAGCCATCAATATTGCTCATAATCATATATAACATGATAGGATAAAGCATATTGAGATTGATAGATATTTCATTAAAGAAAAATTAGAAGGGCTAGTGAGTTTGTCCTATGTTCCATCAAAACGTCAAGTAACTGATGTTTTAACAAAGGGGCTGAACAATTCAAGTTTTCATGATCTTGTATACAAGCTGAAAATAGAAGACGTCTATTCCTCATCATGAGGGGGAGTGTTAGATACTAAATAGCTATAAATAGATTATACTTAGATAGGCTGTAAATAGATACGATAAGATTAGTGTGAAATCCCTTAAATTAAGGAATTACATTAGATAGCTTTAGATAACTTTTCAAATTTAAATTCTTACTTGTAATGTCCTATATATAGTTGCATACTCCTATTCAACAAAATATGAGAAATAGAGAAATTTTCCCACAAATTATTATATGTTTGAGACGACCGAAAAACAAAACGTACAGCTATAACATTTAGGAACCTCAATGATCAAGGTATTTAAGCATCTTAATCAATCTTTGTAAAATCACTTCATTATCCAAACAAAACTGCAGAATTACAAATGTCTAATTCTCATTTCATTTATCCAAACAGAGTTTAAGGAGCAGTAAGAGAAGATGTAAAGTCACTAGCTAGTGGCAAATCT
Organism: Erythroxylum longipes; assembly: GCA_027563885.1. Classification (NCBI taxonomy): domain Eukaryota; kingdom Viridiplantae; phylum Streptophyta; class Magnoliopsida; order Malpighiales; family Erythroxylaceae; genus Erythroxylum; species Erythroxylum longipes. Next base: position 15,291,726 of record JAOQMS010000002.1, read on the forward strand.
AGACAGTCTGAATTGATTCCAGGATGACATGTATAACATCAGATTCATACACAGAAACTAATAGCTCAAATGATTCTATCCAGAGAGTATCATACATACCAAAAACAAGGTGCTTCGTAAATGCTCTCCAGCATTTACATCACTGAATCTCTAGTCTGTACAAAAGGCATACAACGTATACATGGATGCAAGTGCCAAAACAATTTGATAGTTTCCAAAAAATCTCCCTGAACCAGTACCAACTCTACTGGCCACCTATAGTGAGAAGCAAGCCATAATGATCACTAGGCAAAACTGGAAGCTCCAACATCTTCACCTCTTTCCTTACCTTCTTCTCTTTGACGTACGATAAACCTGGTATGGCCTCCTTCCCAATCATCTCGATTTCATCGATCTGGAAATCATGAAGTTTGCATACAAACCTATCTAGGCGCTTTTGCAATGTCCGGTTCCCAGATAGCATTTGGTTGGACTTGGTATCATAAGTCCACCCACTGTCTCCTGGCCTTAACTGAGCCCAAGCATCAACCCACCCATCAGGCAAAGGAAACTGACCATCCAACTTATCATCCCAATTCATGTCACCACCAAAAATCACATTATTGTTCTTCTTGAGGAGATCAATGGCTTCCTTTGCCTGATCTACACGCTCCTTGCTGAACATCTGGTCCCATGTCGGTGGTGCTGGACAAGGACTTTCCAGATGGCTTGTAGCAACAATTAATGGATTCTTCCCTTCAATTTCAACCTCAGTAATACACAGTTCTCTCCCCATTATAGAATTCGCAAAGGAAAAAGAACTGAAGGACTTTACTGGCAGCTTGCTCAACTGCATGCACAAGTATTCATTATGAACAAATGACTAACTGATTCATATATTCTTAACAGCACCATGTATGAACTGAGAGCAAGAATTTTTTAAAAGGTAAATTTTAGGCCTAATCCCGGAACAAGCAGCAAACAAGAAGAAGAAATTTACAGTCCTCTGTTAAATTTTTCATGCAATGCACGTTGGATAAACTATCCAAGAATCTTAACCAACAAGTTTAAAGCACAGAAAAGGGATAGATAAAGGAACTATGGAACATACATACAACCCCAAGATGTATGGCCATTCCCTAGAAAAATACTTTCTCAATAAGTTTCATATCAAGAACTTGCAGTATGAATGCCAATACCAAATAAGAGAAAAAACAAATAAATTTAGCAGCATGAGATTAGGTGATCAATAACTAAGACTTCCTTATCACAATGCCCACTTTCAATGCAGAATCACACTCAGCCGATCAAAGTTCAATCACAAGTCCAATATTGAGTTGACAGGTCAATGAAATTTGGGTCAATTTCAAAAAGAAAACAAAAACAAAATTTCACCTGCATGCAAAAGTATGGTCTTGAATCAGCCACATGTTTTGATACCGAACAACCATATACTTCCCACCAGCCAGATTGCCGAAATATGTCATATATATTAGGAGTAACCTCCTGCAAGGAAAAATATCCACAAGTGAAATGAAGCTACTGGGATGACTCGCTACTCTAAGTGACTGGGAACCAAGAACGACCTGTAAATTAATGATATCTGGTGAATGCAATTGAATAAGGTCACCAAGTGCTTTCATCCTCTTATGCAACTCCAGGTCTTCACGAAACCACACATTGTAGCTCAAAATCTTAATTGAACGCAAAGCTGCAGCTGAATCAGCATGATTTTACCACATACAGTCCGTTAATAATGAGATAGGAAAAAGGCCATGGTTCAACACTGACGACAGAAGAAGAACCAACAACTTTTGTTACAAAAAAAAAGTGGCTAACATTGTATAAGATGAAGTTCAGATATTCAACCAGTTTAAGGCAATACAGATAACAGAAGATACATCTCAACTCCATAGCATACACAAAATAAAATCCATAATTGACATACTCAACCTAAGATAACCTAATGAAATTGAAGTCCTATTTCACTACATCTTCTAAAACCAAAGGCTCACCCTTTACGGCAGTAAGTTCCTTGTTTGATGCTTCAATCCCTCCAGAAGTAACCAATCCCACAGAACCTGCAACTCCACTGGCAAACATTAAAAGAATTTGACGATAGAGAAAAAAGAATACCATCAATATATATCCCGAAACCATTCAACAAAAGCAATAGACAACGATAAGAAGAAGGAGATGAAGAAGGTGTAGAAAACAAAAACTAACCCTTTAGACTAACCACCTTAGTTGAGGCCTTAACCCCACGAAAGTCCCCAAATTCAGCACACGCCCGATCACCATCAACCGGGTCCCTGACTTTCCTTTTGCAAGGGCGTAAGGGCAAGAAAACAGACCCAATTGAAGAGTCCAAGTCCCCATCGTCACCAATATCATTCAAGTCCTCAAAATTGGAAAGGGAACCAACTGGGGCTCTAGTGTCACATATTTGACAGTTTGAGTTCTTGAGTGGATTCAAAAAAGTGCAAGCCTTGCAAGACCATTTTGGGATTTCTACACTAGAGGAAGAAGCAGAGGGAGACAGTGAAGGAGAGCGAGGAGACAGGCAGAGTTGGCAAGTGGAATTTGGAGAAGGGGAGTTGATGAAAGTGCATTTCTTACAGGACCAAGACATGGGTTCCCTAGGATTGAAGAGCAAGATTGGAGTTTTTCTGAGGTATGCTCGTAGCGACACTTGACGATGGGCATACAACATACCGTAAAGTCCGTATTTTTGTAGTCGAAAAGGTCTGCATTACTTCATTCCAAGTTCAAAACTAAAACTTTGTTACCGCTTTCGAGTTTCGACGAATCCAAGTTTGTAAGCACGTGTTTCCGACTATGGCCCACTAAGAAATCACACGTGGATAACAGTGGAGCCGACTTGAACTTCTGGGTCACTGGAGTGGACTCCACAATCCACATTCTCCTACTCAGGTACCGTAAAAGAAGCCTATCGCCAATGCGGCTTTTCTCTAATAGGCAAAGCCCATCATACACTTGATAGTTCCCAAAAAGAAAAAGCAATGGACTTACTTTGTGAAGGCTGAAGGTAATTAATAGACCTTTGGAGCTGCTCCTTTCAATTGCAGTGGAAATTCAATTCTCAGTAAGGATACTCAAACAAGGGAGTGAAGTAGGTTCCGTGATGGTTGATGAATTTCTTCTTCTTTCCATGAGAGTTTATAAGTTAGTCACCGTATATGAAATCATATGCTAATATGTTACAATTTTGCAGTATATTCACTGTTCACTTCCGAATGGCTCGACATTCCGGACAAAGGCACAGGATTATAGCGATTACCGAATGAGTTAGGAAAAGCAGCAAAGAAGAGAACGCTGAAACAATGTTCATTTACTCGTAAGACCTTAGAAGTAGAAGACGTATATAATTAAGAACAGAAGGAAAATGTCCAAGTTAAAACGAGAAACATGTTTTACGTTTCTTCGCTGGAAAGGTGATATCTTTGTAAGATCCTACGGTCGTCTTTGCAATTATTAGAGCCCCCAATATGCTTCCCTTTAGCCCTAAATATAGGTAGCGCTGCTTAACTTATGGCTAACTTCATTGATTACTAATAAGAGCCCACCATAAGCAGAACTTTTGGTTGCAACTGTTACTGGTGAAAGTAACTAAATCACAGATCATAATACACTCCAGAAAAAATAAATTTTATTTTTGAATCTCAAAAAGACATCATAAAAGGAATGTGTAACAGAAGAGAGAAAATTACAGGCAATAAAGCATCTAAAAACTTCTTCCTTGCATTTAACTTGCTACTTCTCAGACTATCCGCAGCTCCGCTAGATGCAGTTGTGTTCACCACTGTCCTTGTCTTATTGCTGATTTTCTTACTGCAGCAACAGCAAAGAATTACATATATTGTTTTTATTAAGTAATATTTTTGACATAACTCTTAAGACTTGATACTTTCAGTGGATATATTACCTTCCAGGAAATATACAGCTTCCATGGCCTGCAAATATTAGAAATAAGAAGACAAGTGTCAGATCTGAATAGATACGAACATCAGCTAAGACCGAGGGAGGGACCTCCATTTTGCATATGACAACTTTCTGTTAATACAAAGCAATAATAGACATGCTTGCAGGCATTCATCATTCATGGAAAAGGCCGAGAAGCAATTGGAATATTATCCTTATGCAGAGTAAGAACGTTGATCATGATTTTCGTGTTTAATCGCTCTCTCAATATCAAAAAAATGGCAACCGCTCAAGAACTGTGTCCGGTAGGAATCATACAGCATGCCCTCGCGAGCATCCTATGGTTTGTGATTGGAGCGTGCTTCTGTTACCTTTACCTTAAAGGTGTAAAACTACTTGGCAAGCTATTTGGTACCAATAAAATTCTAGGACAAAAACTTACTTGGGTCAGTGGTGGTGATCATGCCAGCACCCTTGAAATCACAGGACCCAGAAGCCTTTCCTTCCTTCTGGTAATAACTATCAAAAGCATATGAGGCATGATTCTTCACATTGTTGGGCTGGTAACAATTTTCTCCAGGCTGAATTTCACTGCAATTAGCCCTTCCTGGTCCACATGCCCAATCCAAAGCGGCCTGCAACGTCTTTGAATCAACACCATCCACTGCAATGCAGTACGTCAGGTTTGTTGTATCGTTGGCCAAGAATGTTCCCATCTCAGATAGATGAAGCAGATAAACTGGAGTTGAATTCCCATAAAATAACCCCCAATTTGCTTCTGATACAGGGGATGACCTCAAGTCCTCATTGAACATCTCATATATATACACACTAGAAGTGACATCTGGATGCAGAGGAGTCCCACTTCGTTCGAAAACATGCTTAATCAGATTAGAGTTATATGTGTCTGCATTGTCAATAGTAGCATAAGGTTCCTTGGCATCTCCCTTTGTCGGCCACCCGGTCTCAGAAACAAGGACCTCAACATCAGTAATATTCAAGTTCTTCATCGAAAAATATGCAGCATCGATCATAGCATCAAGGACATTAGTGTAATGCAATAAGGTATTTGGATCAACCATTTCTTTAGATGGTGTCAATGGCTTAAACAAAGAATTATCAAGAGGCACGACCCCTTTATTCTGCATAAATACGTAGTAAGGGTAAAGATTCATCATCAAGGGAGACCCAGTTTTTGACAGGAACTGTAGCAAAGGAAGCATGACAGAGCTCCAACTCTGGTTAAAGAATGACTGAGAAGGTGGAAATGGATCGAGGATTATAGAAGCCGCGTGTGGAGTGGAAATTTTGATCTGGTTATGCAAATTTGCAGCAACTAAAGCACTATAAAGTGACTCAATTGCTGGCATAAGTAAAGGGGACGAAGAGGGAATTGTTGTCAAGACCTCATCACCAACAGCAACAGCTGTTATTAACGTTTCAGGGTAGTAGGCAACAACATTGCGACCAATCCAAGAGGCTGCTGTGGCATTGGAGGAGCCAATAGCAAGAAGCTGGTTGTTGGGGACGCTAATAATGACCCGGATCTTGGTTTTGGCCAAAGCTTTGAGGATTTCAGGGTCAGCATCGTAAAGTCTGATATGGGTTATCTTTTGAGATTGCAGAAACGAAGCGAGCTCCGTAGCTGACAAGAGATTGGAGACATCTGTGCCAATGTTGAAACCCACAAATGGCTCGTTGTTTACTGTTTCTTTCTGCTGATTTGTAATTGATTTTGCTGCAAATTGGTCAAGAAAAGGTGAGATAGACCAAAAATTCAGGTCTTTGGTTTCACATGAATGAGTAATTTCTGGTAGTTACCTTGTGATGATGTGAAGAAGAAGAAGAAGGTTGTAATGATAAGGACTTTGAGCCTAGCGTTTCCCATTGCTAACTAGGTGCTTGAGCTTTAAAAATTCATCCCCTGGTTCTGATTCAGCTACAGATTCTAGCATTATCTTCGAAGGCTATAAATTTCTCCAATTTTCTATTGAAATTCCTCTAGTGGTGTTTGGTTTGAGTTTTGGGTTCTGGTTGTTGACCCAACAGATCTGCAGTTTAAAGAAGCAAGAAGACATGAACAAAAAGCAACCACTCCCAAAAAGAGAATGAATGTGTTCGAGCGGTTTACTTCCAACTGGATTCTTGGTCGGAAATAATCGTATTCGTGTTGCTAGTTTAAAGATAAAAGACTTGCTGCATATGAAATTTGCCAAGACTGACCTTGTAGACCGAAAGGCTAAGTGTGTGTATTTGGGGCAAAAGCTGGAAAAGGAAAGCAAATAGTAACTTGAGTAGATTGACATGGGCGGGCCACGCTCTGGACCTTGGATTTGGAGATGGATCTGTTCAAGTCCTCAACAGCCTGGCACTGGCACTTTGCATTTCCCGCAGACTCACTTTAACTTGCAGCCTTCAGGCATTCTTGTATTCTTGTGGCCAGTAAAACTCTGCTAATGTCTATTTTACCTTTCAACCTTGGGAAGATATCTACAAATAATACATTTTAAGACAATACAAATAAGGAAAATGTATGCCATGTTTGTGTATATCACCAATGGAGAAGGCGTAACTGTTACTCTGGTTCCACAATCAACTGAACTAGTCACGAGCACTTGAACAATTTCACAGAAAACTTGTAATCCACGACCTCATGTGCCCTTTTTGCTTCTGTGTTTCTTCTTTTTTATATATAGTGACAAACAATTTTCATTATTACTTTTATGATTTCATCTTTTAATTTTTGGTTGAACGATTAAACACTTCAAAGGGGAGACGTTCTTTCCAGTTTTGCTTGAAAGCTGGAATCCGAGGATGCTTAATTGAATAGGTCCTCTATGTACATGATAACAAAAGTCTAAAAATTGTTATTTCAGCCGCTCGTTCGTGGGGGCAAGTTTTATTCAAAACTGAGCCACAGCTCCCTCTCACTAGTTAAAAAACACATTAGTAAAGTGCCCTTTCTCCTGGTCCGCCAAAGGGCTTGAATGCGTTTAAGAAAATGGCTCTGTACTCTTTCCACTAAGTCATACAATAGACAATCATTAATTTCTTGCCCATCAAACAATGGCTAAAAAATGAGTAGAATATCTTTGTAATAAAGGTTCTATTTCATAAATTCATAAGACTAACTTCTCCCAAGTCCCAAACAATCTCTTAGTCTGACCCACCTAATTAACAACTCTAAGACTCAACAACTAAGTACAGACAAAACATAAGCTAAAAAGGGGAACAAAAAAGGAACCCAACACTATAGACATCACGTTGCCATGGACACAAGTGCTAGATGAAGCAAACAATTAAGTTGTGCTTCAGCTTCAAGATTATTGCCCAATGGAAAATTTTAACCCTGATTCCCTATATTCAAATAACTCCAACTCCTATTTCCCAAAGGCTGTTAACTTTTGTTACCGGAAAGCATTCACGAAAGCCATCAAGGAATCTACATCCCTCTTCTCAGATGGGTACTTGATTGGGGTAGATAAATGTTTAGGGAAGAAAAGTATTGCTGGGAAGCTCCCCAGGTGCAATTCCTTCTTTGCAAACTCCTTCTGATCACCATCAGCCTGGAATTTGCCAACCTTCACTCCACTTCCGGCCAACTTATCGGCCAATTCAAGATAGGAACTTTCCATTGCTTGGCAGAATTGGCACCATGGAGCATAGAGCACAACAACCCATGGCTCCTTGCGGCTCTCCAATCTCAACAGGTTCTCTATTCCAGCCCTGCTCAAGTTGACCAAATTTTGGGACTCAAAAATATCTGTGCTTGCGGCACTTCCATTGGCACTGGAGCTATTGCCATTAAGTTGGGCAACACCGTCCTGTTTCAGATTTCCTTTATGGAGACCACATTCCTTAGCCTTGGCATCTTCCCACCACCACCTTCCCTCTCTCTCATGCTGGCCTGGAAGGACTGGCCTCGTGCAAGGCTCGCAGCCAATTGAGATGTAGCCTTGTGCATGCAAGGTATTCACGGGCACATTCATGGCATGTAGGAAGTTCCATACATCTCGGCCCTCAACATTAGCCATTGGGTTCCACTTGATCAAGCTGCCAACCCCACCTTCCATTCCTTCAAAGACGGGGTCAACCTGGACAACAGGAATTTCTGACCTAGTACCTGGAGACTGATCTTTCCTTTGACCAGTGATCCATGCACGTAACCCTTTAAGAGCCCTCCTTAATGGCCTCACTTTCCTTACACGGCAGCATTCCTGGTGCCCATCTTCATAGAATGAGAAAAGGCCCTTGCTCCTCACCAAAGCTTGAACTTCAACAGCATCAGGAAACATGTACTCAATGCGAATGCCATAGTGCTTCTCCACCGTATCAAAGAACTGATAAGTTTCAGGGTTCAACCTCCCAGTATCCAGGCTGAAGACTCTAAAAGATCGACCGGTCAGCTTTGCATACTCGATCAGTGCAATATCTTCAGCACCACTGCACAAAGAAATAAATTATTGTGAATTATCGATCTTGTTATAGATTGACTTTTTTCTACTAGATATCTTAAACGGCCCAAATAAAGGTAACACTCTGCGTCGATTCATGCAGTAACTAATCATTCTAACTAAGTCCCCTAAATAAACATCATAAGAAATTCATTCCTTCTCAGCAGTTATTCGTTGATTAATTCTTTTTCATTCCAATTGAAATGACCTAAACAATTTATAAGGCGAAATTTGCAAAGAATTTACTTTAACAAGATAAACAAGTGGACAACTGTGTCTACCACTCAATAAGGGAACATACCAACCAATCAATAAAATGACATATTGACTTCAAAACCTTCAACTCACGCTACTTAATAAACAGCAAAAATCCCTCCAGAATATAATTGGAATATCCACAACATTGATCCCACATGCAAGGCATCTATGCAAAACATCAGACCGATTAAAAAGACAACATGAATATTTAAAACTGCTTTCTCAAACAGTTTTAGACCAAAACAAATCAGCAAGTGAGTCGATCAATTTCGATAAACTAACTAAAGGGTGTAGCTTATTGATCCATGTTGAAGAAAAGTACCTGAAAGCTATGGCAATATCGTTGCCAAATTTCTCGAGAGCCTTGTCAATGATTTCCAAAGGAGAAGCCTTCTCCAAATCTTTTCCCAACTGTTCATAGTCCACGACCTCTGTTTTCTCCACAACTTCTGCAATTCCAATACCCAGATCAATTTGAAAACGAAACAAACTTTATTGAAAGCTGTAAACGAAAAACACATAACCATAAAAAATAAACTTACCAGGAGCGGAAATGGTAGCGGCTAGAGGGACAACAGAATCGTTTCGTTTAGGCTCCACATTCACCGGCTTAACGGCGCTCTGTCTCTGAGACAGACTCATGACGCCCGCAGCCGGCCGATCGACCAACCGAAAGGAACCAATTTGTGGAGCTGAATAACAAAAACAAAAATCAGACAACAAAACGAGACAAAAGTAGAACATTTAAAACAAGTCAAGAGGGGGCAAAAAAAAGAGAGAAAGAAAGTACCTTTGAGCTCAGAGGAAGAGAGGGACAGCGAAAAACGGGATGAAGCAATAGAAGTGGAAGAAGAGGCGGTGACAGTGAACGCCATTATCTAAATATCCTTTTGTTCTTCTTCAATCAACGGTGCAACCTGCAAGAGATGGATTGAGAGTCGAGAGAAATGGAGGTTGCTTGTGCTCTGTATCTGTTTTCTCTTGGCTTCTGTGAATTAAGAAGCAGATTAAATAAAGGCCAAACAAATCGCGGCCAACTAGGTTCACTGAACCTGGACGCAAATTCAGCATACAGAGCGTTGCTTACGTGGGTGGTTTTCATTGGTCATGTATCTTTCTGTTCTGTTCCTCGTTCAGCTTGGTTGAAGCCTCAAGGTTCAAGACCAAATTTCTTTTTCACATTTTAAGGAGGAGGAAAATTTATTCTGTTTTTATTGATATTATTTTTTATGTATATTTTTTGTTTTTGTTTTATTTTTATTTTTATATTATTCATTATTTTATTTTTAATTTTACTTTTTTATTTCTTTATTTTTATTTTGAACTAAATATTTAAATTCTGTGTGTCCAGCAAAATGTATACTGAAATATTATCGTTATTGTTGAAATCAAAACCGTAAGGAAAAAAAATAAAAGCAAAGCATGTGGAACACGCATGCTGTCTAGTTGCCTTGCTTCTCGACAAGGAGTAGGAATTAGGAAAGAAGATGTCAGATACCAATAAATTTTTAATTTGAAATTTGAAGGGAGCCTTAATTAATATTAAATAATCGTCATTAATTAATAAATACTAATGCCTGTTAATAAAAACAGAAAGAGAAAGAAAATATGCGCATACTTTGTTTTATTCCATATTTCGTTTAGATAATTAATGTTGTTTGATTCGAAAAGGGAAATGCTATCGATAAGAGTTTTAAAAAAACAGGCGGTATTAAATATAAATTAAAAAAAAAAGGCGATAAAGACGGGATGGGCTGGGACCTGGGATGGGAGCTTAAGTTGGTCAAAGGTGACAACGGAGTGGAAAGCGACCAAGTGCATGGTAATTAGTAAGCCATGGCGTCACAGGGTGGGTCGGAAAGATTTATGCATGCAAACCTATAGATAATCATAGTTTGGATTGGATGTCCGCATCCTTTCGTAAACTTCCTTTCTATTTCCTCGATTCCCATTTGTTGACACCAGTTTCACACATAAATTCAATTTCAAAAATTTAAACAGACTACCAGTCCATTAAATATTAAAATATATATATAACTTAGGACGGGCGAAGTTACCAATGAGTTTTATATATTATCATTGCATGCACAACATTTTTATATTTGAATTTTGATAATTCTTCCATACTCCTCAAATATGAGAATAATGAAAGTTATTCTTAAGAGAGACACACATATTACAGCCGTGACAAATCACCATCACCCTCTTAAGACCTCTTGAGAGAAGTGTCATAAGCGTGACAGGAATGCGCGGGCATGACACTCACTTATTTTTACTATTTTTTTAGTAAAATAATATAATCGATTATAATATTATATTCAAATTTTATGTAAAACAAAATTTTATTATTTTCTTTTTTAATAAAACAATATAATTAATTAAAATATATTATAATTGATATAATTAATAAAAATATATTAAAATTTGATATAAAACAAATTTTTATTTCTCTAAGATTTTTAACAAACTAACTATTATCAATAGAAATGGTAATTATTCCTTGATTCTAACAAACTATTATAATTATAATGATTATATTCATTCTCATTCTTTACTATATTCATTCTTATCATCATCACTCTATAAAACCAACTGTACCCTTAATAGTATTGGTGTAACTGAACTTTTGAATGAAAGCAGATTTGGCCAAATCCTGCTTAGTGCACCAAGAGAATTCAATTACAAAACAATTGTGTGGGCAATTGGTCGACTTGGGACAAGTAAAGCTGATCAGCACTTTGCTACCTATTGAGAACTAACACAAAGCACTTTAAGAAATTAAGTGCCTGTTTGGATGGGCTTATATCAATAAAGTTTTTGTCAGTAGAGTTTTTTTGAGAAGAGCTTTTTTAAGAAGCTAATTTACTATTTGACTGTCAATTTAAAAAAACAGCTTTTTTGAAAGAGCTTCATATAATGGACCGTTTGGCAACATAAAAATAAAAAGCACTTTTATTAATTTTAACTATATTTTATTTTGTGATAATAATTATTTATGCATATAAATAATATTTAAAGTATATTAAACAATAAGTAAAGCATAATATATTATATTTACATTTAATAACCATCTTGTAGGAAATTTTAGATAACCATCTTGTAGGAAATTAATTAAAGAGATGTCTCATTTTCTTTTAAGAAATAAAACTAATATGAAAAATAAATATTAAAACATATAAAAAAGCTAAATAATATTATAATCCCAAAATAAATATTCAAGTTGAGTAAATAGTTAAATACATAATAAATTATGCATTTATTGTAATACAAGAAGATTTGCAATATGTTCCCTGGCATCAGTCATCTCGTTATTTTGTGGCTCGTCTAAACTATTTTCTTTAACATCTTCATTTTCATTGATTTCTTTATTTGTAGGATGTAATTCATCATCTTCATCATAGGGAGAAAACTCTTCATCCTTTTGAGCATTTAACCTTATAAAATTATGAAGGGTCATTGAAGCAATTACAATTTTAACTTGCTTAGGAAAAGAAAAACTGGGCATTTGACGTAAAATTTTTCACCTATTTTTTCAAACGTCAAATGTTCTTTCGATTGTGCATCTTAAAGAAGAATGTGCATGATTGAATATTTCTTTCTTCCCTCTTGAAAGACTAGCATGTTGAAAATTAGGAAGATGATACCTCTCACTTTTGTATGGTCCTAAATAACCTTGCACGTAAGGATATCCTGCATATACCAAATAATATTTTCCTACATTCCAAATTAAAAAATAAATAAATAAAGAAGTACTGAATTATTAAGAATAAATAAAAAAGTATAAAGTTATCTGTCAAAAACCTCTAGGTAGATGAGGGAAGTGTAATATATCATTTCTCAAAGCTTCCATAAAAATTCGAGCATTATGTGTTGTGCCTTCCCAACTAGCCCAAGCAAAAGTAAAACACATATTAAAATCACATACAGTCATTACATTTTGCATAGGAATGCCTTCTCTCCCAATATATTTTATTTGATTAGACCTTGGAATTACAACTAGTATATGTGTTCCATCAATTGTTCCAATGCGGTGTTTAAAATAAGGCCAATACCTTCTATCATCTTTAATTTTGCTTAGAATTTATCTAAAAGTTGGATCTTTTAGTTTTATGAAATCAATTGACATACGTGAAACAACCTCTAATACTATTTCAAACCATCTAGAAATTGTTTCACCAGAATGTTGAAATCTTTCTTGAACCATTCTATTGCAATGACCTAAAGTGATCAAAAACATAGCTACAGCCTCTTTTATTGTTACTTCTGTACCTTTCTTTAATCCATATGATGCATTCAACAATTTACATAATTTGATAAAGACATCCTTCTCCATTCTAAATTGTTGATGACATTTATCTCTATGGCCATTAAGTATCTCCGTTACAAACATCCATCTAGTGTAAAAGGATGTTCTACATAGTTTTTAAATATAATATTTAATATAATGGTCTACGGTTAGTGCTATTCCAATTTAAACCATATGTAAAATTTCTTCTTCAATCTTTTCATTATATTCATGATCATTGTTAGAATCATTATCAAAAGATGAAATTTGTATCAAAATATATAAAATAAATAAATAATAAGTTTATTGTATATCAAGGTAATATAACAATAATCATAACACAATAATAATAAAGTTCAATTTAATTCATTACAACAAAATTAACCAAATAGAAATCCAATATAACACATTACAAGTAGTCCAATATTAGTAACTAAATACATGTCTAATTTATTACAAAAATCACAATCATTTCATTTTTTTAAGCCATTCGATTTAAAGATCAACATCCTTAAGTGCAACAAACATCTCTCTATTTTCCTTCTTCAAAAATAATTTGGTAGCTAACATAAACAGTTCACCTCCCCTTTCTATTTCATTTATACTTCGTAAGATGCCCATCACCTCAGAAATGCTACAACTAGGTTCATCTCTTTTAATAGAGCTTAGTGAAGTTCTACTCTCTACTACATCACATATACGGTCCAAATATCCAAGTATAAACAAAGAAAACCAGGTTTAGCAATCCAAGAGTGCAAATCCCAATCTGTCAGGTTAACCATATCCATCTATGAATTGTTCTACCATTTAAGTTTGTAATTGAAAAATTGACATTCTCAGTAGCATAATTTAGAATTTAAAAAGAATTTCCAAAAGATTACAAGAGGCTCACATCATTAAGTTACATATGTTCTTAGGTCCAGTTTCTTTAAAAGAGCAGAAAAAACTACCAAAAAGTTCAAAGACTTGTAGAATAGATAAAAGTTGTTACCAAACAGACTAGCCTAGGAACTAAGTTTGTAGCTAGCAACAAGGAACCTAGGGACAATTGGCTACTCACAGAGAGCTATAACCACACATATAGCTGCTAAAACCCTTTGTATATCTAACAGGCATGCAAAAAACCTACATGCGTCGAGGGAATTTTTCTCCTCTGAGTTATACATTTTAGTTATAGGAGGATCAAAACAAAAAGTTTTCACTACATAATGAAAAAAAGGGTAATAAATTTCAACATCTAACCAACTAATTCTTTTTAAGTAGCAGTTTATTGTGACCAAAAAAATCCACCACAAGAACCAACATAATTTTTGAATATAAATTTCACATCTTTGGTCCGTGATCCACATGTTGATCAAGAAAGCAAGTCATCTCTTTTTAGCCTCATTCTACCTTACTATCATAGTCACTTAGTTAAAACTTTAACCATATTACATACATAAAAGCTTTTCAGTGAGTTTTGCCCAAGCTAAAGGGCATCAACATTTTAAGCAGCTACAGGTCCTAATGTATTCAGGTTCTATGAAGTTCGTATACATATCAGTAATGTGATTAGTCTTCAATAAACAAGATTTTACACAGCAAGATTCTAATCCTAATGTACAACATGAATCTGACAATTGAAAAATAGGAAGAAAGTTAGTGGAAACAACTGTATCAGTATGCATGATGGTTCAAAAGTGAGAATTAAAGGTCAAAGAGTACAGAAACAAAATCTTAACTATATCTAGAATCTTACGACTTTTATTTCTTTATTACCAAAGCATCAAATAAGTATTTGTGAATGTACTTGAAGAGGAACAGAGATACAAGTCAGAGGTAGGTATGTAGCTTAGGATATTATAAAAAAGTTCCTATAGGTTGTCAAGCCTAACAGAACAAAACTTCACTTATCTGAATTTTGAGATTCAAAGTTATTATCGTTATTGTTTAGAATTCTACTAACACCTTGATTAAGAACTGCTCTGCCTCCAAAGAAGCTGCTATGCCTACCACACTCAACTCCATTCCCAGATACTCTATAATAACTACTTAGAGAATTCGAAGGGTGGACACCGTACCTTGTTGATGCCATGATAACACAAATTCTTTGATTAATTGCACACACAAGGTATTTAGTAAGCATCACTCACACGATTCGAACCCATGAGCAACAAATATAGAAACTGGTAGTCTATTCCCTTAACTGCCCATCCTGTAGCCATAAAGTATTTTTCTCTGATCTTTAAAGAAAGAAATCAAGAAAATTAAGTCAAAATAATCGATTACGTAACATCAAAAACCTGAATTCGATAACCAACTATAAAAAACATACATACCCAATCATGCGGTCTACCAAGACATAAACTACCATCACAAAATTGAAGCATAATCAACGAACTCGTAAATTATAAACACCCAAAAACAAGAACTCGTAATAACGTAAAAGAATAAATCTAAAAAAATAAAGTACAAACGTGAATAAAGGAAAACTTGTTTGTTAAGGCACATAAGCGCAGAACGTAGAGCAGTAGAGCAGAAGCAGAAAAAAGAAAGAATGGACCAAATCGCAGAGCAAAAGCAAAGAGGAGAGATTGAATTTTAATTTCTGGAGAGTTTTTAAGCATCGGATGTTATAAACATAAATGTCAAAAATCATAAACATAAAGTCTACCTAAAAAATTAAAATAAAGATTTTTTTAAAAAATTTCAAATTTGAGCTTCTTAAAAAGTTATATTTTACCTTTTAAAAAAATCATTTCTATTAAAACAATACTTTTAAATTTTAAAGTCAAATACTCTTTTTTCTTAAAAATATTTTTTTAGGTCTACCTTTGAAAAGCTCAACCATACATATGCTAAGAATACAACTGCGTCGTTTCGTTTGTCCGGAGTTTCATGTCCCTAATATCAGGCTTCAGCGAGGGCCGGTAAGGTAAAGGAAGCACAAATTCCGATATTTCTGTTCCACTTTCTGTTCCCAGAGCAATGATTATTTCTCAGATTGATTAAAAGCATGTGGTGATATTATGAAACATGAAGCAACAAATAGTACATAAAAACGTCTAGACTGCCACTACCAAGCAAAAACATTAAACATGTCCTCAGTCGTAGTAGCATGATTATATCAACCTCAGCAATCTAGAATTATAAACTGTTTTTAGTTCCCCGAGAAACGCTCAACTTATTCAGACACGGCGAAACAGATACTCGCAAGTCATGATATTCACTGGAGTTCCTTAAGAAAATCTTCATGGTCAACCAGGACCTAGAGGTACAGTAAAATAAAAGCAATAAAAAGCATATCAGAACCAATGAAACTGATAAAAATGTGCACACGGTAAGCAATAATTTGTAACGAAAAGGGAACAAAAGGAGCTGGGTTGTTAATAGATCAAACTGCTGTCCCACGCAATTATGATACTTGATCACGGGCAATCATGCCAGATAACTACATTCCATCTCTTGTTCGCCATTTAAAGCTCTTTTCTACACTCGATCACACATCACTCAGAATCCAAATCTCATGCATCTAATTTCTGCTAAACTTCATAAAAATCTCTCGTATACCCAAACCAATCATACCCAAATTCCCGCTTAAGTAGAGCATGGAGAGGGTAAAATATACGCAGTCATGCCTGTATCTCCATCGGAGATACAGAGACTGTTTCCTGATAGACCCCCGACTAAGGTAAGAGCAAAAACAAATACCAACAAACAAACACACACAAGCAACAAAAACAAACACAAGAACACACCCAACAAACAAAACAACAAACAGAACAGACCACTGCAAGTACAGCACTGTATAAAGATAACAATATATATATATATGCATAGGGACTATAACCTATAGAATGCACATGAAACTGAAAATATATACATACATGAAGATGCCAATATGTGAGCCGGCATAAGCAGAAATAAAGAAAAATTGAAATGAAGAATTTAACGTAATAAAAAAAACCAATAAAATAAAATAAAGACCAATAATCATAAAAATCTCTCATATGCTGGTAGATAATTTCATAAATTCCAACTTTCATTATTTACTTTTTTTTCATTTTTAACTCCAAATAATTTAGGCTATGTTTAATTGAGTAGTTATTAATAGATAGAATAAAATGTAATATTATTTCACCATTTGAAAGGAGAGTTTATAATAGAATAAAATAGAAGGAGAAAGTTTCATATTACATTTCATTCCACATTCTAAACAGTAAAAATAAATTATCCCCAATTTGAAAATTTTAAGATGAAATTTCAAATGATAAACAACATTTCATTATGTTAGATAATAAACCCTTCTTTTAAACATCATTTTATTATGTTACATTATGAACCATTTCATCCATCCGAAACAACAATTTTCAAATAATACATCCATTTACTTTCCATTCAATTATAAATCTTGTCCAACCAAACATAGTCTTAGCTCAATAGGATATATTCCAGTGACACCCAAACAGAAAAACTACAATCATTATATGTTGAAGAGTAATTAACTAAGCCAACTCACTTGCACTGTCAGCAACAATGACAATGATATCAAACAGACATTTACAATAACAAACATCACTTCCACCAACTTGAGTAAAAGTTCAAATCTGGAACAAGCAAATCAAGAATTTCCAAACTTACAGTTTTCCAACCATCCGGATCTAGAAAAGAGGTGATTTTGGTGTTGATTCCAGGAATTGGTCCAGGCTGTCGAGTTATCTTTCCACCTAGTTCTTGTGTGACAACGTTGACCACCTCAGCACTTTTATAGACATCATCGGTACTGATTGCTACCTGTAGTGAGTAGCCATAAAAGTATGAGCAAACAAAGGTACTCATGTTGAGACAAAATTTTATAGCAATCACAAAACTGCAGGAAAAGCATTTAACAGACCTGTGCATATGCATTTCCCTTGGTATATTCAGTGACACCATAATTATATGTCAATTCCAGAACGGTTGTCTCATACTCATCTGCATAACCCATCATGGCCAGGGTGTACTGCAAATTACAAGCCAAAAATAAAAGAAACCACAATATCCTTAAAATTTTCTCAACAATTAAAACCAAAACTTCTGTCAACTGATTCTATCATCCAAGAGGGGGCAGTTCACCTTGTGTTCAGGTCTATCAATCTTCCTCAACAGCCTCATACCCAATGCCTGCTCAGGGAAACCAAGTAACGCATATTAAATCTATGATGGAGAACTCCTATAAATGCATTTATAGACCTACATATTTTCAATCTCATTTACTTAAGTATTGGATATGTTGGAGATGCTTAGAAACAAATGTGCATATAACTGTCCAATAGCGAGATTCTGCAGACAATTTATAGCCAGCAACTTCCATCACTCCACAAACAGATGAGGCTACCCTAAAACCTTTAGATCAAGGAGTCATCAATAAGGTTGAGTCATGTCATTACTCATGAAAGTCACCAATTTGGTTGAGAATGTCAAACCCCCTATTGAAACACCTCGATGCCAGGCTTAATTGCAAGTTTACAACAGCTGGTTTTTTTCACAAGGCCCATATTGGCTACATGCTGCATAAAGAATCCATCTGCTCATGCAATAGGAGAAAATCATCATGCAACTCCTTTTCAAATTCATCTTTCAATTGTTTCAATCAGAAGAACTGTGCATTGGAATATCAAATTTATTAGCTAATCAGTTTTTAGCATGGATGGGTCACTACGAACAGAAAATGTAAAGAATGCAGAGCTGTTTTAACTGAATATTTCAAGGAACCATAAAAGTAATGTAGCAAAAGCATGGTAAAAATTGTCCCACTTATGAGACAACAAGGATACCAACTTATGATCAACTTCATCATCCCTCGTGGCATGTTGCAACCATATAATTCACAAGCTTGAAAAGGACTGAACACTTAATTTATTTCTCCTGCAAAGCATATTCAGTAAAGAACAACACCTTCTCATAGAACTTGATAGAGCGATCCAAATCACCAACACGCAGCATAACTTGACAAAGAGGCTCAGGGGTTGGACCTCTTTGAATGATTTCAAAAGCATAACCATCAGGGTCCTTAACAAAGGCAATAACACTAGTTCCACCTTTTACAGGACCAGGCTCTCTAGAGACGTTGCCACCTTTGGCCCGGACGGTTTCCACCAACTTGTAAACCTATAAAACCATTAAGATTAAAAACATTATCACGTTTCACCGCCAAGTAAAGTTCAATTAATTAGAAAACATAGACTCAAACCTACATCCTCGGTAGCAATGGCAAAATGCCCAAAACCAGTGCCAATATCATATGAATCCACTCCATAATCTGTAGAACAAAAAATCACGAACGATCATAGTTTCGTAATGTTACGACCCAAGACTTTTAGTGCTAGCTGGTCAAGTTCAACGAAAAAAGATTGAAACTTTACAGAAAAGTGAACCAACTTTAACAGAAAATAAAGAGGGAAGAACAAAAAGGAAGTGAAGATTATACTATAAGTTAACTCAACGACAAAGTGGGACTCCTCAGGGCCAAACCCAAGAAAGGCATTGGAGTACTTCTCCCCAGGAACATCCCTTTTCCTCAATAGCTTCATTCCAAAGCACTCCGTGTAAAATCTAAACACAAAACAGCAGATAACAAAAAGGAATCACCGAAGGTAACGTTTTCAGAATCCAAGAAAACTGAAAAATAAAAATTTGAGAAAAATAGTAGAGACCCACTTGATTGTGCGATCAAGATCCCCAACTCGATACACAGCATGGAGAAACCGGCGTTTGTCCTTCTTCGGCCACTCCGACAACTCCGCATTTGCAGCTGCCTCTGCCATGTTAACGCAACTCTAAATCTGTGCCAACATGTAAGAAAATACAACGAATTATCTACATGTCATACAGGGATAAAGTAGGTCTGAATGAAAACTTGAAAGACTTTCACCTTTTCAATGGGATCAAAGACAGCCGAGTGTGGAAGCTCCTAAAACACAAACACAAACACTAAAACAGACACGGATATTAATATTATTCTTGAGTTGCTCTAGAGTCACTGCTTGTCAATAGTTACTCTGAGAAATGTACGTTTGTGATGCGTCTGTTTTACAGAAATAGAACTGCTACCGTTGCTTTAGTTGCATTTCTGTGCGGTGATCATGACAACAAATACATTAAAATTGAATGGAGCATATCTGTCCACCGATAACTTGCAATTAATTGGAAGGGCAAAATTTGGGGTACGTGGTCGAGAGATTCATTGCCATTTACCCACTCGTGTTGTCGTATATGAAACAACACTTTTACGAATTTTTTTGGGTTAAAAAGGAAAGAAAGCCTAGCGCCTCAAAAATGCAGCCTGGTAATTAAAAAGCAGCATCCTTTTTACGAATTGATCCGAGAGAAATTGGGGATTCCTAAAAAGTTGTGATGATCGAATGTGTTTGGAGGCATTGTGAGAAATGGATTCGTCTTGGAATTATCCCTTTCAAATGATCTTTTCATTTAGATTGATATACAGACTTGTGGTGGACAATCGGTGATGCAGAGTGGGGAATAAATTGGTTTAAGATTGCATTCATCGAGTTCACTTTTATGCTTCTAAGTGCCTGATCATAAATCAAAATTTGGTATTTTAATTTTTAATATAGGAGAGGAGAGAAGATGTCTATGTAGAAAAAATTTTATATCTAATATTTAAATTATCACATTTATTATCTAAAGCAATCAATATTGTTTCATGTTTTCCTCTCCATGCTCATACTTATATTTTTATTAGCTTTGATTTATTTATAGAATGATAAACTACAATAACATTATCAGTAATATTCTTAAAATACAGCAATAATTCAACGGAAAGCATAATTTTAAGAATAACTAGGCTTAATAAATATGGAAATAGTTTTGCAAATGAAACAATGGTAGGCAAAAGGCACCTTACACCTTTCATATTTAATTAGGATTTGCATAAATATCAAATCCTATTTAGCCAAGAATAAGAAAGCTAATGGTTCCCCTTGTATAGAACTAAATGAAAAAAAAAAGCTTGATTAGAGCTTACTACCATCCCTGATGATCAATTTAAAACTTACAAATGTAGCAACTATTAAAAAACTAAACGATCATTACTGAAATAAACCAGTCTATCCATTATTTGATAAATTATCTTAACAATGAGAGTTTTATATAGACTCTAGTGATATTCATATCAGCCTCATTTATTGTTGGCATTTTTATGGATATCATATCTGATTAGATTTTTTCTTATCCAAAATGGAGTTTTACTCATATGGGCCTCATTTAGTGTTGGCATTTTTGTGGATATCATATCTAATTAGAATTTTTCTCATCTGAAATGGAGTTTACTTAAGTAGATGTATTTGGGTGTTAGGGCTTTCCCAAACATTCGAGCATTTCTCTCTCTCCAAATAACATAAATAGAGTAGCTAAATATTGATTTAAACATGTTTAAGTCTCCTTTTGTGGAGAAACTTAGCTTTTTTTCCCTATTTTATACTCTACTTACTTATAACACCATATAGAATATTGCATTTAGCTTGCACTTGCCCTATAACTCAATAGAGAATTGACATTGATAAAAAAAATGGAAAATACTTCCATTAGCTTATTGGAAGAGCTCATAAGTTAAGTTACGACTCCTTTTGATTATATCTATAGTCTTTAGTCTCTTTTCAACAGTCAATTATGACATGAAGGAATGTTTTGTTGGACTTCAGGATAGCATTTTATTTTGTGGTAGCTGACTTATTTTTCAAAAAAAAATGAGGAGTACTTGGTGTTGGCCCCCTGAAATTTTTTTTCCATTAACTTAAGCATAAGTAGCTTATGGATTAAATGCATGAGAAGGAATTAAGGGCATTTTCAGAATATGGCTTAAGTAACAAGGGTATATTAGACTTTTGGGAGAGGTATGGTGAACTTGTCTTCGTAGCAGGATGGCAGCGTGATTGAAGAAGAGGAAAAACAGAAGAAGAGAGGCATTCGGATGAGAGTGAAAAGAAAAGAGTTGAGAGCTAAGTTGCCATTTTTGTAAGGCTTTAAGAGAGAATC
>JAOQMS010000002.1:15322626-15366337 GCA_027563885.1 Erythroxylum longipes
CCTTTTGACCAAATATATAACGCTCACACAAATAAAACCAAACTCTTTTGTTTTATTAATAATAAATATTTTCATTAAAAAAATGTAACTAAAGAAGATAAAGTTACATGTAAATACACTTGCTTTCCAGGGCACTATATTTATATAACTCCAACAGATGTCTACTTTTTTCTTTTACCATTATATATATTCAAAAGCAGAAAAAGAGAGAAGAATAGAATTAAAGTCTCACAATTATGATTATTCAGATAACATTATTATATGAAACATCATGGTCAATAAACTCTTTGTATATACTATTTATCAGGGGTGTGATTATTCATTAAGAATGAGAGTAGGAATGTCATTGAACTTTTGTTTATCATTTCTCATGGTATGGAGACATTACAAGGAGGCCACCGAACAAGATTAAATGGGCGAACATATGCTCATTAAAAGATGAAGGAGAATTGGGCATTATTACTATTATAAGCACTAATTAAATGTTAATAATCAAGCATCTTTACATAACTCTATTGGATAAGTAAACTCTATGAATTAGGTGGATTCATTCCATCTACATAAAGACCAAAAATTTTTAGAGTGTTAGTCCTACTATCAACATTTCTTGAACCATGATGCATATCTTCGAGCTGAGGCAGTTAGTGATGATGGAGATTAAGAGCAAGATCAAGAATGGCTCTAACATCAGTTTTTAGCATGCTAATTAGAGCACTGAGTGCCCCTTTAGTAGTATTCTTTAAGAGTGCTTATCCCTGATTATGCTTATGTCAAAGATGTGTTATTCTCTAATCTTTACAAGCTCACTTATAAGGACAAGACATAGATATGGCTATCACTCATCGTGCTCCCTTTAACTTCCATTCAAAGAACTCCTTTTTATGGTTAGGGCACTCCTCATGGTGTTTTACAATAAGTTTTGTAGACTTCCTTTGAAATGGACTTTTCCTGAAGTGTATAAGATAGTTTGGTTTAACTAAGCTTGCATAGAGGTTCTTGCTTTCAGGCAAAGACTTAGCACACTTGATAAAATCAAAGAGATACAAAATCTCCCACTTACTTTGTTTTGCCTAATGAAGATCTTGAGACTTTAACTCATATCTTCTTCCACTGTTCCTCCTCTACCTTTATGTGGAGTGAAATATTGAAGCTTTAAGACATTGCATTAGCTTTTAAGGATTGATTTAGGGTTATTTCTTTCCTTTTTCAGTTATAAAACTTGGTTAAAGAGGATTGAACTATTCTTAAAATTATTCTTGGTAATCTAGTTTATTGCTTATAAAGGGAAAGGCACCAAAGATTATTCCAACAAAAGTCTTCACTTCAAAATTAAAATAGTGAACAACTGATGGCCCATAGTATGTATGCTCAATGCTCCATGTTACTTGCTTTGAATTAGGGTACTATCACTACAGAGTATCTATTCCTCTTTACAATATTTTAGGGGCAGTTTTAGTTAAGTAAGGTTTAGCTTCTACAGAAGTTGTTCCTTTATTTTAACTTGTCTAAAATTCAAAGATTCCATTGTATTTCCTTTAGTTGATTTTGATGGCAGTCTCTTGATAGACCATCTTGAATGTCTTCCTATGTTGGAAGTGTTTTGTATTCTAACTTATTATTTAATACATTTTTTCTTTTAAAAAGATTTTTGTTTATCATTTGACCATCTCAACTTGATATGTAAAAAAAGATTATATATAAAAAAATAATTAGTAAATCTATTTACAAAATAAATGTGACCATATTCCTCTAAGTCCTAAAATTGGTAGCCGCAATATTGAGATAGGGAAATGGTGCGAATTATAAATATTTCCTAACTTTTGTGTGGCTAATTATAAAGAGATTTTCAACAAAATTGCAATTTTAATCTTCCCAACAATTGTAATCCTTATTTTCATTAGGGATAATAATAATTTAAGTCAAATTTAGACTTTTTATTGTCTATATCTAATCTAAAATTTAGTCAGATTTGAAATATTTAGCTTAAGCCCAAAATTCAATTCAACCATGTCAAATCAAACTAAAAAAACCTAACATAGTGTAAGTAAGGAATTATGTTATTTACAAATTTTGACATTTTTCCTTAAAAATTACCAAGTCTATTATATTCGAAATAGAGTAAGGTAAGGAATTTTGTTGTATATATACTTCATGATTGTTATAATTAGTGCTTTATAAACTTGAACACCTTCCTGTTAACTTTTTTTAATTGTAAAATTGAAACTTCTTTAAGAATAATTGCATCATTTCTATTTTTCATCCTTAACTCCATCATATAAAGTAAGCTATAATAACAAGAAAACAATGTATAATCATAAAATATATAAAAATGTTAGTCCGTAATGACACCCAAGGTGGTGGGATTGAATTTAGTATTTACAAAATTGAACAATATTTTAAACAATATATTCAATTAAAAATAATCAATATAAATAAGTATGATGACACCTAAGAGGGAGGAGGGGGGATTGAATTGAGTGTTTATAAAATTCAACAATTTTTTTAAACAATATATTCAGTTAACAATAATCAACGTGAATAAGTATGAGGAAATTGCTTAATATAATTTAATCAAATAATTGAACAATAATTTAAAAAGTATAGGGATGAGAAAATACAAACTGATTTATAATGGCTCGGTAAACAACTCTTGTCTATGTCCACTCTTAGGACTCTTCTTGGAATTCCAATATAATTCTTCTTTTAAGGCAAAAAGTAACCTTTTTACAATCTTTTCCAATAAAGAGGAATCCTTTTTCCAATCTTCTTCCAAGGTGAAGAGGAACTTCAATCTCATTTTTATTGTTGCCAATTACAATAATATATTTCCTAACCAATTATTACAACTCAAAATACCTCACTTTATTACTTAACAACTCCAAAATGGCTCACTCATACAAATATGACACAATGATGCTCAAATGATTAGAAAACTCTTTAAAATATGTGTATATAACACTCAAAACCTTCTTTATACTAAAACCAATGAGAAAACCTATTTATAGGGTTCTGGCACCCAAAATAGCTTTGGAGCCAAGAACTAGTTGTTAAAATGGTTATATTCGGTTCATTGGTTGACCAGTATGTATTAAAAGCTCTAAATTCACTAGTTTTTGAAATACTGGTCCACCATTACACATAGTGATTAACCAATATGGCACATTAGTTAACCAATACATCAATCAATGTTACCGCAAACTCACAGTTTATAAAGTTTAACAACTTTAACCTATAGTAGTTGACTACTAACCTATATAGATCGACCAATCACCCCAAAAATATGATTTTAACAACTTCAAATGATCAAAACAAAATTTTTTAATCTAATTATGATTAAAAAACTTCCCAAAATATTTCCCAAAGATTATTTGAAAGACTAAACTGCTTTTATATTAAAATCACAAGCTTTAATGCCTTTGATAAATGTAAAAACTTGTACATTGAAGTAAGATCAATGATTATGCACGGTGAGCCTTTTGGATCATCAAATTAACAAAGTAAGCTTAAAAATAATAATAAACAATGTGAAATGACCTTGATGAGTTTTAATCTTCTTTTTTATTTATTTATTTTGATCTTCATTTTATTGGTTGCAAACTTTAACTTTTCTTTATCAACTTTATACACTATCTTTTTAAGTTTATGACTTCATTTTGTTCTAATATTGTTTTTCATCAAAACGATAAACAAATTAGTATTAATTACGTTTTTAAATCATCAAAACATCAATTGGAACCTCCTTTGGTTCAACAATCTCTCCATTTTTGATGATGTCAAAACATTTGTGATATTGGAGAACAATAATAAAATTAAGCATACAAAACGTAATTCAAGATAGTGATTAGCTTCCCCTTAATTCATGCATAAAACATTATTTAATTTCAAGAGCATAATTCAATATTAAGAACAACAAATATTTAAAATCAAAGAATTGTCTATACATGAAAATAACATAATTTTTCTCAAGCATATCATATAGAACTCAAAAAATACAAAAATGACAAAATAATCATTCCCCCTATGTTTTATCACTTTCTCTAAATCTAATATCACCAAGCGTTCTCCCCGTTTTGGAATCATAAAAAAGAGATCCAAAAATACACAACGTAAAAGGTCCTGCATCAAGCTAACTTAGTTCAAGAGATGAATTTAATCAAAATTGTCAAACTTTCTCACTAGAAAGTGCTATTAAATATTAAAAGAGTAAAAGAAAAAGGCCAATTTTCATATAGATAGCCCTAATTGTGTCAAATTTGAAAAATGCTCAAATTTGGTATGATGCTTAAGTTGAAAATTTCAATTAAAACATCAAAGACAAGTTTTCACAAAATTAGCGGTTGGAATTGTAACAAATAAAACAAATTACTATATCCAACAATCAATTTCATAAAATAATGTAATAATTTCAAAATTAATAATGATATAAAGTAGTCAAATTTGAAATTCTAAAATGACAAATATGATACAATCACACTTGAAAAATTAAATGAATCATGTAATATATAAAAATACCTAAACATTATCGAGTAATCCTAAAGTTAGGGGTTTATCCAAAAAGAATATGAATGAAAAAGATCTTTATGAAGGAGGTTGTTATTTGCAATGGGTTATGTTGTTTTTCAAAGATATAACTGAGTTTTATAGGTTTTGAGGAGCCTTAAATAAGAAAAAAAGGAAAACAAAAGCAAGGCAGAGGAGAGGGGCTTTAAATCATGTATATTTTTGACCACACAGGGAAACTGGTTGACTAGTAAAAGGTTATGGTTGACCTTTATATGTCGACCAAATATGTCACAAATTAACTTCATTATCTTTGTTGAAAGATAAATTGCTTGTCCATTATAGCTTTGTGATTGATCATTCATACAATAAAACTTCTCATAAACATACTAGAATTGTAAAATTTCTTTTAAAAAGGAATATTGATCGATCACGTCAAAACATTGGTCGACTAGTGCAAGTAATTAGGTGACTAGAGCTTCGACCAAACAAAGAACAAACTCACTGAAAAATAAAATAGTCAAATATTGGGACGTTGTTTGACCACTTAAGTGGGTTAACCAATAAGACTATTTAGGTGACCAGATAAGCAACCAGAAAACTTACAAACTCACTGAAAAGTAAAAGTAAGTGAAATTTAAAGATCCTAGTCCACTATACTAAGATATTAGTCGACCATTTAACCAAATAGCTTGAGGAACCATCTTTGAAACTCAAATTAAAGCATTAAAAGTTCAATAAAATAATATTAAAACATATATCAACCAATTAATATGAAACATAAAAGAATATAATCATATAAAGGGCCTTTTAAAAATAATTCCTATTAAATAAAAACTAATTTCAACTAATTAAGCAAAATTTATTCTTATAAAAAAGTTTAAGGAAATAATAACCCAATTGATGTAAATTCTAACTTATTGACCTTATTTTGAATATAGTCTGTAGATACTAAGGTTCACACTTTAAAACACCTTATTCATAATTTAAACCTAAATAATCATAGTTAAAGGTTTATGTTGTAATTTACATATAAACACAAAACCTACTTATTTCTAAATTATAAGCTAATAATTACCTTAGGTTGAACATTATTTATGAGATATTTGAATGAAGAATTTTCTTGAATTCTCAATCCATTCGTGGCATCTCATCCTTCTCATTTGATTCAATAATTTGAAAAGTCTTGATAATTAATTTTAGTGGTTAAGTTCTTTATATCCCACAATAACATCTTCAATACTTTCTTGGAAGCAAGAAGGAAAGGTTCAGTGAGATAAAATGCATAAACTCTTTAAGAATACTATAATCTCTATTACATATCATTTGCTTTTATTTTTCTAATAGCCTTATAAATCAAGGTAATCAATGTGTTTTAGGAAGTCAAATAAGCTTGGTTCCTTCCTTTTTTCAATCTACACTTTCAAAGGTTTACTTAACATTTTTATTTGATAAAGCAAAATATATCAATATGTTCAAACTTAACACAAAAATGACATACCATGTTATATGAGTAATGATGATGCATAAATGCATTGCTCGGAATTCTATGTGTGTATGCATAATGAGGAAGATTTCTTTGGATATTCAATGTGTTGAATGGTCTCCTAGGATGGTGTGAAAAATTCCTTCCTACTATCAATGGTGACATTATACATGCTTCTATAAGGGTGTGAATATGTTTATATGTTATCATAAAAGTTATGCCTATTCTTCCCTTGAGAGTATTAAACTCTATGCCTAGGTTGTGAGACATATATGAAAATATGGTTTTTTTTTTCTCTTAGTTTGGGTATTAATAAATGTGTTATGTGCATGTATATGTTTGGATGTGGATGCTTCATACTCATTTGTCATTCTAGGAAATGGTCCTCCACTATGTAAATGTTTTCCCTTAATAAAGGTAGTATTAATGTCGGGAACACTTTAACATTTATATCTAATTCCATGCCTATCGTTAAAATTCTTTTAATCTCCTAACATTTTTTATAATTCTTTCATTTCCCTTTGTAAATTTAGATAAGAAATCTGATAGTTGTGCATTAGTATAGGTTATTCTAAGTATTTGGCATGTGTTTCTTACATAATAGTTTATTATTGTTGTATTTTAGGATTCATTTTGTATGTTTTCATTTAGTTTGATCTTCATTGTTGTTCTTTTATATTTGATGTTAATTTAGGGTAAGAATTGATTATTTTTATGTAGGAATGGAGATTGAGCAACTTGGAGATTGAGTTAGAGACCAAAGAGGAGAAGAGTTGTGGGATGTTTTATTCGAGAACATATGCGGGGGTCAATTAAATTTTAGGTTTTCTAGACTATATAAGATATTAAACTCCTACGCAAGAAGGAGGACATGATACCTCTGTAGAGAATAGCCTCCTTGAGTGAAAAATCTAGATTTAGAGTCTTAAGGAACGTAGAGATTCAAGGATCATCAAATACAATTGGGAAAATAGCACATCAACCCCGAAATTTCCAAATTTTGGGCAAGGAAGAGAAGGAGTTTTATTTATTTAATTTTCTGTCATTTTTATCTCTTCTAGTCATTGTAAGATGGAATATTTAAATTTTGGTGACTATGAGTGGCTGATTTGTTTTTAGGGATTACTTTTGAACTATCTTGTTAAACTCCTACTTTATTGAATTGAATGACAGATGTCTTTGATGAATGTTGATTATATACATATACCTTGCAATAAATTGAGAGATTGAGTTGGGTAATTTGTGTAGGATTGTACAATGAGACTTGGCAACCTATAGACTTATATTCATCAAGTTAATTGATTAGTTAAAAGAGAGATCTTGGCTAATTTAATTGATCGCACATAGGATAACTTAATTACTAGTTAAATTGGTCGAGTGATTGGGTAGATTGAGAGATTGCTTAATCAACTTCATTTAATTTGATTAGGGACAATTAATTACACCTTGAGAGAGGCTAGTTAATACAATTGGACATCTTAGATGAGACATAATTCGATCAATAAAATAGGAGGGAGACAAGATAGTAAAAAAGTAATCTTTATTCGTTAAAACCTTGAATTCCAATTTTCTGCATTTTGGTTTTTATCAATTGTTCATTATTAGTCATTTAATTTTCTAGTTTATTTCCATCAAATAATTTCGTTTCTTAAACAAAGATTAATTTGAATTAAGTGCTGACTAAGCATTAATTCTTGTGGGATCGATATCTGTTTTTTAACTACAAGTCACGACTTGTATACCTGCGATTTTTTAGCATAAAAAAGTAAACTGTTTTGCACATCAACAAGTTTTTGGATCCATTGCTAGGGATTGATTGTTTAGCATCTTGTTTAGTTTAGATTACTTTGATTTAAGAGTTTTTGATACTTTTCCTTGTGTATTTGTAGGTGCATGAACACAAGGAGCATGTGAAGATCGACATAATTTGGTAACAACGAACTATCTGATATCACAAGATACATCAAGACATCTTAGAATGAGGAATGAGACATCTAAAGAGCTAGATGCTGAGAAGAAATAGAAAGAACAATGATGGAAGATAGTTATTATAGGGAGCAAGGAACTTTTGCAAATTACAATGAGGCACAGTATAGTTGGGGAAGTACTGATGCTTATTGGAACACGTACAATCTAGAGTGGCAGAATTACCCAGATTTTTATTGGTACAATAATGCAAGTACCCAAATGGGACAAGACCTATTTGAAATTTAGCAAGACAAGTCCAGTTCATGGGATTCCAAATTTGACAAAATCATGGAGAAGCTAAAAAATTTGGAAGAGAACCAGAAGAAGATGTTTTCCAGCCAAGAGGAAAGTCAGAAGAGAATGGAAAAGAAATTTAGTAAAGTTTTAAAAATCATACCGCTTCTATTCATAACCTGGAGATTCAACTAAGATAGTTTTCCTGTGAATTTTGTAATAGAACTATGGAAGACTCTCTAAGCAATATGGAATTATATCAATGAGAGCAAAATGAGGCTATCACACTTAGAAGTAGGGAAGAATAAGAAGAACCAGTGGAAGACCATGCTGAACCTTACTTTATAGAAGACCAAGAAATCAAGAAAAACGATGAAGAAAAGGATGAAAACCCTCCTTATTATTCACCAATTCTTGATATACCATATGTGAAAATTGAAAAATCTTGGGTAAATGTTCATGAAAAGAACTCTATCTTTTGGATTGATGATGATCAAGTGACATTCAACATGAATGATGTACTTAAGAATTCGAAGGATAGTAGCTTAATCAAGATAATTGATGTGTTCGAATCTTCTGGAGAACAAAAGGACGTAGAATAGATGACAACAGACATCAAGTTTGAAGAAGTTATAAAAGTCTCTATTTAGGAAGCAGAAGAAGCAAAGGAGACAAAGGTAATTAAGGAAGAAAGAGAGCAACTCACCTTCGTACAGGACAAACTGTTGGATTCAATGGAAGATTCAAAGAGTTTTGTTATCCCCTGTTATATTGACTGTTCACTCGGTAAAAAGACATTATTATGTTTAATTGGTTTTCATAATGTTATCCATATTGTCCTTTTGATTATTTTGCAATTTGTAGCTTACCTAGAGGCTACAAAACTAATATTGAATGAAAAGGTGGAAGCAAGCCACTTATAATTGATCCCAGCTAAGTTTCCAAGGAAGAGCGTTGAGCTACCAACATTAAAAGAAAGCACTGTATGAGAGGCAACCCATGGAATTTTATTTTCCTCTGATTGTTTCTGGTTTATTGGTTTGTTTGATTTATTTAGTTATGATTGTGTTTTATTTGAATTTACTTGGTATTAATTTGGATTTTGGTTTGAATTTTACTTGTTTTCTCTTCAAATTTCTTGTTGGTAAGATGATTTTGATGTGTTGTAGGTTGCGAGATTGTTAAGAATGCATGCTAGGGTTGAAAGAAGGTTTAGAAGTAGAAAAATTGCACCAACCTATGATCGCGGAAATGGGTGTGATTCCCACGATCGTGGGAATTCTCTCCACAAAGTTTCTAGAGAGAAAACCCACAATCGTGGGAATGAAAGGTATTTCCACGATCGTGGGAAGCCCAATCCGAGGAAAATTTTAAATTTCCCTCCCCTCTTGTTCTGTCATTCATTCTTCAAATTTTCACAATCTCTCTCTTTAAACCTACGAAACTCACTCTCCCACTCTTTAAAATCCTTCATCTTACATTAGATTATTGGTATTTTCTTCACTCTTTCCATCAATCTTACAATCCTTTATTCTTATTATACATTAATCATTCAAAAATACAAAGATTTGGGTAAGATTTTTATCTCTCTCTCTAAAAACTGAGCTCATCCCTTTCTTCCTTAGTTTTGGAGGTTTTCATCTTCCAATGGCTCCAAAGAAGATGGAAGCTCGGAAACCAACTGATGAATTGTGCCTTTAAGTCTTTGATGAAGGTAAACATGATTTGGCGACCACTTTTCGTGCCTCATTCCCTATTTATTTGGAGGACAAAGGTATGCATTTATGAGACTTTAGAGATAGGGAATTGATTACTCCTTGATACTTTGACTTTGAATTATTAGAAACTATAGGAGTGAGGTGAAATCTTGAGCGATTAGCTACAAAAATAGGTTGGAATAGGTTCATTCGTTATGATGTGCTTATTTACCCTATGATGACTATCTAGTTTTTCACCATGGTGCGCTATACCCTAAAATGGATATATTCTAGTTTAGGTTAGCTAGCAATGTTTATAAACTTGATTATCATATCATTCGTGCACTTTTTGATTTATCGAACACAAAAATTTTAGATGATCACGATGACTTTGATGTGGACAATTACTGGAAAACTCTAATAGGTGAAGCAAATTTTGCCTCTTAAAATGCACCAAACACTTTAATCTGAAGCAATGAGCATTTAATTTTGCATAAATTTATGTGTTTAATGGTTTTTAATAAAACTGAAAGTAATAAGTTCTCAGCTAAAGAACTTTTCTTTCTTTGGTGCATGGATCGAAAAATAAAAATCAATACTCCTTATTAGATTTTTCGATCTATAGTGAGTATTGTGAATAAGAAGAGCTCTTATTTTGGCATGTCTCATGTTGTTACTGCTTTGGCTTTGTTTTACAACTATGATGTGGATAGTGTATGTACAACTCAATACGATATGTTTGACATTTCTTATTTGAGGCGCTTTGAAATTTTGGAGCTCCATTCTATGGAACTATGAAATCCTCAAACGCGCACTGTAATGAAAATAGAAAGGGAAAGGATACAGCTGCTTCCTAACCCCCCACATCCTAAGCAGTCCCAGAGCCAAAAGAAGAAGCAGTGAAAGAGGAACTAATTGCACCAGCAGAGGTTGATAGATTTCAACAAATCCTTGACCAGATGGCCTCCAATTATCAATAAATGACATTGTAAATTAATGAGCTTGGCACCTAGATGAGACAAGTCCATAAGGAGCAGCGGTACTTGAAGAAGAAATTCCTCAATTTTTTCAGAGGAATAATTTTGAAGCCCCTTCGCCAACACCGTCGCCACCACAATCTCCACAAGCCATTCTTACCCTAAAGTTTTAAATTGTGTCTATTTCTTTTGTTTAGTTTCATGTCTTTTGTTTGGTTTGCTGTCTTTTGTTTAGTTTGATTTCTTTTGTTTGGTTTGATTTCTTTTATTTGGTCTGCTGTCATTTTTCTTATTTTGTGGTTGCCTTGTCACATTGAGGACAATATGTTCTTTAAGTGTGGGGAGGTGACACTTGTGTTGTCAATTGCATTGTTTTAATCACTGTTTGCATTTTGTTAAATAGGATTCATGTTTAGGCATATTATGTTGTTTTGTGTTAAGCAATGGAACCGCACTTGAATCATTGTGATCTACTTTGTCATGATATTTTGTCATGTTAGTTGGAATTATATTAAATGCATGCTTAAACTTAGATTAGGCTACTCAAGTAGAAACTGAACCATGTTGAGTGATGAAAAGTAGTTGGTTACATAAGCTTACTTACAAATTGACATTTGAGCAATGAGGTAGTGTAGAGATGCATAATGGATGTCCATTTGAGCTAATGTGAGGATTGAGCCTGTATGACTCCATCTATAGTCATTATATTTCGTTGTTGTGTGATGCTTTCTTAGGTTATTACCTTCAGAACTTGCTTTAAATTAGTTTAAGTCTACTAGATGCATGTTTAATAGGGATGATTAAAGCCCTTTTTGTGTTAACCCTTGGCTTAAATGACCTACCCTTTTATTATCCTTTGCTACCCCTATTGAGCCTTAACCATTTTGTTTTTTGAAAATACCCATAACCATTTTGTTTCTTGAAAATACCCAAAAATTTTAAAATCAAAAACCTCATTAACCTACTCATTCACATGCTTAGTAGAGTATTAAGTAATGCATTAGTTGGGATTGTTGCAAAAATTTTTACCGAGATGAGTTGAGGATACTTCTGTTTTTGAATCACATTGTATTTAGTTGCTATTTTAGTCATATTTTCTTCCGTATAAAAAGAAAAAAAAGAAAAAAATGAAAAAGAAAAATGAAAAAGAAAAAAAAGGCAAAGAAAATAAAAGAAAAAGAAAGAACACTTAAGTAGCATCAATAAGTGCAGAGTAGTAGCATATTCACACTTGTGTATCTCGGAGTTATGTTTTGTTATCCCTTTTTCCCACTATTTATTTTACGAATCCTTGTGTTAAACCCTTTACCCTTTTTACCCACCTTAATCCTTACCGTATTACAAGCCTAAACAAGTCCTTTTGATCTATTTATGTATGAAATCATTGTAGAGGAGAATTGGTGTATTAACAAGCCCATGGTAGTGTAGTTTCCTATAGGAAGTTTGAGAAAAATATTAACAATCAAACACTTGAGAGAAATGAGTGAAACCATGAGGAACATTCATTTTGCATCTATCCTTATCTTTGAGTGATGGTGCCATATGTTGAGTTTGCTTATGTACACTAATGAAAAAGTAGTCATGATATGTGTAGTAACTTGATATTTGAGTTGGAAAAAATTTGAGGGATTGTATGTTTTGATCTTTGTGAAAATGAAGTGATGGAATTGATTGGTTGTGTTTATTTTGCTTGAGGACAAGCAAAGATTTAAGTTTGGGGAAGTTGATAGTTGTGCATTAGTATGTGTTTTTCTAAGTATTTGGCATGTGTTTCTTGCATAATAGTTTATTATTATTGTATTTTAGGATTCATTTTATATGTTTTCGTTTAGTTTGATCTTCATTGTTGTTGTTTTATATTTGATGTTAATTTAGTGTAAGAATTGATTATTTTTATGTAGGAATGGAGATTGAGCAACTTGGAGATTGAGCTAGAGACCAAAGAGGAGAAGAGAATATGAAGCATTCTGGTTTAAGAACCCACGAATGTGGGAATCATGCCAATTCCCATGATCATGGGATGTTTTATTCGAGAACATATGTGAGGTTCACTTAAATTTTAGGTTTTCTGGACTATATAAGATATTAAACTCCTATGCAAGAAGGAGGACGTGATACCTCTGTATAGAAGAGCCTCTTTGAGTGAAAAATCTAGATTTAGAGTTTTGAGGAAGGCAGAGATTCAAGGATCATCAATCACAATTGGGAAAATAGCACATCAACACCAGAATTTCCAGATTTTGGGCAAAGAAGAGTTTTATTTATTTAATTTCTGTCGTTTTTATCTCTTTTAGTCATTGTAAGATGGAATATTTGAATGTTGGTGATGTTATAGACACCATGAGTGGATGATTTGTTTTTAAGGATTAATTTTGAACTATTTTGTTAAACTCTTATTTTATTGAATTGAATGATAGATGTCTTTGATGAATGTTGATTATATACATATACCTTGCAATAAATTAAGAGATTGAGTTGGTAATTTGTGTAGGATTGTACAATGAGAATTGGCAACCTATAGACTTACATTCGTGAAGTTAATTGATTAGTTAAAAGAGAGATCTTAGCTAATTTAATTGATCACCCGTAGGATAACTTAATAACTAGTTAAATTGCTAGAGTGATTGGGTAGATTAAGAGATTGGTTAATTAACTTCATTTAATTTGATTAGGGAGGAAAGACAAAGGAGAGGGTGTAATAAAAACAATCTGAAACAGGATGCCAGATAAATAAGGAACGTTACCCTCCTAAACCATCCTTGGGAGGGCTTTTCTTTTGTTCGTTACCCTCCCAAACCCTCCTCGGGAAGTCGTCTAGCTGTATGTTTTCCCTTTCATTTCGAATTCATTCTTGAATTCAAAAAACCTAGGAAAGCAGAGAGAGAGGCGCCCCTCGCCCCTTCTGTTTTGTTATTCCAAGGGAGGGACACAAGATTATATTATATTTCTAATTTATGTATATTCTAATTTATGAATTCTAGGAGTTGACAACAATATTTATGAATTTTGGGAGTTGACAACAATATTATGGTTATTATTAGGAGTGGGAAAACAATATGATTGTTTTCTATCCCCTCCCTTAGGTGCATTTCCATCTGGAATATTATTGTTTAGGTACAACTAGACAACTGCCGATATCTATTAATATCTTTTTTAGAATGTTATTGTTAAATATATATATATCTATCTATATCGTAAACTATCAGATTGGGTATTACAACTATGTAAAACTTTCATACCTCATAGGTTGTGATATTAATCTTACGGGGAGAACATAATCAAAGAATATCAAACACTAGAGCATAATCTAATCCAAAAAAAATGCTTGAGCATTAAAGCCTTTCAGGAGCAGGCGAACTCTAATTGGAAGGCTTTTAAACCAGATTGATTTCATTTGTCCTTTGATAATACCTTCAAGTGAAAAGGATTGCTTGAGAGAATGTTAAAAGAATCAGATTCTCCTTTTAGAATAATCCAAAAATCAAAAGTGTTCAATTAGAATATGAAAACGTGATTGAATTTGTCCTAGTTACTCTTTGGGTCTAATTTATGAGTCACTTCTGGAGAACTTTATGGAGGAAGCTGAGAACCCAATTGAAATACTTTACAACCAGTCATTCACAAACTGATGGTCAAACTGAGGTGACCAATCGCACTTTACATCGGTTTTAGTCAAAAGAAAAGGTACAAGTAAGATATGTTCGTGTTTGACTTCCTTGCCTTATGAGTTAGCAGCTTTCTTCTTTCAAAGTTGACTTTGTACAGGTGAGCAGCGGTGGATTTCTAAATGAGTTGGTACTGGCCTCTTCCTTTATGTATATGGTCTCATGATCACGATGTGCAAAAATCTTTTTACAATTACAACAATGAATCAATTCAGTCAACAAGATCCATCCGGTTCGGATCCATTTTTTTAAAGAGAGCTTTAGATCATGTCAAGGCTCTTGTGTGTCGCTGGCTCCCACTTCGCTTTGTTCTTTTTGGGGTCCCAGGTGGCTATAGTCAAAAAGGAAAGAATGAAGGAAGTACAGGCACGACCATATATAATATAGAAATCACACTTAGAAAGGGCTCCCAACTTTGGGATACCTGCAGGAGAAAGTCGCCCTAGGTTTGATTATCCTGAAAATAACCTTTTAAAGAGAGCTAATCATACTCGCGCTGAGGTAAATTGGCTTCAATTTTAGGGGAATTGGCTTTATTATGAACAACAGTGGATTCATTCACAATTGATTCAATAAGAGCGTATTTGTGTATTTGTCCTTCAAAATGGCGAAAGGGGGAAGCCTGTGGAGACCAAAGAGGTAGATAAAAATTTGGTGCAGAATCAACTACACCTTGAGAGAGGGTAGTTATACAATTAGACATCTTAGGTGAGACACAATTCGATTAATAAAATAGGAGAGAGACAAGATAGGGAAAAAGTAATCTCTAGTCGTTAAAACCTTGAATCCAATTTTCTGCATTTTGGTTTTTATCAAATTTTCATTGTTAGTCATTTAATTTTGATTTAATTTTCTATTTTATTTCCATAAAAAATTTTGTTTCTTAAACAAAGATTAATTTGAATTAAGTGGTTACTAAGCATCAATCCTCATGGGATCGATATCTGCTTTTTAACTAGAAGACACAACCTGTATACTTGCGGTTTTTGAGCATAAAACTAGTAGACTATTTTGCACATTAACAAAATCCTTAAAATCATCAATTTTCTTTTTCAATGTTTCATTCTCATAACTTAATGCATCTAAGTCATGACTTTCATCAATAATCACATTTTCTAATGCTTTATTGCTATGCAATTCACTTTTCATCTTTTCATTCTCACTTATGTACTCTTTTTTAACTTCATTGATTTTGGAAGATAATTTCTTCTTTTTCTTACTCATGATTTTTAAACTTTCTACTAATTTATTATATGTCAAATCAACATCACTATCATTATAAGAACTAGGGTTGGATGTTACCTTATCATTGTCCATAGCTATGAAATATATATGAGCTATCTCTTCTTCCAAATGCTCGCTTTCGAATTCACTTATCCTAAGTTGATGCTTTAAGTGCTTTCTTCTTATCCTTCTTATATATTCTCTGATACTTCTCTTTATCTTTAAATTAAGGACATTATGACTTTATACAGCTAGGTTTTCTACATTCAAAGAAAATAATGTAGATTTATGTTTTAAATCACTTTTACCTTCGTTGAAGTCCTTTCTTTTGGAGAATTTTTTCTTCAAGAACTTCTTGAACTTTTTAGTGAGTAAGCCAATATCTTTTTCTTCACTTTCACTAGTTGATGTCTTTTTATCTTCACTTGATTCTTCTTTTGAGGCTTTAAATGCTAAATTCCTTTTCCTTGTAAGCATTGTCTCTTCTTGTGTCTCTTAAAGCCTCATTTGGTATATAAGGAGAGATTCAATAAGTTCCTCTAATGGTAGCATTGTTAAATCCTTGGCTTTTTGTATAACTATCACTTTAGCTTCCCACATGTTTGGAAGTGACCTATGTAACTTTCCTACAATTTTAACATTATTATAGGGCTTTCTAAAACGTTTGAGAGCATTAGTAATATCAATAAATCTAGTATGCATGTTAGAAATGCTTTCATCATGCTTCATTTGTAATAATTTATATTGATGTGTTAGCATGCTTACTTAGCCCTCCTAAGTTAATTTATACCCTCATAAGTAATTTCTAATATATGTTAAACTTTATAAGCCATTTCACACATATATACCCTATTATATTAATTTTTTCTAAAGAAAAAAATAGGATGTGTATGACTTTACTATTCAATAATACCAATCTATCTTAAAGTTCCCATTCTTCCTTTAATTTAGATATCTTGTTGTTGTCTGCAATTTTTGTAGGAATAAAGTGACCACTTGACACTATTTTACATAGCTATATATTTTTGGCCATTAAGAAGAATCTTATCCGAGTTTTCCAATAAAGATAATCATTTTTATCAAAGAAAGGTGGTCTACTAATGCTTTGTCTTGTTGAATGATGATGATGTTACTCTTAAATATGGAATTATGATCTTTATTATAGGATTTTGTTAAAAATACTAGCCTAATAGACCCTCTCTAATACCACTAGTTAGTCCCTAGTGGTACCTAAGAAGGAAGTGAATTAGGTGTTAATAAAATTTAATAATTTTTTAACAATATATTCAATTAACAATAATCAATAAAATGAGGAATTGCTTAATACAATTTAATGAAAAAATCGAACAATAATTTAAAAGGATAGGGAGGAGAGAATGTAAAACAATTTATAGCAATTCGACAAACAACACTTCCTTCATCCACTCCCAAGACTTTTCTTGGAATCCCATTATAATTATTCTTTTAAGGTAAATAATAACTTTTATACAATCTTTTTCAGTAAAAAGGAACCCTTCTTACAATTTTCTTCTTAGGTGAAGAGGAACCTTAATCTCACTTGTATCACCCCCAAATACAGTAATATATTTCTCCAACCAATTATTATAACTAAAAATACCTCACTTTATCACTTAATAACTTTAAAATGGCTCGCTCATATAAATATTACACAATGATGCTTAAATGATTAAATTTGAAATGTGTGTATATAACACACAAAACCTTATTTATACTAAAACCAATGAGAAAAAGCCTATTTAGAGAATTTTAGGACCTCAAATAGCCATTGGAGCCAAGAATTAGCCATTATAATAGCTATATTCAACGCACTAGTTAACCATTATGCATTAAAAGCACCAGATTTACTAGCCATTGGAATACTAGTCGACTAATACATGTATTAGTCAACCAACATGGTGTATTGGTTGACCAATACAAAAGCCAATATTGCTACAAACTCATGATATATAAAGATTAGCAACTTTAACCTATATGGGTCAACTAATCATCTTAAAAACATGATTTTAATAGCTTCAAATGATCAAAACTAAT
The DNA here is from genome assembly GCA_027563885.1 of Erythroxylum longipes. Lineage (NCBI taxonomy): Eukaryota > Viridiplantae > Streptophyta > Magnoliopsida > Malpighiales > Erythroxylaceae > Erythroxylum > Erythroxylum longipes. Next base: position 15,340,430 of record JAOQMS010000002.1, read on the forward strand.
TTTTAAATCCAAATATGATTAAAACACTTCCTAAAATATTCCCTAAAGATTGAAAGATAAAAAAGGCCTTTATATAAAATCAAAAGCTTCAATGCCTCTTAATGAATGCAAAGATTCATATAATGAAGAAAGATAAATGATTATGCATTGTGAGCCTTTTGGATCATCAAATTAATAAAGTGAGCTTACAAATAATAATAAAAATGTGAAATGACCTTTACGAGTCTTGATATCTTTTTTTTTTCTTATTTTGATCTTCATTTCATCAGTTGCAAACTTCAACTTTTCTTTATCAACTTTGTACATTATGGAAAAGGGTTAATATTGACCCTAAGTTTTACATCAATCGATAAGTTTAATCCTAACATTCCAGAGAGAACACTTAAGACCCTAACATTTAGAAAATGTTAACATTTGACCCAGTTATAATGAAATTATTAACGAACGACATTTAAGTGCTGACACTTTTTAATAATTTTTATTTTTTGTGGGCCCCACAATGTAACGTCATTGCTAACGTGACAAAATAGGACCCACTTTTTAACAATGCTAAAAACTTATTCTATTTATAAATATGGGACCCACTTTTTTTAATTAATCCTTAAAGAAGTCTTAACTAGACTAATTAACATTATTAATTATTTTCTTAACTTAACAGATTAGTTAATCATAACAAGATTTAATCTAATAATTAGATGAAGTAAAAAAAAGATTAAGTAAACAAATATTTAGTTAATTAATCTCAAAATGTACAACATTGTTTCATATTAAGGTCCCTAATATGACAGTGTTTCATGTACTCCATTCCCAAATTCTCTGATCGTTCCCCTCATTCACCATTGTTTTCAGTTGACCAATGCAGCAATTATTGGTCACCGACTGTAAACTTGGTCAATGAAAACAGTAATCATGCTACATAGTCATCAAAAATCATTGATCGAAGTCATAACCATCAAAGTGTATTGAGTTTATTGAGGTTTGTTATATTTTTTCTTGCTCTTTGTTAGATATTCTCATGTTTTGTGGATGCTTCCTTTTTGTGGGATGCACATACGTTTATTATTTCTATCATTTAGTTTATTGTTAGTGTGTGTTAGATATTGAATTTTGTTGTGTGTTAGGTTACCTTTAGTGTGGTCCCGAATGTGGTCTCATAATTGTTTCTACTTTGTTTGGTTATAGAATAAAAATAAAAAATGTGTTTTGACTACTTTCTTCTTGTGGTCTGCACATTTTCACATATTTAGTGACATAACAATTCTTAATATGCAACTTGTATGGTTATTGTTTGTTATGTTGTTCCTAAAATTGTATATCCAATTCTTCTACACCCATTTGCATGAACATTTCCTCTAATTAGTCCTATTATTTTAGCTTTTCAAGATTTAGATGGTATTATGATATAACCCCATAATGGGTTCCAACATGTAATTTGTTGCATTAGTGTTTTAACACCAAAAATGTACTTCATATATGATTTTGAGACTATTTTATCATTTATTTTGTTGAAATGTAGTTTTCTTGCAACATTCTTTCTTATATTAGTTTCTTAGTCGATTAATTGATGCTTCACTTTCTACTTTCCTTTCACTTTTTCTCAACTTACTCATTTCATAGCATACACAAAGATAGGCTATTAAAGATAACAGTTTAATAGAGGAATGATGTCTGGCAAAATATGAAAGTGATATGTTAGGCCATTTGTCTAATAGTATCCTTAATCTTACTCTCAAAATTAATGAACTCCAAATGATTAGGAATTATAAATAAATGGCTCCTTGTAGCTTTGGAATTAGTGGGTTAATAATCAATAAGAACTTAAGAATAATTCTTATGACTTTCGACTTGCTAATTAGTGCTCATTAATCAATAGTTGCCCTGTTAATTGGAGTTGACATCCTCCACTATACGTCTACATCATATTAAGTTAATTTTTAATATGTTTTTATCCAAAAAGTACACTAAACTTGGGATTATAGCTTATGATTATAAATGTTTGCTTTACGAGCATGAAATGTCTCATAAAGAGAGGTAGGCCAGATGTAACTACTCATTGCCGACAACATCTGATCTAACTACTTGCCCATTACTATTAGCAATAATATTAACACTCTCAACTACACCCATATAATAAAACATATATAGAGCAAGTAATTAAATTTGTATAGTCCATGCATTTTGCTCTAGTCACCTTTATCTTAGAATGCATTAATGTTGGCTTTTACTTTTAATTAGATGTATCACTTAATAATGGTTGCTTAGTTTTTAGAATGTAATAATCATTGCATTGCATTTTTATTTTTAACTTACATGCATTCTTATATTTGTAGGTTTTAATGGCTCAATATGGAAGTATAAGGCTTTTTTATGGTGGAAATTTCATATTGGAGCCTGAATTCACATTTGTTGGTGGGGATATTGCTACATTTGACAATGTTGATGTTGACTATGTTAGTAATAGACAAATAAATGAGATGGGATTAGAGTTAGGGTATGATCAGATTGATAAGGCATATTATAGTGAACTTGGTTTAAACTTTGAGTTATTTAAAGTTATAGACTCAAATGAAAGTTGTATTAAGCTAGCAAACCTAATGCAAATATATGGGATTGTTGATGTATATGTAACTCATTATGTGGACACACCTATCCATGCTATTGATGATGATGAACAGGGTTTTGATATGGATGAGAATATGGACAGGATGCACAAATGGATGAGAATATGAAGGGACAAGATGCACAAATGGATGATAATTTGGATGGAGAAGGTACACAAATGCATGGGAATTTAGGAAAAAATACACAATTTCAATCAAACTTCTATGTAGACATTCCAGATGACCATCATCCAGTTGAAATTGAATCATCAGATTGTGGTAGTCCTATCAGTATTGATGAATATCCTAGTGGAGAGGAGGTAGGCGAAACTTTACTCCCTCCCAACTCAACTGTCAGGGATAAACCTACAGAGGTTGCACATGAGTGGAGTTTGGAAATGGAGTATGAGATTATAAAAGAATTTAAAGATATTGTTATCAAATATGCAGTATATACCAGATAAAGTGGTTATAGGGAGGCAGGCTGAGACTATTAAAATAATGATTATGAGGAGGCATGTTAAGAGGAGACCTTTTTTACTTAGGTGGAAGTCAGATATAACACCAAATATAATGAAGAAGTTGGAGAAGAACAAAAAAGAAATGCAGTGGAGAATTGTATGGATTGGAGATGTTGGTTATGAAGTTTTAAAAGGTGATGGGAAGCATAATGCTAGGATTCATAGAAAAAAAACATATAATTGTTAAGCATGGGAACTATATGGATATCCATGTAAGAAAAACATGTAGTTGTTAAGCATGGGAACTATATGGATATCTATGCAAGCATGTGATTTGTGTAATCCATCACTCGAGAGAAAGGGTTGAGACATTTGTTGATTCATACTATCGAAAGGGTTGGTTTATGTGTTTGTATGAACATATGTTACAACTAATTAGAGTGAAATTTTTTGTCCTTTTAAGTAATGCATATTTGACACATAATGAAAAATCCAAGCAAACTGAGTTAGAAAGGTTAAGTTCATAAATGTCAAAATGTGGTCTTCAAGGTCATAACTCTAGAAAATGTAACAAAAGAAACTCAACTCAACATGCTGAGGCTTTTTCACACGTGTGTACACCTTAATTCAACATATGAATACAATTTTATAAACATACAGTTACTAATCAGGTTAGAACTGAGGCAACTTCATAGGTATACCAGTTTTTAGTTTTATATTACTTAACTTTGTTTTTAATGACGAAAAAAGTTATTTTCATCATAAGTACAGTTAAGCAAGAAGAATTTGGTTCATGATAATCTTGTACTGAATCAAAAAAGCAATATTATAAGCAATGTGTTTTTTTAATCAATTTATCTAAGTTTAAATAATTACAAAGTGTGTTTCTAATATTTATCTTCCATTTTCTAGGTTAGTACATGTGAAGATGCCAAAAAAAAAGTTTTGAGATTCAGATGTTGACCTATACACATTTGAATTATCATTTCAACTAGGGAGTTTATGATTCAGAGGACATTCCATTATTAATCACAAGAATTACAGACCAAAAGGAGAATGAAGTTGACACAATCATCACAACTTGAACTTTTGCATTCAAGTACGAATGAAGTAAACATCGATTAGTTATATACATACAATATGAATATTTGTGTTGTTTACATACAATGTAAATATTGAATTCTTTTTTGTCAAAATCAATATGAGTTGTTACATACAATGTAAATCTCTCTCTCTCTCTTTTGCATTGCTTTTTTGTGCATATTTGACAACATATGCAACGAGTTAAATATTCATTGTCTGTTGGTTACACATAGTAGTATTGTTTTTGTTTCATTACAAAATTCATATACAAATTTCAAAATCAAAATTTTTATAATATACTTTAAATTAATATTAACCATACATTGTTGAAATTCAGTAAAATATCCCCATAAGATAATTACAAATAAAAACTACTAGAACTATAACAATCCTAGTATAATGTTCATTAACATACAGTTAATTTCTTTGTTCTCTTTTCTAAATAAATTTATGTCCTCCTTCAAAAGCTTCATTTGTTCTTCAAACTCTTTAGTTATGCTTCTTTCAACCTCTTTCCTTAACATTGTTAATTCACTCCTTAAATTTTGAATCACTTGAATGACTCTCTCAGTAAATTCTTCATCGTACCAATTGAAAAAGTTGCATATCCCAACCTAAAACATTCAATTTCATTAGAAAAAAACCTAAAACACAAGTTTAACATTCAACTTCATTAATCAAATAACAATAAATTCTCATTGGATAATTGAAGCATCCATGAAATCTCCCCCCAGGATTATGATCAATCCATGAAGTCCTTAATGGGGCCTTTAGCCCACAATTGCAAATGACAATGCCTGAATTTGAACTCATTTCTGTATTAGTCAATGATAATGATTCCATTTGCATACTTAAGAAAATCATAATGTAAATTTGTCTACAAAGACAACATCAGTGCCAAATATAAGATAATATTTCCTAGGTGATTAATATAAAAATCCTAACTTTCCTTATGTTTATCTTCATCTAGTATGTTACTTTAAATACTTATACTATTTCTTGCAATATAATCTTAGTGTTTAATATGATATCAAATGCATATGTTTTCCTAAGATAAAAAATACTTGTACTATTTCACGCAAACCAAGAATGGCCTTTATTTATTTGCATGATCTCTTAAGGTAGCACATCAATCCTCCTTTCAGTAGACATGCCTAATTTTAGGTTCAATGCCAAACAAAAAAGTAGTTTCGAACAAATTCAGCAATGAACCGATTAACATAATTTGCATTCTTAAACATACATAATCATAAAGATAAAATGATTTACACAAACTTCAGATGGTTAACTTTACTATTACTATCACAATCAAATTCCTCAATGTCAAAATTGCCACACTTTGGTCCAATATCAAGCCTTTTTTGGCAAAACCAAGAAAATAAATGTTTTTCGGTTGTATCATTGACTTGAGTAAACATTTTAGATCTATGATTTTTTTATGTATGTAAGCAGCAATATGAAAGAACAACATAGTCTAGAGATTTTCGTTTCTATTTAATCATGAATTCCTCTTTTCATATACTATAAATCTATAATCTCTATCCTCTTTCATCATCCAAGAAAAAAAGGTATCAATTGAAGGGATTACTTTAACATAACAAGGCATTCATTCCTCTTAACATCATATTTTTCATCACAAGAGATGTAATTTAAACAGAGAAAGCATTAATACACACAAAAAGTCTATTCAATAAATATGCCCAAGATCAGCAAAAATGTGTAGTGTACTCCATTCTCATTAATTTAACCTAGTATTTCATGTTGGAAGAATATAACATATAATATATTGACATCCAAATCTTGTAAGTAACACAACAGAATAAATGAAAGAATAAAACATGCCATACAAAAGACATACGAGCAGAATGATAGAGGGAATTAAAAGCATACCCTTTTCTTTTCTTTTTCCTCTCTATTTAGTATCTAGTGTTTGAAATCTTGTTTTCAGAACCTTCGACCATTTTCCATACACAAGTAGTCAACTTTATTGATTTAGTTCTTCAAAAAATCAAAGAAAATGTTACCAGTTGAATCACACCCATAGAAAAGCTCACTTATGAGAGCGACTGTTAGATAAAGATGTTTGCAGTGGATACTGTCTAAATCCAGCGTCTTCAAACCTTGCAAAGTTATTAACGAATGAGAACGAATGAGGGATATGAGAAGGTGAGGGATTCTAGATGGGATTCCAGATAGTGAGCGACTAAGGATAGTGAAGGATTCTAGACGTGGCAAGGGTGAGATCATTTTGTTAAGTAATAGAGTGAGGATTTACTTTTGATTAGTTAACTTAATATATTTGTTTAAGTTAAGACTTCTTCAAGGATTAATTAAAAAGGGTGTCGTACACTTATAAATAAGATAATTTTTGATTTTTTTTAAAAACTGGGTTCCACTTTGCCACGTTAGTAATGACGTGACACTATGGGGCTTGTAAAAATAAAAAATTATTAAAAAGTTCCATTCATATTTTATCTTATTAAGCTTATGGCTTCATTTTGTTCTAGTATTGTTTTTCATCAAAATAATAAATACATTAGTAATAATTATAATTTATTATTATTGTCAAAATATCAATTAGAACCTCCTTTAGTTCAACACAAAATATTTAAAATATAATAATATTTTCTCATTGAAAGGAGTATATAATTGAAAAGTATAAATTCATATATATAATAATTTATAGATGTAAATTCCTATGCATTGAAATAATGACATTCCATTATATCATCACAAGAAAGCATATTATATGAGCTAAAACCTAAAAGAGCAAGAAAGAAAAGCAATTTAAAGTTCCTATAACTATTTTTAAACAAGAAAACTTGGAAATTTTGTAGTATACTACAAAAAGGAAAAGTAATAAGTACAAATTTTGAATATCATATGCCAATTCTAGTCTCAAAACTTAATTTATTTTAAACCTAGTTGTAAATATCATCAAATTTAATATTAAAACAGAAAACATGAACTAAAGACAAAAAATTTCAAAGTTTTTCATACTTTGCATGTTGTTTTAGCTCCATATATACATTTAAATTCCTCCTACTATACCCATAGCTCTAATTAACAATTAAATATGATTATAAGATTTGTAAAATTATTAATGCCTTCATTATTAACAATTAAATATGATTATAAGATTTGTAAAATTATTAATTCCTTCATTATTAACAATTGAGAAAGGAAGAGAAAAGAATGGTAGATAACATAAAGAGAGAAAATAGAGAAAAAAACAATGTAAGTATGTTATTACATATAAGATCCATTATATAACAACTATTTAAACAGAAAAAGAAAAGTAATCACTATACAAGAAATATGTGGCCTAGTTTTTATTCTCAAATGGTTACATAAACGTGAATATATAAAATAAAATCTAAGTTAAATGATGTTTTTGCACTATTTAACTTGGTTTGTTTTTCCTGTAATTTTCATTACATATTGTTTACATCAATTTCTTACTCCTTAAAACCTTATCTATAAGGTTCTCTTTTATAGATCTCTTTTCCAGCTTAAATAGAAATTTCCATGTTGCATTATCAATTGTTCCATCTAGCTAATAAACTAAGAGCTTACTTGTTAGTTTGTTATATTGTTCATGATGATTTGCAAGCTTACAATTTATAGCCTTCAAATACTGCAAGTGCACGGGTTGTTCATGATCAAATACTGTAAGTGAAGGGTTGATCCCACAAGGAGGGTGTGTTGGGCCCGGGTTTCGATTCAGATTTCATGGCGACTACGCGCCACAATTGGGATTTAATGAAATAATAATTAAATTAAAATTTAGCTAAAGGAAACTCATGGTGGGACTTTTATGAAATAAATAATTAATAATCAAATGTCATAAAATAATTGTAAACATGCAAATAAATTAAAATGAGGGTCGGACAACACATATAATGTTGGATAAAAATATTTAGTGGTTAAGTTCTAAGTGATTATATGTGTTGTCCGACCCTCATTTTAATTTATTTTCATGTTTACAATTATTTTATGACATTTGATTATTAATTATTTATTTCATAAAAGTCCCACCATGAATTTCTTTTAGCTAAATTTTAATTTAATTATTATTTCATTAAATCCCAATTATGGCGCGTAGTCGCCATGAAATCCAAATCTAGACCCGGGCCCAACAGGGTGAACTAATCTAATCTTATGTTATCTATGGCTCAAAAAAGTTAATAAAGTAAAATAAAGATGCAACAGAAAGTAAATACGAGAATTTGATTTTAAGAAATTAATTCATAAATTTAACAAGAAAAGAAATTAAAGTTGAGCCACAAAAAAATCACAATAGAAATCAATCAAGAGAAATTACCAAGTTGTGAGAGAGGATATTTTCCCTATCATTAATGCAAACCTAGCCATTTATGTGTTAACAGATTGTCGGTTTTAAACTATCATAGAGTTGATTACTCTCTCTCGAGTTATGACCATTAAACTCTAAATCGTAAACCCTAATTGAATTATGGAAATTGCAATCTCTCAATTAACAAAAGACCCATAACCTTAATTAGATCTTAAGCCCTCTAATAAACTACTGGGTCTCACACGAGACCTCTCTCTGCACAATAATCGATATGATTGATCATGTGGTCTATTGGATCGCCTAAATATCATTAACCCAATCCAATCATTTTTATCTGGTTTACCCTTTTAATTTATTGCCGAGATATGCAAGTAACGCAATTAATCACAACACCCAATCAATAAAACACAAACGACTATATTAATATTAAATCCAGATAAAATCCCAAAGGAAGAATTAGAACAACATCAACAATCAAAAATCCATCATCATACAATCCATTTCAATCTTATACATTGAATGAACATAAATGAAAATGGAAAGGAGAAGAACTTGAATCAGATAATTCAGAAGGTAGTAGTATCGAGAGACCCACTTATTCAGGAAGTCAGCAGCGTCGGAAGATTCACTTCTTCTCCTTTTCTTCCTCTTCCTCTTCTCTCTTCTTTCTCCCTCCTTTAGGGTTTTCCAAAAATGGTAGAAGTGAAGCCCCTCTTTAGGGTTACATCTCTTTCCTTTATATAGTCTTTCCAATTAGGGTAAACCTAGGGTGTTTTCTAGGTCTGAAAGATCCAAAAAGTTCCTTGAAAACTCAAGTCGGGAAGGTTGTCCGCATGTTCTATCGTGCAAGCCACGATTGTGGCCCCTTGTTTGACTCTATGTCACAATCGTGGTAGATTGCGTCTGGTTCTTTCACAATCGTGGCCTTGGTTCCAGATCTGACCCTTCTCTGAATCTTTTCCGTTCTTCAATACTTGTCCTGAAACAATAGCAAACTCATCAAGGGACCTCAAATACACTACATTCAAGCTTAAAAACATGCTCTAACCCATAAAACACTTAAAAGAAAAATATTTAACAAACTAACACAATTCTAACCTAAACACATACTAAATAGTCAAATTAACAATTAAACACACACCAAACAACCAACTAAAACACGATGCAATCTACAACTATCAACATCGCCAAACTTAAAAGTTTGCTTGTCCTCAAGGAAAAAAAAACAAACAATAACAAAACACACATATGCAATAATGAGACAATGGCTTCAACTTCACCAAACAAATTTAACTATAAACACAATCCTTAAAGTTTTTATAACTTATTAACTTGCAATATCTGCATTTAAGTACTTTCGACACATATTAATCAAGTCCTAAATTTCAAGTTTATTCACCCCTATCATTTGTACACATATATTGATAATTATTTGGTCAATCAAACTTATAACTATTCCTAAGTAAGTTTTCATAAAAAGTCAAGCTACTCAAAAGTTTGGTAGGATTTTATTTGGCAAACATTCTTTTTGTTACTTTTTATAGACATAAACTTGGCCTTTTTATGTGGCGGCAAACATTTGTAATGAACGTTGATCTATTTATTCAACTAAGTCATGTTTTTATTAGACAGCTTCGTTGGAAAGTCATTATAGCCTTTTGACGCGAAGGCAAATATTTGTGACGAATGTCGGTCTGGTTACTCAGCTACATCACATTCTCAACTAGCTACTAGCTCTATTCATAGCCCTAAGGCTAGCGAAATAGTTATTTAATTAAAAGTTAAAACAAAAATTTAACACATAACTTATCTTATTGTTTTTGGTAGTCATTCTCATAAAAATATACTAGTAATGCTATTTATTCGATTGACCTAAAATTATAAATGAATATGACAGCTTCCTAGGGTGAATAAACTAACATCATATGCTAATTAAATTGTATATTTAGCTAAAGTAACCTAGGTCACTAATTTCGCAAGCTAATAAATTTTCGAAACCTAAAATACTCTGTCTAAGGCTAAATCTATCTCATTAAGCCCTACCCACTGACAAATTCACAAGAATGACATCATGCAAACCTAAAAAAATTGGTGTGTAAAATTCACATTCAAATTAGAAACACATAACCATCCCCAAACTTGAACAACACATTGTCCTCAATGTGAGAAGGACACCCAAACACACATAAGGGGGAAATGAAAATCGCAATATACAAAAAATATAAGAAGAAAATACTAACAAAAATGAAAATAAAAGGGTTAGAACATGAAACCATCAAGGTGACTAAGGTAGTGACCTAACAACACAACAATTTAAGTCTAATTACGAAAATTGCTAAGTTATAGTCATTAGCTTGACCTTCGTCCTTTAAAACTCAGCTAGGATCAATTATAAGTGGCTTGCTTCCACCCATGATGCCCAATTTCAATTTTGCAGCCTGTAAGGAAGCTACAAATTGCAAAATGATCAGAAGGACAATATTGATAAAGTTGAGAAAACCAATTAATTTCAGTAATGTCCTTTTTACTAACAAACTATCAATAAAATAGGGAATAACGAAACTCCCTGAATCTTCTATTAAGTTTAGCAATTTGTTTGGTAAAAGGGTGAGCTGTTCTTGTTCTTCCTTAGTCAGCCCCTTTTCTTCTTCTTCTTTTGCTTCACAAATAGAGCCTTTCATAGCTTCTTCAAACTGGATGTTCTTTGTCATTTGTTCTTCTTCCTTTTGATCTTTTAAAGATTCAAACACATTAATTCTCCTGAATGAGTCACCCTCCTTCAGATTCTTTAATGCATCATTCATGTTGGGTGTCACTTGGTCATTACTAATCTGAAGGATAATGTTCACTTCATAGACATCTACTAAAGCTTTTTCGATGTTCAAGCATGGTATACCAAGATCTGGCATATAATATAGGGGTTTTTATCCTTTTCTTCATCCTCTTTCTTCATTTCTTGGTCTTCTATAAGGTGGGGTTTAGCTTGATTTCTCACTGGTTCTTCTAGCTCTACCCCATTCCTAAGTGTGGTAGCCTGACATGACTCTATTGAATTTACTTTCATGCTGCGTAGATAGTTTTCCACACTTCTCTTACAAATCATCCTAGAAATCTAGCCCATTTGAACCTTTAGGTTGTGAATAGAAGAGGCATGATCTTCTGTTACTTGCTTAAACTTCTCTTCCATTCTTTTTTGGGTCTCTTCAATGCTTGTGAGCTTATCCATGATTTTGTCTAGCTTGGAATCCCATGAATTGGACTTATTTTGCTGAAATCCTAATAGGTCTTGATGTCCTATAGGAGTCCTTACATTATTAGACCATTAGAAATTTGAGTAATTTTGCCATCTGAAGTGTACGTGTTCTAATAAGAATGATGACTTCCCCAACCAAATTGTTCCTCATTGAAGCCCGCAAGGGTCCTTTGATTCCTATAATGTATTTCCTCCATCATTTAACCTTTTGGACTCCTCATAGTTACCTAGTGATGTCCAAATTGATGTGTCTTCTACTCTGCACCTAAACTTCTTCTTCTTTTTGTTTTAATTTCTTAGTCGTTAGACTAAAATAATTAAAATAATTTTAAGCCTCCCAGCAATGGTGCCAAAAACTTGTTCATGATGATTTGCAAGCTTACAATTTATAGCCTTCAAATACCGCAAGTGCACGAGTTGTGATATGTAGTAAGTGAAGGGTCGATCCCACAAGGAGGGTAAACTAATCTAATCCTATGTTATCAAAGGCTTAGAAAAAATTAATAAAGTCAAAATAAAGATGCAACAAAAATTAAATACAAGAATTTGATTTCAAGAAATTAATTCAGAAATTTAACACGCAAAAAATTAAAGTTGAGCAATATAAAAAAAGTCATAATGGAAATCAATCAAGAGAAATTACCAAGTTGTGAGAGTGAGGATTTTCCTTATTATTAATGCTAACCTAGCCATTTATGTGTTAATGGAGTGTGGGTTCTAGACTATTATAAAGTTGATTACTCTCTCTCGAGTTATAACCATTAAACTCCAAATCATAAACCCTAATTGAATTATGGAAATTGCAATCTCTCAATTAAGAAAAGAGCTACATACCTAGTTATATCTTAAGCCCTCACTAACCTAATCTAATAATTTTTATCCGATTCTTCGTCTCAGTTTATTACCAAAATCTGCAAGTAACGCAATTAATCACAACACCCAATCATTAAAACACAAAAATGACTATATTAACGTCAAATCTAGGTAAAATCTTGAAGCAAGGGTTAGAACATCATCAACAATCCAAAATCCATCATCATACAATCCATTTCAATCTTATACATTGAATGAACAAAAATGAAAATGTAAAGGAGAAGAACTTGGATCGGATAATTCGGAAGGCAGCAGTGTCGAAAGACACACTTATCTGGGAAGTCAGCAGCATCGGAAGACACGCTTCTTCTTCTTTTCGTCCTCTTACTCTTCCTCTTCCTCTTCTCTCTTCTTTCTCTCTCCTTTAGGGTTTTCCAAAAGTGGCAAAAGTGAAGCTCCTCTTTAGGGTTACATCACTTTCCTTTATATAGTCTTTCCAATTAGAGTAGCCCTAGGGTCTTTTCCAGGTCTTAAAGGTCAAAAAAGCCCCTCAAAAACTTAAGTTGGGAAGGTTGTCTGCATGTTTTGTCATGCAAGACACGATCGTGGCCCTCAAAAACTTAGTCAAAATGCTAATTTACATGTAATCTACTTGATTTAAAGCATTGGGCTATTCCCATTCCTTCATAGAAAGCCTTAGAGCTTTTTTTGTTGTTGTTGTTGAGTTCCATTTTCTTATGATTAGAGTGAAGGGTATCGTCTACCTATTGTTCGAATTTTTTTAATAAAAATTACTCAAGGTTCTTTGTAATCATGGTAGTGTAAACCTTAGCCTTACCCCATTTAGTGAAGAAATTCATTGCAACTGGCATGAATTTGATATGTCTTACCATTAGAGGAAAGGGACTAAGGATATCTATTCCCTATTAAGCAAAAGGGATAGGGTGAGAGATGGGCTTATAGTCGGTTAATAGCTTGTACATGAGATTTTCATGTCTTTGGCACATATACATTTACATAGTTATATGAATCCTTTAATAATGTTGACCAATAATATTCCTATTTGAGTATCCTATGGGCCAATGATAGAAATAAAAATGACAATTTTCCCACTTAGTCTTTTACATATATATTATGCTTAGATCTTTTACATATATTAAATGATTAGATTTACTCATTATGCTTATATTTTGATTTAAGGTGCAAATAGAGGCATTAAGTGCAAAATGAAGTTATTTAGAAATTTATAGATATTTTTACGCTTCCTTATAAAAGGGACATAACTCTTTCAAATAAAATCTAATTAGAATGATTTAAGATTTTGTTGAAAGATTATAAGGAGTTGTAAAAAGTTCCATATTTTGAGTTTTTAGAGATATTATTTGAATTATGATCAAAATTGAGCTTTAATGGATAAAGGTGTATGTAGACGTTTGTTGAAGACGAAGACATGATCTGCCATTATCCTGTCCGAAAAGAAACAAATGTGTGTCTCAAACTGTGTCTATTCTAGAAAATTCTATAAAGATCTATATTTTTAAGCATAAGCATACTTGAGTTCGTATCCAATCCAAAAAAATTATAAAAGATTTATGGTTTGAGACACGAGTTTATCTTAGCCTATGTAAAGTCCTAGAGTTTGACAAAGCAATCCACGATATTAGGCATAGGTTTGCTTGAGCCTAATATTTGGGGATTCATATTACCAACTATATCAACAGAAAATAGCATGAAAGTAGGTGGTACAGTGCCAAAATAAGATTTCAAATGATACTAACTACTTTGGTTATTATCAACTAGTATCACAAATACCAATATAATATCAGGTTAATATAAAAAATTTAGAGAAATAAAAAAGGATTAAAATAAAAATGTCAAGAACTAAAATAAAAAATACTTTATTTCTTCACTAACTCACCCCTTGCCCTACAACTCTTAAATTTTAGTTTCACTTAAAGAAAACCCTGTCATTTTCCCATTATACTCGATCATTATTGCCATCACCTAAAGTAAAAAGTATCAATTCCAGATCGACTATTTTTTACGCGGACATATTATGACCTTTTTAATTTCATCGTGAACACTAGTTCCCAGTCCCAAACATAAGTTTCTAAATTTGCTTTCTTGATATTGTAATTGGATATAAGAACTGTGTTATATTGTAGTAAATTGATTAAATATGCAAACATTAGACTGCTCACCATAAATTGTTAATTCTTTTTTCCTATTTTTTTAATGCATTTAGGAATGTTATTAGGGATTGCTAGATTTCTAATCTTCTTCAATGACAATTTATAGAATATGGTAATTATGGTGGAACCGTTAAATGGAATTAGATCTCAAGGAAAGCATTGTTTCTCAACATGGCAAACTTTGTTTGAGATTGATCCCAAATATATACTAGTTCTTTATTTACATTAAGTACATGTATTAATTTCTATAAAGAAAAAGGTTCTATTTTGAAATCTATGAGAATATTTATGCATTATTGCCTCTCAAAATAGAAAAAAAAGGGTGATGCACACCTAATTTATAATAAGGAAAAGAGAGAAGTATAGAGATGAGAAAGGTTTTAAATCATAGTCAATTTTTCATCTTAAAGTTACTTTTTCATCTTAAAGTTTTTCTAGGATTTAAGGGATCAACCATCTTTTCTTTTTTCTTCCTTATTACATCCATGCCCCTCTATGACTAATTCTCCATATTTGATTAAAGGAAATTGAAATTTTGGGATTTATCAAAATGTGAGATTTATTTTATTTTTATTGTTCAATTTATATATTGAGTATTAATTATTTTTCTATATTCATCTTTTCTGATTGAATTGATTAATTAAAAGGAAGACCTACTAGTTAATTACTTAATGCAATATGTCATTAGGTTAGATATTAAATTCATCATTGTTTGATCCTTTTAATCTTACGATGGAACATTGACTGAATTAAATGCAAACTTGTAGGTCTTATGTTATTCTAGTTCATCAATCTTTATAGTTCTCAAAGATATTGCTTTATTAAATTTTAAGCATGTGTCTTGGGATTTATTTATTAGTTATGGTTTATTTGATTGCGTATTAAGTAGAAATAAGAATTGATTCCAAAAACTAATACTTAAAGTATAAATTAATTTATATTATATCAGTGATTGGTATAAAATTGTCAAGGTGAATGTGGACTAGAACAAAGTTTATATTCTATTGGTTCCTTTAAATTTTTAATTTTTATTTCTTGATTAAGTTTTTGTTATTAATTTATTACAATCACAAACTTACCTTTTATTTATTCTTACTTACACAACATAAAGAAAGGCTAGATACTCTATATGAGATTGACGACTAGATACTCTATGTGAGATTGACCTTTGCTTCCATTATTGCATAGTTGTCTAGAGTAGTTTTTTTTTGGTTGGCACTTTTTTCAGGGAGTTGTTTTAGTTGTTTTATGTTTTATGTTTATTTTTATGTTTATGTTTATGTTTATGGTTTTATTTTATTTTATTTTTCCTTTTTATTATTAATCTTTTTTTTACTTAATCATATATGCACATTACCAAATCTTTAACAAATTTGATTTACAGTTCAGTCCAGATATAGAAAGAACTTTGTGCAAGTTAAGAAAGGAAGCAAAATAAAAATTCCAAGGAGCTATACATTGAAGGAGCTTATTGCACCTGATTTAAACTAGCAATCTCTCTACATCACATTCTTTAACTTAGAGATTAGTACCAGATTCGAATTAAAGTCTACATTAATACATCTTGTACCATATTTTTGTGGTCTTGTACGTAAAGATTCTTATAAGTAAATGAAATCACATATGGTATACACAAGTGTGAAACCTATGATAATGACGGAAGAACAAATCAAGTTTAAAGCCTTCCCTTTTTTATTAAAAGATACAATGAAAGACTGACTTTATTACTTACCTTCTAGGAGTATTGCCACATTGAATGATATGATGAGGTTATTTTCCATCTATAGGGGAAATCACTATTAAAAGGAAAATTTTAAGGTAAGGCAATATAAAGGAAAATTATTGTAAGAGTATTGAGAGTGCCTCAAGAAGTTATCTGCTAGTTATCCTCATAATCAAATTAGTGAACAATTACTTATTCAATACTTTTAAGAGAGTCTTCTATCCACTGATAGAAGTATGATCGATGCCACTAGTAGAGGAGAATTAGTAGATAAAAATCTAGAAGCCATTAAGAATTTGATTTCAAATATTTTATCCAACTCTTAATAATTTGACTCAAAGATTGACTAATTACCTAAGCTTATTAATGAGGTAGACATCTCTTCCTTTAAAAGAATATATTTCATATCTAACCTCTCTTGTTCACCAAATGGGTGGCATATAAATATCAAAGGGCTATGAAATGTTTTTAAAAATGAGGCATCTAATGAATTTGTTCCCAACACTTCAAGAGGAGTCTATTGAGTAAACAAATGTAACAAGTAGTTTTCTGGGGCATCCATTGAGATGTTATGATCACTATTCAAACATAAACAACTTAGGATAGAGGATAACTCTAATTTTAGCTATGGAAATCCCTAAGTTAATAAAATTATAGATCAAAGTTGGTTATGTTTTTAATAATACAAGAAGCCATATCTATCTATACCAAAATTTAAATTCTGGTATGGCCTTGGAAAATATTATCAAATACTTTACTACCAATATTTAAAGTTTAAAACATCAAATGGGTTAAATGAAAACTGTAATAAGTCACCTTGAGGCCTAAGTTTGGGAAAGGAGATGCTACTATCTTATGTTATTATGAACTCAAAGGAAAATATAAGTGCCATAACATTTAAAAGCAATAACGAGGTGAACGATCCAAAAAAGGTGATAGTAAAGATGAAGTTATAGAGAAGGAGGAGAATACATCTGAAGCTAAACGTAAGTTCTCTCCTTTTTTGGATAAAAACTTTTCTGATTAGGTTAGCAAGACCAAAGAAAAAATAATTAAGGATATCATGGAAATATCTAGGAATTGGTAATCGACATAATTTTATTAGATGTCATCATGCGAATACCATAGTATGCAAAATTTCTAAAGAAGTTATAAGAGAAAATTAAATGGTGATGAGAAAATAAGAATGGGTGAGACTCTCTTTAAATCCTCTCCCCTCTCTTTATAACCAATTTCATATCATGTTTTTGTTGGAGAAAAAATTTGTTAACTTTCCTTGTTAAGTTAATTGTTATTTCTTATCTTTTCTTACCTAACGTTAAAGCTACTTTCATTACTTTTTGGGAATGGAGATCATGTAGGAGACTTATTCACTACTCCCCTACGCCTTTTTATAGCTTCACCTTATTCTAGCTATGGAAACTAGTTCCTTTATCCTTCTTAAGCAATTTTCCTATTCATTTGGCTGCTTTTTCTAATCCTTTGTCTTTGGCTTCTCCTCCTAGATTTCTCACCCTAAAATCTCTTCTTGTAGCTATCTTTTACTTCCTACTACAATCTCTACTTAATTTCCCTTATAAATGTTGATAGATCTTTTCCCTCCCTTAGCTCTATTCGAAAAGTCTTGGTAAAGTTATTCCCTTTGAAGCTTCTCCATTGCTAGTGCTCTAAGACTTTTTATGGTTCCTCTTTAATACCTTCAATTCCCCTATCTTTGATATATAATTTTTCTTTTAAAGCAATAATTAAGTTGTAGAGGACCATAAACCTAAAGAGAAAGATCATAAAACTAAAGAGAAAGCCAGGTTTATTCATCATGTAAGATATGTAATATCTTCTGTCATTTCCCCACTTTTAGATGTTCTCAAAGCTAGTGCTATAAAATGGAAAGCGAATATATTTAGTTGATAAAAGGATTTCTTACCCTCAGATTAAGATATGGCAGAGGCTAAATAAGGTAAGTGAGGTTTAAAGCAAATACTCATAATAGAGGAAGATTATTTCTTTTTGAAATTTAATGATGTCCACAATTTGTTGAATACTTTAGAGTGAGGCCCTTGGCATTATAATGGAAAACCTTTATTCCTCCTTTAATGGAAATCTAGTATGGTTTCGAATAAAAAATGGTCTTACACACATACCTAGTTTTATTTTCATAACATCCCTTTTGAGTATTGTTCAACAATGATCCTCATTTATCTAGCTATTTCCATAGGTGCACCTATTTTCCTTAATGAACATACAACTAGTTTGAGAAATATAGAGTATGGTAAGGTTTGTGTGGAAGTAGAATAAGATTCAAACTTGCTTGATACTTCGAGTATCCAGAGACTTGATAATGATGTAGTCTTAATAACCTCTAGAATTTTACTAACTTGCGCTTAAAAATCCTGTAAGATCAATCAGGTTAGGATATAGAGACCTACATGAGAAAAGCTTGCTCTAATAGGAAAAATTAATGCAAATGAGGTTCTTACTCCTAAACCCAATGAAGTCCCCTTAATTAAGCCAAGTATTCCTATCTTCATGAAAATCATAGTAAATAATAAAATTAATATACTTTTAAGCTTTAACTTGGTTGCAATTGAAGCTCTAAAGAGAGTACTTCCACAAAGCTCCAAGTAGAGAACTCAGATTTTTGTGCCTATCTCTATTGCTAAATCTAACATGCATATCTCTCTTGCCAAATCTGAAGTCTTCAGTGACCAAGCCTTGATCTTCACAAATTAAAGCTTGGTCTTTAAAAGGCTTAAGTTGTCTCAAGAAGTAACAAGAAATCTATGGTTGAATTCTTAATAAAAAACCATATATGATTTGCCTCTTAATAAATAATAGAGGAGAACATACTAAGCAAAGTAATTTAACTTATTGGGAAAAATTGCATCATCTTATCGTACCACTCAACTCATTATAATGGGAGATTCATAGTGACCTATGACCTTGAAGCTATTAAGGTACTATAAGTTCAAATATTATATCAATTTATCAATATTAGGATAAAATATGATCATCTTTGTAACATTCTATTACCCATGTTAAGGCTAGAATAAGAAATTATGAGAAATTTCTGTGAAATTAGGAAAATGCACCTCATGCATAAGTTATTTGTGACATGCACATTTTTGCACATTCATATGATTGTACATGCATTCATTGACATTTTTCAGGTACAATTGAGTTTTTAAATGTGAATAAATTGTGTTTTGGTCATTTTGGGTGTATTTCGAAATTTTTGGTGAATTTTAGAAATTTCTGAAAAAAATTGGAGTATTTTTGGATTAAAAAAAAGTAGAAATATGGACCAATTATTTTGTGACATGTAGGATGCTTAATTAGTTGATAAATGGCAGCATGAGTGAATGCCAAATGAACTAGTAATTAGGAGACATGTGGCAACTTAAGGAGGTGATAAATGGCTTACATGCCAAATGACACATGTTAAGGTAGTTTGGAGACACCTTACACCTAGTTAAATTAAGCTAAGTTGCTGCTAGAAAAATCCACCATCTTCTTCTCCTTTCTCCACTGAAAGTTTCTGCTAATATACAACTCTACATTTTGGGTTTAACCTTACTAAATGACTAGATCAACGTCATATGTTTAACCTTTACAAGATAGTCAAAGCACTAGATTTTTGTTCCTGTTTTTACCTTTACTTTGTAAAAATCTTGCAAGCTTGGAGGGTTAGATTTAGCTTGAGGTTTTGAAGGAGATGTTGAGTTTAACAAGTAAGTAGAAATCTGATCTTTAAGGCGTGTGATTATGATGATTGAATTATGAAAGATTGTATAAGTTGTTGATGAGGATGTATGTTGGAATGTTATGAACTAGAGAATTTTCATTGAATAGACTTCAGTATTCTAATTATAAATTGAGCTGTAGATTTCTGAATGACTTGATTCTTAATTCAGATTAAAATAGAGACATATTTCTACAACTTTGCTAACCAAATGTTAATTCTATCTTTAAGCATTTCAAAATCTAGCTGGAAGTAGAGTTAGGAGTCCTGTTACAGTTTAAAAATAGTCTGAACTCTTTTGGATATAACTTTTAATATACTGAATGAAATTGTATGGTTCTGGTGTTATTAGAAACTGGAAACGTAGTGGAACAATTTTCTAGAATAAAGTGTTACTCAAATACACCATTTTCCTTATCATAATGATCATACAAAGTTATCCCGAGAGGGGGGTGTTAGGATGAAAATGTTGAGGTGTACTGAAATTTGACAACTAGAATGTTTTTACCGAACATGCTTCGGTATTTTGGCTATATTTTGATTAGTAGATTTAAAAATGAAATGATACTTAGTTTAAATTGAACTAGAGACATTTTTATACAAATGTTAAGAAGAAAGTGAATTTGAATTCTGTCCTTAAGGGTCTTGAAATTGAGCTTGAAAGTAAGTCTCAGCTTAGGCTATAGCACTACCAGGGACAGAAATCATATCCTGTGGTTATTGAATAAAATTTATTTATATAGGCCTAATTATACTGAGGTGTCTTCACAAAAGTTTTAGCTTATTCTCTTATCTTTAAATTGGTATAAATATTGTAATTTTTGGATATCTGAGATTAAAGATATGAGTTGTACAATTAGAAGGTATAATCATGTACTAGCCAAAAGCTCAAATGTGCACAGTCTGTGGTTTTTTATGCATAACTCATTGAATAATGAATCAAATTGGATTATATTGGAGTCATTAGAAACATAAGACACTTTAGAACAACTTTATAGAAGGATGTTTTACCTAATTTTGTCATTTACCCTATCAGATTAATTATACAATGTTGACTCGAAATCATATGGGTAGAAAATCTGAAGTAGTCAATTAAGTTATGAAATGGATTTCACATTGTTTTATTCTAGTCCAATTATAAGTACCACGTGATATTAATGAGGGCCTTGATATCTGATAGATTTGATGATGAAAATTACAATAAGATACCCGGAATTGTCATTGAACATGCATTATGTATACTTTCTATACATTGATGTGCATAAAAGAATACTTGTACAATTGTGCAAAAATGTGATATTTGTGAATGTGTTGTGTATGTTTTAGAGGAGCACATCGGATGCCAGTTGGACATTACCGGACCATCCAGGCAATAGCTTCTTGGAGCGTACAGTGACCAAGCTCCTTCATCAGTCTTTTAAGCCATAACAACTCACAAAGACCCTTAGAAATGCCTCTACATTCAGCTTCATCACTAGATAAAGCAACAACATTTTGATTCTTACTCCTCTATGTAACCAGATTTCCACCAACAAATGTAAATTACCTAGATGTGGACCTCCTATCAGTGATATTTCTAGCCCAATCAGCATCAGTGAAACCTTCAATCTTCAAATGATCTTGTTTGGTAAATGATAGTCCTCGGCCAGGACAAGACTTCAAGTACCGTAGAATATGAACCACAGCATCCATGTGAGCTTCACTTGGTTGATGCATAAACTGACTTACTATGCCCACAGCATAAGCTATATTGGGTCGTGTGTGAGATAAGTAAATCAACCTACCTACCAATCTCTGATATCTTTCCTTATCAACCAATTTTTGATCAGGATAAATACCAAGTTTATGATTTTGAACCATAGGCACTTCTGCAGGATGACAATCAAGCATTCTGACTTCAGACAATAAATCTAATGTATATTTTCTTTGAGATAAAAATATTCCTGCATTAGTTCTGGACACTTTGATCTTGAGAAAGTATTTGAGATCACCCATATTCTTCATCTCAAATTCTACAGCCAAGTTTTCTTGTAGTCTTTTAATTTCAACTGAATCATCCCCTGAAATGATCATGTCATCCACATAAACTATCAAAATAGTGATCTTTCCTCCTTGACGTTTGACAAATAGTGTATGATCACTATTACTCTATGAATAGCCATATTGTTTCATAGCATTACAAAGTCTCCCAAACCATGCTCTTGGAGACTATTTAAGTCCATAAAAAGCTCTCTTTAGTTTGTACACATGATTCTTCATCTTCTCAGGTTCATATCTTGCAGGAAGATCCATATACACATGTTCTTCAATGTCTCCGTGAAGGAAAGCATTCTTCACATCTAGTTGTATTAGGGGCCAATCTAAATTAGTTGTAACAAATAATAGAACCCGTATGGTATTTAATTGGCAACAGGTGAAAAAGTTTCCTGATAATCTATACCATACGTTTGAGTATATCCTTTGGCTACCAACTTTGCCTTAAACCATTGAACAGACCCATCTGACTTATGCTTTATAGTAAAAATCCATCTGCACCCTACTGCTTTAACTCCAGGTGGTGTTCGAATAAGTTCCCATGTCTGATTTTTTTTAAGGCTTCCATCTCTTCCTAAACAGCTTTGACGCACCTTGGGTCTCGCATTGCCTCCTCAAAATTATTAGGCACGTTCTCACTTGATATATTAAGTGCAAAAGCCATCTGCTCCTCAGGTAAGTGTTGTGTAGAACCAAAATTAGTAATAGGATACTGTGAAGTCTTCTTTTCTACTTCAGGTGAGTATCGTGATGGAGGCTTGCCACGATTTTGTCTATCAGGGAGCACCCGTTTACCATGTACAAGAGACTTATTAGTATTAACAAAATCAGATTTAATAAGTTCAGAAGTTACCTCAGGAGTCTTCACGGAAGGAGATGCTGGTATTGTAGACAGGGGGATTTCTTTAAGAGTTTCCGAATCATGAGAATTACAACCCATTCCATTTTCATGAATCTTTGTAAAATTCCCTTCATCAACAACAATTAATGGATGGCCAACCAGTTCCAAAACTATATCAGATGAATGACTAATTTCTTCAGATGAACACATTTCAGTGGAACAATAGCCATCACCACACATTTCATTTGAACGACAGCCATCACTACATGAATGACCGCCACTCTCCCCTGTCGTTCATGAGGTTCAACACTAACCTCCCCCTCACACGAATAGCTATTGAAATCAAGAGAAGGGGTAGCAGCTAGAGGAGGGGAAGAACCTAAAAAATAATATTCATTCTCTTGAAAGTGAACATTCATAGCGGTATAAAGTTAGGAGGTAGTAGGATCAAAACGCCGGTACCCTTTCTGCATTCTTCCGTACCCCAGAAACACACACTTAATAGCTTTGGGATCAAGTTTAGTTTGCTAGGATTGTGGCAAAGTAACAAAAACAACACAACCAAAACCCCAGAGGGGAAGGAAAAGTGTATTAGGCAAGTTATAGTGACATCCAAGAATATGTTGTTTGCCTTTATTTTGATTAAAGGTTAACACGTAGCCCTTTGTTTCGGTTTACGAGCATGCCAGGAATTTAAAGTATTTCCAAACTAAAGAAATAAGGAAAAAGATTGCGCCTCATAATCTGACTGAAATCAAAACAACTGTGTATTGCTAGCAAGGGACAAAAATCTAACAGAAAGAGCTTTGCTTTATTGATCAACAAATTGGAAAAACACAATGACTAAGAAATTGAAAATTGCTAATGACAATTGAAAAGAAAGACTAATGTTAGGGAAAAAATACAGAATTGCCGAAAATAAAAATAAGCTAATAGGTTTGCTGGGATGCTAGGCTTTGATATGTCAAAGGTTGGATCCTTCTTTCTACTTTAAAACTTCTATTTATAGCCAACGATGATGAGTGTCCTACTGCAATTCAACTTGTAATCTTGATAAAATTTTATCTTACTAGATAAAGATAAAATACCAGATAGAGATAAGATTTGGATAAACTTTATCATATCCAATAGAGATAGAGTTTGGGCTGATGTCTATCAAGTTTATCATCTTATCTCCTTTTTATCTTGGACTTCTAGACTCCCAATCCAACTCCAACTCTACTACATCCTTCTCTACTGGACACTGGAATCTGATGGGCTAAGATCAATGGACTACTTTTGGACTTCAAACCATAGGCTTTCTTTTGGGCTTAGGATTTTCGTCCTAAAACAATAAAAATGGGCCGAACCTATTTTTCGGTGTAAACAATTACCCCATGCACCATTGGGCTTATGAATATAAGCCTTATGGCGGCCCTTAACTTATTTAGAAAACCATTTAGTCAATGCCTTTGCCTAGAGTAGCTTTTGGACGCTTTGTTATTGTCAACCTCCACTCCCCTCTGATGGACCAAAATTCTAAGAAAATTTCTAGCTCTAACTCCAAAAGCACACTTTAACGGGTTGAGTTTGGGTTGGTGTCTCCTCAGTCTCTCAAATCCTTGCCTGAGATGTTCTACATGGTCACCCTGTTTTTTAGACTTGATAACCACATCATTGATGTAGACTTCTACAATTTTCCCAATGTGCCCACCGATGTATGTTATTTTAGGATCCTCGGCAGTGTTCGAGTTGATTTCTTCCAGAGAGTCCTTTACTTGAAGTCTCTCATCTTCAATTTTGGGTGGTGCGACTTGTAGCTCCTCCAGAATTATTTCATCTCTTACTATTTTTGGGATTTCTCCTTCATAAACTAACTCAGTCCCGAACATCTCGATTTCATGGTTGACCATTAATTGTTTCTTGGCCTGCTGCAAAATTGCTTCCTGGATGGCCATTGCAGCCACTGGCCACCCTTTTTTACTTCCTTGAGCAGGCATTGGCCTGACTTGCCAACATCTTCTTCCATCAGCCTCGGTGGCCTAATGCTTTTGTCCTTCTCACTGGCACCACGTGCTTGGAGTAGCAAATGCTTGTCTTTAGCGAACTTCATCAGCGTGGGCTTGCCTTCTTTGTCCGATCCCTCAAAGGTAATTGGTGTGATATCTCCGTGATAATAGCAGGCGTCCACCAAATTGACTTCAGCACTAAAAGGATTATTGTCTACCTTAACCATTTCCACGTTGTCTCCATGCCAGAATAATAAGAACTGGTGAAGAGAGGATGACACACACATATTTGTGTGAATCCAGTCCCTGCCCAGAAGCAACTTGTAACTCGCGTTAGTGTTGATTACGAAGAAAGTAGACACACACATCTTACTCCCCGCTGTTATTTGTAATGGAACTACTCCCAAAGTCCTTGCTACGTCCCCGGTCACCGCAGTCACCACTAGGTCTGTAGCAATGATGTCCTCTTCTCTTTTCCCAAGTCCTAATAGCAGTTTCAAAGGAATCACGTTTACAGCTGCTCCATTGTCCACCAAAACTCTGTTCAGTGGCTTTCCATTAACGCAAGCCCGTATGTACAGTGGTTTAGTGTAATTCACTGTCAATGGCTTGTCAAACGTCAGAGCTTTGCTCTCTTCGGTGTCCTGCATTTTCTCTGAGAATTTCTCCACTAAACTTTGTTCTTCTTCTACAGCTGCAACTTTTCCTTCATCTCTCAGCCTGTCTTTCGCCTCGTCATCAGGATCGACACGGCGAAAAATAGCTGGTAATAACACTGAAGCGGCTCCTAGGTAATAAACAGGGACATCACCGACGTTGAAATAACTTTCTTCTTGGTCCTCGATACCACCATCCTCTGTGGCCTT
>JAOQMS010000002.1:15381548-15398591 GCA_027563885.1 Erythroxylum longipes
CGTTCATTTGTTTCTAACATTATTATTATTTGATTGTCATCAAAATTAATCATCGTAAAGTTCTCTTGACTTAACACAGATGACCTTGCCCGTGAAGTAAATTATCGCAGCTATGGTCCAACCAATTGGAAGAGAATCAATAGATTCCTTTTCGGTAGCGATTCATCCTTCTCGTAAAATTGCTTTTTACCAAGGAGAAGATATGGGTTCGATTCCCGCTATCTACTGAAAGTGCTTTATTTACTTGGATACTCTTGTTAATAGGATAAAGGAGTCAGTATATTTGACAGGCATTTATAGGTTCAATGCAAAATTTGTTATGGATTAAATTATAAGAAAATTTTTGACGTCATGAATGAATATTTGTGAACAATGTGGATGTCATTTGAAAATGAGTAGTTGCGATAGAATTGAATTTTTGATTGATCCAGGAACTTGGGATCCTATGGATGAAAACATGGTATCCTTAGATCCCATTGAATTTCATTCGTTATTTTATATTTTATCAAAATTTTGAATTATTTTTTTAGAATTGTTGTTTTTCATATTCCATTTCATTTCACCGACTTCGGGCATCGCTAGCTCCTATATTGTGACGAGTCTAATTTCCTTATTTTTCTTTATAATTTCATTTATAATGGGTGGCTACAAAAAATACCATCAGATTTCAAGTAGCATGATCTAATTCAAAATTTTCACCCAATTGAGCAAGGAAAATCCTGAATTGGATCCCAAATTGACGGGTTAGTGTCAACTTATCCATGCGGGATTGTGAAAGATATTCCACTAGAAATATTCTTGTTTTGCTTTGACTCATATTCCCTCAAAAAGTGGATTTGATCGACCAATCCCTTATATTGGATTGGAGGTACTAAAAAAAGAAAAACTATAAAATTTGATCCAATTTATTGTAATCGATTAGTTAATATGTTGGTTAACCCGATTCCCCATTTCCCGATAAATGATCTTGTCAATATCGGTATAAATTATCCTTCCCTCATGTTCTGCTAGAGTGAGACCCCCTAAATCTAGGCAAATGAAAGAAGGTCAACAAGAAATATTAAAAAGAAATTTTAATAATAAATAATAAAGAAGAATAATAAATAAGAGGAGAATGTGGGATAAAATATATTGATAGCTCGTAAGTTATTTAAAGTTTAAATGAAAAAGTGTTCTGGCAAGATATGTACATTGAAGATAGACTTTAAGAAAGGTTTTTGATTTATATCAATGAAAATTTCTAATTGAAGCTACGAAAGTGTTGGGATTCCTTGACAAGTTCATATGTTGGTTAAAAGAATGCTTAACCAACCCTACCTATAGCATTCTAATGAAATGGTAAACCTACTCATTGGTTCAAGGGTGAAGGGAGACTTGGAAAGGGGACCTTTGTCCCTATAACTTTTCTCAATTTGCATGGGGGTTTTGTTTCAAATTACTACTTATAAAATTTTTCACAATTTATCTTTCAAGTTTCACAAAAAGTGTAATAAACTAAAACTGTTTAGCTTGACCTTTTGTTAATGATTTGCTATTTTTTATAAAGCTAATGCTCCATCAATATTTTTATGATAAAAACCATCAACTAGTTTAGCAAACTTTTATGAGTTGAAATCAACATTAACAAAAGCAATACGATGGTTTCCAAGGATATAGAACCTATACAAGTAGAGTTATTTAATATCTCTCACATGAAAATAACTCAGCCTCCTTTCACCTACTTAAGGATCCTAATTACTACTATAAAACCATCCCATAAAGATTATAAACCCCTCTTTGAACAAATTGAGATGAAACTCAAAAAATGGAAAAACAAGGAACTGAGCTACACATATAGAATTTAGTTGATTAGGATAGTCTTATGAAATATTAACAACTACTCGATTTCTCATCTAATCCTTCCTAAGAAAATGGCTAAAGATATTGAAAAGATGTCGAGAAATTTCCTATGAAATAAGGATTCATATGAAGCATCAAGAGCAAAGGTACAGTGGAAGGATATATGTTGTATAAGAAAGCAAGGGGTTGTGGTTAAGCTTTACACAATTGTCTAGCAAGATTCTTGTAGCCAAAAAAATATGAAGTTACTAGTTGATAAAGAGAATGTATGGGTTCAATGGGTCCATATTAAATATTTTCAAAGACAAAACTTTTGGAAATTAAAATGCAATCCCAATACCTTAGGTAGCAAAATATACTGAAACTAATAGGTAAAATGGCTTTAGCTTTCAAATTGTTATTGGCATGGGAGAAATGCTTGGGTTTGTTTTGATAACTAGTCTAATAACGGTCTTGTATACTTGTATCGTAACCTATTTCACCTAAGTTACATGCTGAAGCCAAAGGTAAGGGTTAGTGAATTAATCTCTTATTAACAATGAAGCATCAAGTATAAAGGCTTTAAATGGTTATCTGAAATTGTTCAAAGCTACAGGCTGAGTGTTGAAATGGAAGATAAAGTTACTTGGTTCCTCCATTCTTCAAAGAAATTCATTAATCAATATGCTAAGAAGCTTTTTATGCACTATGCTCTAAGATGGCTTTATACAGAATAATTTGTTTTCATGTAAAAAATTCTACATATGTTGTTACAACATTGTTAGCTTTAAGAAATAGGTTAGCCATTATAAACAAGGTTAAGAGCTCTTCTCTCACACATCCTAAATGTGTTCTTTGCTCTAATAGTTATGAGACAAGACACCATTTATTTTTTCAGTTCCATTTCATTGCAGCAATGTGGAATATAATCAAGTTTGCTTGTATTGTTGACATTGTGTACAACCAATGGGAGCAAATTGTTAATCAACTAGTTGATTGCAAACTGTTAAGGGATAATGCTAAACTCTAAAAGCTAGCGTTTTGTGCTACTATATATAAAACATACAAGAAAGCAATAGGAGAGAATTTAGACATAAACAAATGGATGAAACTTGATATTAGATGAATATTGTGAGTAAGATTCAAGAGTACTAAATGTTGTGTTTGAATAATGAAGAAATTACTAGTGAAGATGCTCAAAGATGGGGAATTCCACAATAACGCATTCAATACTAATTGACCCTAAAATGAGTACATATAATACTAAAATTTTAACTAGTTACTTCCAATAATATGCCTGACTTGTATTTTATGAGGTGTAATTCTTTTGACATTCCATGTACATTTTGTGAGACTTAGTCTTAATTTTAGAATATAATATTTAGTTAATTTCCTAAAAAAAATACTACTTAATTAGATTAATTATGTTAGTTGTTTCAAAATCATCAGTTCGTTAAAAATATTATTTAAAATATATAATTAATAAATTATCTAGTAATGTTGAAATTGAAAATTTATTATATATATGTATATGTAAGAGAGAGAGAGAGAGAGAGAGAGAAAGGAAGAGAGATTTTTGATAGGGATGACAATAGACTAGGTCGGGTTAGGACCCCTGGTTTTTTTAAAATTTCTAAAACGACATCGTTTTGTAATTACTTATAGGATCTCAAGTCGGGCCAAGCTTGACTTGAGCCTGACCTGAAGCTCTGTTCAGTCTAAAAAATTGGACATAAGGCCTATCAACTTATACTTGACTTGTTGACTTCAGGCAGGGTTGACTCAGGTTTGAGCCTAATTGTGATGGCTAGTTTTAGACACATACTAAAAGTGATGCGATTATTAAGAGCTCGGGAAAGGCTGGGGAAGTCGGAATTAAGAAGCCCAATTTTCTTGGGATGGAGACCCGAGTATCCGAGTTATAGGGAATCCTGTATTAATTAAGGCAATGCTCGCACTGAAATTAGAGAAGCTTGACAATCAGGAATCTGACCAACACCTAAAGTTGCGCGTTACATAACGACCATCGCCTGATAGAGGTGGGGTCTCAAAGAAAGATTTGGAGTTGTTGTCAATTGTCATTTAGGTGAATAATGTGATTGATTATATTAAAAGCGAAAATGTGATCGAGTAATCCTATGCCACATTAACAAGCAATGTACTAATACTATTGGTAGTTTAGTTATGGATTGCAAATCCCAATAAATAAACCGACCAACGTCATAAAATAACTTAAAGGGAAAGCGTTGGTTGGTGGGCATGTTTTTCTTTTTGCCCAATCCAATGATGGTTAATTTTTTGTGGGAGTATTATTAGCAATAGCATGAAGATTTAATTTAAATAACTGGAAAATGCCAAAGTCAAGGTAACTTATTAGTATTGTCATTGAGAAGCAAAAGAATGAGGAACAGTTAAAAAGTTGTGGAAAGAGGCAAAACTTGTCTGGGAAGTGTAGGGCAATGGGGATGTGAAGTCTGTTAAGATTTGGTCTGGGTTTATGCAGACAGCTTACTCTGTTTCTTTTGCTGCAGTCCCATCACCACCTCTTTCAAATTATAAAACACTTATATTAATAAAAAATTTGTTACATAAAGTATCAACTTAATCTATTATATTAGATTGTATTATAAATAAATGCAAATGCCAAAATAAAAAAAAAAAAAGGGGAAGAAACTGAAAAAGTCGAGCCAGATTGCGTCGAGTCTCTCCATCTCTGTCTGTCCCGGCACATTCCTCAATAAAAACACTCCTTCCCATCACTATTACAATTCTACCCTCCAAAACAACTTGCGTCTTTCTCCAGTCAAAACAAACTTCAAAGTCTAAATACCAGTCACTATCTCTTCACTCTAATCATTTCCTTTGTCTCTTTGAGATTAATATTTCGGTTCCCTTCTTCTCCTCTCCGTTACCATCATCCCATTCATTTCACTTTTTTTTTAATATGTCAAAGCCTTCGTCGTCTTCGTCGACGACGCCACTCACTAATACGACGCCGTCCCATGCTATCAGACCCGAAGACTACGCCCACAGCCCCGTCCACTACGCTGTCGTTCTTGGCGACCACACCACTCTCTCCAGGCTCCTCTCTTCCCTCCCTCGCCTCTCCGATCCCTGTGTCATACTCACCGAGTCCGACTCGCTGGCTCAGGAGCAACTGGCTGAACACATCTCCGCCGTTCTCGACCGCCGCGACGTTCCTTTTCGCGAGACTCCTCTCCAGCTCTCCGTCCGCCTCAATGATGTTTTTGCTGCACGCAGTCTCGCCGCCGCCGGGGCTGATGTCTCCCTCCAGAATTCCGCTGGTTGGAACCCCCTCCAGGAGGCTTTGTGCCGACGGAGCTCTGAAATTTCTTTGATTCTTCTCCGCCTTCACCATCGCTCCGCTTGGGCTAAGTGGCGCCGCCGTCTCCCTCGAGTTATCGCTGTTCTACATCGAATGAGAGACTTTTACATGGAGATCTCCTTTCACTTTGAGAGCTCCGTTATTCCTTTCGTCGGCAAGATCGCTCCGTCCGATACCTACAAGATCTGGAAGCGCGACGGTAATCTCCGAGCAGACACTTCCCTCGCTGGCTTCGACGGCTTGAAGATCCAGCGGGCCGATCAGAGTTTCCTCTTTCTCGGCGACGGCGATCAATCTCAAAACGTTCCGCCGGGGTCTTTACTCGTCCTAAACCGCGACGAACGCAAAATCTTCGACGCTTTCGAAAATGCCGGAGCTCCAATGAGTGAGTCCGACATTGCTGGATTCTGCTCCCAAACAAGCGTTTATCGACCGGGAATGGACGTCACAAAGGCCGAACTTGTAGGCAGGACGAACTGGAGAAGACAAGAGAAGACCGAATCAGTTGGTGAATGGAAAGCAAAAGTTTATGAAGTTCACAACGTAGTTTTCAGCTTCCGCTCGCGTAAAGTCGCTAACAGCGAAAGCGACGTCGCTGGAACCGAGCAAGTTTTACCTCTAGAGCTGGACGAAGACGACGACGGTTTCTTAGTCGCTGAGAACCCAAGCTTCGGTTTCAATAGCGACAGGAGGAGGCACAGTAGTTTCGTGAGAGAGGAGAGAGAGTTGGTGACCGTAGGGAGAAAGAGCGTGGACATATTCCCTTCATCA
The DNA here is from genome assembly GCA_027563885.1 of Erythroxylum longipes. NCBI lineage: Eukaryota > Viridiplantae > Streptophyta > Magnoliopsida > Malpighiales > Erythroxylaceae > Erythroxylum > Erythroxylum longipes. The sequence continues at coordinate 15,387,484 of JAOQMS010000002.1, forward strand.
TCGTCGTCGTCGTCACAAAGAAGGCCGGCGGCGGTTACAATGGCGGCGGCGACGCCGCTGACTAAGGAAAAGGAATACGTGAGGAGTTTGAGGCCGTCAGTGTGGTTAACGGATCAGTTTCCCTTAAAGACAGAGGAGTTACTGCCGTTACTAGATATTTTGGCCAATAAAGTGAAGGCTGTACGGAGGATGCGTGAGCTGCTCACTACTAAATTCCCGCCGGGTACTTTTCCAGTTAAGGTAAGGGCAAAATTGACAAATAGTATTCAACTTGTGGGACATATGTGTGAATTTTTGTTACTTCCTTGTGTTAAAGAGTGGAGTGGTCTAAGCAAATCAGTCAAATTAGTCTTCTTTCCTATGATCTGGGAACGGGTCTTCTCTTGTTCCCTTCAACTCTGTTCCTTCTTAAATGTGTGATGAAAATCAATAGAATAGGGATGGAATTGGGAAACGGATACAAAGGATCTCGTGGAAAAGAAGGGGACGTCCCTGGCCGTGGTTGGTGAAATCACGGTCGGATGGTCAGCATCACAATGGTGTCATCTTGATCCAACGGTCAGCGAGTGTGTGGGGTCCAAATTATACGAGGTTTAAAAAATTATCAAGCAGGAGATGGATAATTTTGCCCTTTGCCTTGAGGCATAACTCGTTGACAAAACTCAATGATCATCCTGATTTCAATTGCTATCAAATATTTGTGCTTTTTGTATGGAGTTGATTTGATGTGCTTAACGATAGTTATTGTGATTGGTTGTGGTGGGGCCAGGTTGCAATTCCAGTGGTCCCCACAGTAAGGGTGGTGATAACATTCACCAAATTCGTAGAGCTACAGTCAGCTGAACAATTCTACACTCCACTCTCAAGTCCAAGACTTTTTGGCAATGGTGGCAGATCAGCGTCAGATGATGTTCAGAAATCGGACGGACATTATTGGTCATTACCTTCTTCGTCTTCATTTTCAACAACCACGTCATGGCTTAGGCGGAACAACAGTCAATCCACTAGCAAGCGGCAACCACGTTATAATTCTTCTACTACGACTGCTCCATCGGATCCATTTGCCATCCCAAATGGCTATACTTGGACAACCGTGGATGAGAAGTCTGGAAAGGTCAAGAAATCTAAGTCCGTAAGGAAATCCAACAAGTGATTCGTACTATGTGATAGAATTTGGATTTTAGGCCAGGGGAGAAGGAAAATGTACAAAGGGGAATGTTTGGGGAGATTGCCTGATGATATAAATCTTTCCTTTTCCATTTCAATGTCTTTACCAATACAATATATTGTAGATATGCCCATCTTTTGCTATTCAATCACTGGGCTCTGATTTGGCCTATGAGATTCTTTGTGCCTAGAAGGTGAGCAGATTGTCTGCAGATATGTTGCAGCCCCATTTTGGTGTCAGTGTAATTGCTTCTCCAAGTAATTAGTTCATGTTTACTATTTTTTTCTCCGATCTCGTTGGATATTATTTCTTTCCAGATGTTCTTTCAAATCCTTAGTTTCCCATGTATTAAGACATAAATTCATACAATCCCCATGATTCTCTTTTAAATTGATATTACGATGTGGGAATTCGATTTGGCTTTAGCTTTTTTTCTTTTTTTTGTTTCTCACTTTGGCTTCAACGGTCGTTAATTTCTAGCTTTTTGTCAGTAACATATTATTATAAAAAGAAAAAGCAGTTACTGAATCATTTTTCATACTGCTGACTAACAAATGTGTTTTGATTAGCTTTTCTATACAGTGGTTGCGTGTCTTGTTTGCAGCATGAAAATGTATCAATGAAGGGCATTTTGTAATAGATGCGCTGCTGCAAATTTCTATGGTAATGAAATCTCCATTTCATTTAGTTCCTCTAACTGCACTCTACTCTTTCTGGCCGTGAAGATCAACATTCGAACATTGGGACAATCTCAGTTAGCGAAGCTTATTTTGGCTACTTGAGATCAGCTTGTGTTTATATAAATAGTTATTTAGCCATGTTTCAAATTTCACTGCATACTGATAGGAGTTTGGTAATTGGTATACTCTTTTGCCCTGTACTGAAAAGTCTCTTAGACTAGAATATCTCAGAAATGCTGACTGCCTATATGCAGTGTGATGCTTATTGACTAGTTGGGTACATTCTGAAGCACACGCGGTGTCATATTCTTACCTCCTTTTCATTTTGTACGTAATCCAAATGCAAGGGTCATAAGTAGAGCAGTTCACCAAAGTGAAACTCCCTACGCATATTTCTAGGTTTCTATGTTTTGGTGTATCCTCATGCATATATGGAAGAATATGACAATTGGTAACATGAAGGAATTATAGGGTTTACGAGACACCATACTACCACTGGTGAAACCCATATTATGAGTTAATATGAAAGTGAGGAGCATGTAGAGAGGGGACAATATTAAGTTGTGAATCTTGGTTGAAAGTAGGGGTAGTTATTATTGCTAAATGTTTTTGTTAGGGAAGAGAATTGAAAAACTAAGGGGGGATGCTTGACCATAGTTTGCTTCACAATTAGGAAAACCAGTGAGCTGGCAAGTCTCTTTTTAAAAGAATATAGTGCAGTTAAAGACAGCACATCTGCAGGCAACTTTTTCTTTTGCTTAAGAGTCCTCAATTACTTTCCATTGGCTCCTCAATCAAGTTTTTCAATCCAATTGCCAAGCGGTCACCTTGAGGTACTATCTCTCTCTTTGTCTTCCAATAGATCTAGAAAATTATAATCTGCTCCTCAATTATGTAAAACTTAAAGTTTGTGTTCAGGATGATGTCGATTGAGATCTCTTCCTTTGTCTCCATAAGATGATGCTTACCTTGATAAACCAAACTCTGCCACCATTTTCTGAAGCGTTGAGGAATTCTTATTTAGACTTTGAGCTACAACTAAGCATTTCTTTTAGTTCTATCTTTGAAACCATTACTTAGCCAACATGTGCTTCCATCTCATTTCTTGCTTTTTAATTTTGACTACTGCAGAAGTTGTTAAAAGATTAATCTTTTCCCTGCAGGACCAAAGGTTACAACTACAGTTTCCTCCTTGGATTCTGGGATTTACTTGGCAAAGCAAGAAGGAATGGAAAGTGAGGCACCGAGCTGGGCAGATCAATGGGGTCCAGGAGGATTTGGTGCAATAGCAGAGGAAGAGGCTGCCAACAAGAAAGAAACCAGCAGTAACAAGAGTGGAGATGCCAAAGGACTAAATAAAGTCAAAGCAGCTGCAATCGCAGGAGCAGAAAAGATCAAGACTGGAGCATCCGCCAGCATCAAGTGGGTCAAAAACATATGCCAAAGGAAAAGCTCCCCTAAATAAATAAATTAAATTATATATATTGAAAAACGAAACACTTCTTAAAGTTCCCTTATGTTTCAAACTCTAATCGTAAAGTGGCTTCAATCGTTTGATTTATTGTCTCAATTATAACCTTACAGGTTATGAATATAATGTCTTGTCTGTTTCTTTTACAGTTTTACTTGACGCTCTTCGCTTTCCAGTCTCCTACATTGTGCTGCTGTATAGTATAAATCAAGGGAGGTTACTTAGTAGCTAGATATCTGATAAAACTAATCGGCATGTAAGCATCTTGTGTGTCCTCTTTTTTATTTTTTAACAGAAGTTTTGACAGGGACTCCCAACAGAAGCCTTACTACTCTGTTAGATCCAAGAAGAAACCTACCATATTATTACCCAAGGACAAGGATCCACTACATCGAGGGGCCGGAAAGTTTTGCTAAAAAACCAAACTCTCAAATAACTCAGATCTAGAAACGTTTTTCTCTTTAATATCGTTACATTATAAAATCTTGTTTTGTAATTTCTAACAAATGGATACAACCATAAGCGGCAAAAGATGTTTAGATAAACAAACAATAATAGAAAATAGGAATCAATATCCACTTTAACTAGTTGCCACAAGTCCCGACCCGAGCAAGTCAGAGCATCTGAGACTGAGAATATACATATTGCAGGTTTGATTTACAGAGATTGAATTCAATGGTCTAAGTGAGACCCAAAGGTATTCTCTCCACTATAAGTCATGTAAAGAAAACCATCTTCATCCTTGTTATCTTCATAGATTGCAGACATCAATGCAGCTGCAACAACATAAGAATATTAGCAATATGGCTCACAGATGCCACTTCACTACTAAAATATCATATTTTTCACCAACCAGTAGGAGGTAGTGTGTTCTTCACAAAGACAAATATAGCCTTTTCAGCACTCAGCTTAATCCTCTTCCTCACAACATAAACAAATTGCCCAACTGTCAAATCCGCAGGCACGAGATATCTGAATCCACAAGAACAAAATCCAAAGTTAGTGTGAAGCATTAATCAATTTACCCTCGTGAAATTCAGCAATCTCGTATCAGCAATGCCTTCAAGCTAACTCTACACAAAGCCACAACATACAATTGCACGAAATCTTAACAGTTAATATTCAGAAAATGTTTAGGCCTTCTAACTGACACGCAAATGTGGATAGAACTCAACCAAGAAGACATTCCAGGGCTCGTTGTCACTCCTGCTGCATTCAACCACTATCGAATGGCTTCAAAGAAATAATATCCACCAAGTATCATTACTGTACAAATCCCAGTATAGTACATCCCTACTTCTTTCACTAACAAAGACGCCAACTATATCATACGACAAAACCAGTTTGCTGTGGCAATTTGTAACACAATAGCTTAGTTAACGAAGGAATCAGAAACACTTAAAGAAATCACCTGATGAAACCGTGGAAATCTGTTATAAATGTTAAGTTTCTCGCACAATTTGATAGAAAGGTAAGGAAACTAAATAGCAACTAACTTTTTCTTGTCAATGTCCGGAATATCGCTCTTTTCAGCCTTTTCCACAATGACCTGCATCAAATGCACAGTATCAGAACAATAGACGTAATACATAGACCAAGCGAGAAAAAAGGAGAAACTTTATACAGGTACTCTGTCCGGAAACTTCTCCCTGATGCGTGCAGCTTCTGCTTGTCTTCTCTCTGAATAGTAGAAGTCCAAAATTTAAAAGAGTAAACAAAACGATACTAAAGACAACATAAATTCCAAGAAAAAAGAAAGAAGGTTCAAAAGCAATATGTGTAGTCTATTATCCATACAAACCTAAGAACTAGAAACGAATAAATCGGCATCAGATGGAAAATATGATGTATGAAGTAATCAAACTTGTAACACACAGATCAAACGATAAGGTGGCTTCTAGTCTCGAACGTACCCATCCCCTTCCCACTCAAAACAAAGTAGCAAAAGAAAGATCAAAGTAAAAAATGGAGCAACCCATAAATCTTATTGCAAACTTTAAACTTAATGCAAACGGAAACAAGAGAAGCCCGAACCCACGACCAAACTAAATCACCAAAATTTATCATAATCTCGAAACAAGCAATCCCGAGTTTCACATGATCCTGATAAGAAGCTTAAATTTTGACATTGCAACCACATCCATCGAAGCTTATTTTATCTGCATACCATACAGAATTACGCAATCCAGAAGCTCCGATTAAGAAACGATTATGGGTAACCTTCAATCTAACACAAACAGAATCAAATTTTGATGAAAATCGAAATCGAATGGTAAAAGAAAATAGAAGGGGAGGAGAAACGATACGAACCCAAGGGATGCTCAAGCTTGGACGAACTTCTTGCCATGGGGGTTTTGAACTTAGATTAAGACTATCTACGAATTTCAAACATCGAAACATCAGAACCCCACAAATTATATATCCTTTCCCTCAACATATACTAATTAAAGGAACTACACAAAGATACTGATTTCAAGAGAAAACCCATCAAGCAATCTACAGCGACAAGACAGTTACGCGTATAAAGATGAGAACTTTATTCACATACCCAACAAGGAGATGGATTGATTAATATCGCGAGAGAGAGAGAGAGAGAGTTACGGTTTCGATTAATGAAATGGAAAATTGCAAAGTGGCGAGGATCAAACGAGCGTTAAGTCACAACGAATACATCAATAAGTCAAGAGTTTGTTGGAGACTGTAAATTTAATTCCAAGATGCAAACCATATTTGTTGCTAAAACTTCCACCATGTAGTCCTTTGATTGGCTTTGAATTGCCTCCTTTACAAGCAAATTTCTCTTCACGACATTGTTAATGTCCATGTTTTTCACTTGGTTGTTTTTCTGTTTTTCTTTTACATGTTACAACGTTGCTTAGATTGAAATTTGTCGAACTTTTGTTTGTCGATACTTGGTATAAATTTCAACGTAAAATTGGTGTAGTTGGGAAATTACGACCAATTACACCAAAGTCTCTTATATTGTAAGATATATATTTTGAATTTAACTTCATAGATATTTTCATTTGGTAATAAATAAAATATCCCAACTTTTCATTTATTTTTTTTAAAGTTTACTAAATTATAGATTTAACTTTAGTGGTTTAAGATGATGTCATACTATTAGTTACCATTTGATCAAAAATTTAACTCGTAATAGAATATGTAAAAGTGATATATTAGTAATTATTGTTTCTCTAAAGCAAAATTAAATGTAAACGATTTTAAACTTTTTTTATTTTGTAAGACAATAATATGTAATAAAAGAGATTTAATATAACTTATCACTAAGAATTTTTTTAGGAGTCATGGATCCATCATCTCGTACATGACTATGTAGCAGAATATTGGAATCAAAATTCCAACTCCACGACATCTTCAGAAAAACCAGAATCATATGTATGTAATAGACAGAATTGAAAGAATATGTAATTAAAATTGTGTACCTTAAAGACAACTCCTCTTTTCTTGCTCCTTCTCCTTGTTTGGATTGTTAAAAACACCAAAAACCTTCCTTAACCTCTTGAGAGAATGAAAAGATAAAGAATAACAGTGTGTAAGGGTAGTTAGAGCACCGAACAAGATAAATTCAAGTAGACGCTCAATCAAGAGTTAGATTATAATCAAGTTACATGCAATTAATCTTATGCAACAATTGCATAAAATTGCATGAATAAACCTCAAGATCTCTCCTCTCAACCTCCAAAACTCTTCTGGACCTTAGCCTCGCAATGGAGTGTGTTTTTCGGCTGAATTTCTATATGTACATAAGTGAAGAAACTCATTTATGTACCATACATCATCAAGTGGGTCACGATCATGACTTGCTTAAAAAGACAGCCATGCACACATTGTTTTTCATCTGATCTTTTATGCGTGTGACCTTTAGGTTCTTGGTTATTTTGGGCACTTGAGTTAACTTTTAACCCAAGAATATCATGAATGGTTTCATGTCTCTTGAATTAACTCTTAATCCAAGCAAATCATGAAGGGTTTCATGATGCCAATTTATCAGAACGTAAGTGAATTAATACACAAACTCTTCGATATTTAATTATCTGACTTACAAACCTTTCCATAGACAATTATCATGCAATTTATCCCTTCACCATCCCATACCTCACTTGGTTCAGAATATGGGCTATTTAATAGTTAGATTCCAAACCTACTAAGAGATTAAAGTGTTAGTCACATGAATTGCATCATATTTGAATGAATTGATGCATTTAGAATATGATTTTTATGATTTCATTCACATGCATAATATGAGCATACACACATAAATGTTGATTTAGAGAAATTGCACTCAATTGACATGCGCTGGTGTATGAAAGTTTATAAATAATTGTGACATGATTGTACATTTTTAATGCCTTGTATTTTGAATTACCAATGAAAAGAATTGATTGATTGCAATTAGTAATTTGGAGTTAATTGTTACAATTGGGAGATTGATAAATTAAAATGTACATTTAGACTCAGAAAAATTTCAAGTAGTAAGACAAGTTGACATGTGAAAAATTAGGATGACTAAGCCTATAAAATAAGTGATAAGTGGTAGTAGGATTGAGTGACAAATGGCCTAGGGAATTGAGTGACAAGTGGTAAAGAGACATATGGCAGCATAAATAGAGGCCATGTAGCTGACCTAGACACTTGACAAGTGTCCGTAAACTCACCTTACAACTGCACCATACGACATATGCATTGTGTTTTGCTGAAGCTCTCTCCTTCATCCTCTCATTGTCGAAAGCTTTCCTCTCCCCCGTATCTTTGTGCTTTTGCCTAAGTTTTGTTTAATTGCCACACCAAAATCCATGGAAACATCCTTCATAAAGATAGGTATAGAAGCAAAACATGGTTGTATCTACTATCTTCTACTTGTTTATATAAAAACTTATCTTACTCCCTCAATGATCTTGAGATGATCTTGTATGTATGTGAGGCAAAGTAGACTTAATACATTGAGGTGGAATTGGAGCTATACAAGTAAGTAAAATACTGGTCTTTGTGGCATGTGATAATAGAAAATTATGATGACTAAATTGAGATGGATTGCTTGTGGTGTTGATGATGAAGTTGTACTGAAATATGATGGATGAATTGGTCACTTTTCTATTTTGTTTTTAGATGCATGATATAGTAGTTTATAGGGTGTTATATGGATGATCTAAGTTAGGATTGGAAGTGTAATTGATGAGAAATTCATGCTAAAGATAAGTGTTAATAAAATGCATTAGAATCTGGAAAGTTAGAGATGTAAAAGAGGTTGCAAAAAGGAAACTATTAATGATTAAAGTTAGCAAAATTTGGGAGCCTTAGTGTAATCAATATGAATGCTAAATTAACCTGAAATGAAGTAGCTTTAAAGATAATGAAATCTGGAAAATTTCAAGTGTTAGTGATGTAAGTATGTGGAATTCGTGGAGAATTGAGGAAAAAGGATAGTGCACGATCGTGGCACTCATCCCACCACCGTGGCTTGTTGCACTAGCTTCTGTCGATTATGGCAAGGTCCACCATGATCGTGGGCATAATTATGTAATGATAATTTTAGTTTTGTGTACTTATTGAACTAGCTGATGAAAAGTCACTCTAAATTGGTATATTTGGGCTTGATTAAGGTTTAGAATGAACCTAGTTTGTTACTTGATTAATTGGATAAGAGTTTGATAAGTTAGGTTATTAATTGAAGTCATAACATAAAGAATTGACTGTTTTTATATCTATGTATCCAAATCTAGACATTATGAGTTGTTAAAGGGATAAAGGTGTTCTTATGAATGCAAGTATAATCTGAAGGACTTGAGTAATGTGTATGAGGTAATTGTGAATGAGAATTGGGTAATTGTATGAATATATATTGCTAGAAAAGTTTGGTGAATGCATAAAAAATAGGGTATTTCCCTCAATTTCAATGAGTTTTTTATTTGTTGTATATATATTTTTGTTTTTATTAATTATTATATACATATTTTTTTGTTTTATTATTATATTTATATTCTTTTTTTGATTATATTTTATTATTATATATTTTATTATTATTATTATTGTTTATATTATTGTTTATGATATTGTAGTTTATATTATTATATATATTATTGTAAATCAAGTTTACTTAAGGTATAAACCTAATTGCAAACAAGTTGTATACAAGCTTTAATGTTTGAATGATCGAGATATTTGTATAAGAATACATACCTGAAAAATCAATTGAGCATGCATTGAAAAAATGACTCATATACATATGCATGATTATATATTCATATGATTAAACAAATTAGTGATTTGTGAACTATGTGTGTATTGCATGACAATAGACGCGCAAGGTAATCGTCAACATCTAGACATTGCCAGATCATCAAGGCAATAACTTTTCTATAGTGTATTGTGAGTTAACCTAGATGTGTACACTTAATTATATCTGCTTTTGTGTGAAATGAATGTTTAATATGAAATGTGTGTACAATTGATTGATGAATGCTGAACTTAGACTTGTGAAGCTTGATATACAATATGACTATACTGAAATGAAAGCATGACACATGAATTGATGCATCTCATTACATTAAAATGCATGATCAGATAAAGGAGTTGTGACCAGAGTGACCGATATGGGAAAAGAGCATTAAGCTCAGGATTGTGAAAAAGAGCCTCAGGCTCAGTTGATATGGACTCGGTATCTATGATGGATACGGGTAAAAAATAAGACCGATATTTACAATAGATACGGGATAATAAATTAGGTTGATAGGCACTTGGTCACAACAAAATAAAAATGGGAATGGAAACACATATGCATTTGCATATACATCACTACATGTATCATATGATTGGATTGAATTGAATCGAATCGAATTATTTAATTATTTGAAATAGTGAAATACAATTGAAGTTAATGGATAATGTGTTATGATGTGCTTGTGAAAATATGATGAACTTGACGCACTTGTTGAAGTATGATGAAATGTGATGTGGTATTAAATACTGGATGATATGATATACTTATTTTTTGTGATTTGACTTAAGTGGATACATCAATGATGGTTCACTCACTGAATTTGCAAACTCCTCAAGATTGCAATGTTATTTTCAGGTCCAAGAGAGATCTAGCTAATCTAGACAGAATATAACCTCTACAATTGGACATAAGTTAGTGGTTGGGATTAGTTGTACCTGCAGATGTCTCTCATTATTTCCATCACGAATAACATTGTCACTTTATCTTATTGATAACAGACTTACTTCATATCTTGTGAATATTCCTCAAATTGTAATAATATGGAAGGTATTTTTTGAAAGTAAAGTCGGATTTTGGCAAATTGTTAATTAAAATGCCTTCGTGCTATATGATTTTATGTGTAAAGTGAGAAAATATTTTAAATTGTTTTCTAACTTATCATTTCAGTAGAGGATAGCCCCACATATCCTCTGATATTCTTGGGCACATGCTCTATTGGAATGGTATGTTACAAGTTATATGTTATCTCCCATTAGACTGACTATGTCATATCTAGTCCAAGTGATGTTAGTTCTTATCCTAGGGATCTCATTACTCTATGCATCATTGAAGACTCTCTTCATGACACATAATTGCTCTGACCAGAGACTCCCAAGTAATGACCCTAACAAGAGGTCATGGGTATGTTGATGGTAAAACCTATCTACTTATTTTACGCTTAAAAATCACAAGTGAACGGGTCGTGACTTATAGTAAAAAGAGCAGATATCGATCCCACAGGGATTGATGCCTAGACACCGCTTAATTTAGACACAACTTTGTTTAAGA
>JAOQMS010000002.1:15401346-15421269 GCA_027563885.1 Erythroxylum longipes
TGTAAGTCACAAATAACTTATGTCTAACGTTCATCTATCTTAAGTCATATAAATGTCTCACAAATAATTGTTCTAGGTATATGTATAGGTAACAGGATGTTACATAGGATAAGCAATAAATGTATCAATCGTGGGATGGAGCATCTAGCAGAGGTATTTAAGGGAATTTTAATTAAGGGTCAACTATATCATCTATAGATATGAGATATACTAAAAAATCTATGGAGACTTTATGGAAATTGACTTAGTTTCTCTATGATCCTCTAGAAGTGTGTCAACCTATGCCATCTCTCCTTGTGGCTTTATATATGCTAGTGTGGTCTTTCCTTAATGTACATGCTTAGATGGATGGACTAGTGCTAGTAGGATCTCGATGCTCATGTGTATTGCTAACGTCACTAGCGTGTCTCGAATCTAATATATATATTGCTCTATATACACTAAAGTGGTTGGTGTGAGTATCAATAAATGGCTTGGAGCTCGGAGTGTTGTATTTGCTCTTTCTTAGTCCTCACCCTCAGCTTCATCTCTCATAATTGGTATTTCCTCCACTATTTTTAGCGATACCCTAAATAGTCTAAAGTGTTTAGCCTTACACATTGCATGAAGCTTAACCATCCTCATTGCCCTTAAGATTTGTATGGTAATCAGGGTGGAGTGTAAAAAAATGTCAACTCATGCTCATCACCCATACCCTGATATCTTTGCCAATTGGGTGATGACTGTCCTGCTACCAATATCACTGAAGTTAGATCGATGCAAGTAGTCGTTGATGAGCTGAATAAAAGCATGCCCTATATGGATCTAAACTCGATATTGCATATTGTAGAACTTGGTATGGACATTGAATTGATTGTAATTACAATGATGATGTATGCATCTTAACTAGAATTAGATGGTCGAGTTATCTTCCCAAGCATTATTCATCTCATCAATATACAATGTGTATAAAACTCTAAGACTCAACTAATCTCTTCAATCCTTGATTCTACTCCTGATATATTGGCTCTTTGATGTTTGAAAATGTAGTTAGTCATCAAACTCTATTATCCTCAATGATCGAGTCTCTAAGTCTAGCTTTCTTAAGACCTCCCAGTTTATATACTATGATTTTCTTTATTTATCGTGTTTAGTATCGCTTCAGCTGAAACTCAATTGCAAAGTGAAGGAGTGGATGAGCTGGTTGCTCCATAGGTGGTATAGAATGTAGGATGTCTTCTACCAGCTAGCATTAGGGTTTAGGATCCTTAGGAGTAATAAATCATGAGGTAGAAGTTGTAACACTTAGTTTTTTGTAACAAGGCTACTCTTTCTCCCATTTATGTTATACCATAGTTGTCAAAACATCTTGTCATAATGAGTAATTAACCCAAAAAAGAAACAAATAACCTACAATCATAATACATATCTTTGCACATTTACACAAAATAAAGTGTAAAATAAATCTAATTTAGCACCGGAGGATGATTTAACAATTGTGAAAATGTTAAAGTGCCCTATATCAAATTGCTAGTTAACCAAGTGAACCTTTTGATATTCAATATCATCATAGTATATCATTTTTAACATTCAAACTCATTATGAAATGATACATAAACAAAACCGTAGTCCTCAATCCATGATGCCAATTTGCAAAATAATTTATTTAATGTCCCTCACTAAATTTCCTCAAATCATAAAGTTAACGATTTATCAATCCAAAAATAAAATAATTATATTAAAAATAAATGGTACAATAATCCATGAAAACTAGGGGTGACAACATGAAATGCTAAAAGGACCTAGCTAACCCAAGGAGTATCAATGCAAACACCATATAAACATTCATATGTAACATATTAGCTCCATCATTCGTTCTCCACTGATATACATTCGTAATAACCAAAGTCGATATAATAGCATATTTAAGCAACTTATAATAGAAAAATTTTCAATAATACCAAATATAAATATTTAACAACAAATTATAACTATAATTAGAAGTAATAATGGCAACCCGATCGAAGCTAGTAAAGAAAAACATTAGGGTATTATGAAAAAATTCAATATTAACCAATTTCATCTATAAATAATTTAGATAAATCTTTAAAACCCAAATCTAAACCTTAATTTGTCCAAACTAACTATAATAACTCCCAAACATCTTTACATAACAGATTTCCAATAATTTCAATACCATAAGTCATAAAAAATCTTCCTTAAACGATCAAAAATTAATGCCAATAGGAAAAATAAGTGTTAAAACAAAAAGAATACCATAAATTCATGTAACTAAAGGTGAAAAAGATTAAATAAATTTGTTGAAAATTTAACAGAAAACTTAAGCCATAAAATTTAGAGTCCTTTAAAAATAATAAACCTAACTCAAAATTTTTGTTGTTCATAAGTCAAACTATGGAGAAAATTTAGTTGGGATAGTTGAAATTTGTTGGAAAACTTGAGGGAAAGTGACTAAAAATAAATTTAAGAGAAAATAAAGATGGGGCAGAAATTGTCTATCGCGAATGTTATGCAATCTTAAATAATCAACGAACAAAAGCCTTTTATGGTAGGGTATTAGGCATCATGTTCAAGACACAGAGGTAAAATAGGTTTATGTTATAAGGAACATGGATTTACATGAGGGTTACATATGGGGTATTGGTTAAATAAGCTAACATGAAGCAAACATAGATCAATGTTCACAAAACATATGGTAAGTACAAAGGGAACATAGTCACTTATTGGTTTTATAAATAAAAATAAAAAGAACTAGAGGTGACATAATACCTACACATTGAGAGAACAGACTCTTATTAGTGCTATATTAAGTAATTTTCAAAAATCATTTTTGTGTTAAAGAAGATATGGCCTTTATATAAGGTCATGTTAAAAAGCAAGGTTGCTAAATAGTACTTTATTATGACTGTGTTATTAAGGGGTCCTCTTAGCTTTTGTAGCCAATAAGAACATGGACATAACATATCCCCTTATTTCTCCCATTTTATGCAAACAAAAGATTAGGTGTTAATTAATCCAATATGGAAGTGTATTTAATGGCATGTTTCTTATAATATAAGGCCTACTTATTATTGTATTAAACTTGTGTTTGATAATGGTACTTACTATCTCTTCACTTAACAAGAACATGAGACTAACACATTGAGGTGCCACTAAATATGAGGTGTACATGGAGCCTAAGTTATCCCCTGTGTTTATTTTTGTCAAATTTGGCTTCTTAGTTACAATTAGATGTGCATCAATATGTGTCAAAAATGGTATCATGTTTAGTACCTTGTTTATCTATTATCTTGTAAAATCACATTGCTTAATCCCAAAGTGCTTGACTATGAGAAACTATTTAAAATTTAATAAAAATATATTTCAATCCATGAGTCTAAACTAAAAAACTTTCTATAACTATTAGTTAAAAAACTTAAATAAAATAAATAAATGATCATTGGGTTGTCTTCCAATAATCACTCTTTTATAAGGCATTTAGGTCTCTTGTTCAATTTTTACTATGAAGGTTTCTCACTTATAGGATTGATGCTACCTTTTTTTATGCCTATCAATTGCAATAACATACTTCTTCCCTCTCATATGCTTATTGGCTTTTGGGGATGTCACCTGCTTCCTTAGGATAGGTCTATCCTTCTCTCTTACTTCTCTTTACATGACATATGTCTCCATAATATAGATTGCTTCTTGCATAACATGGAAAAATTTAATGTCACTAATATAAAAATAGACACAAGTTTTGCGATTACACATTGTAGGTTTTATGGTTTCAGATCTCTTAAATTTTACTTCATCATCCCTTATCCTTAGGATTAACTTTCCTTCATGTACATCTATTAAGGCCTTAGTAGTTAGGAAAGTTCATCTTAAAATCAGGGACACCTATATAATATTTTCCATTTCTAAAACCATAAAAATCCATAGGGAAGAAAAAGTTATTAATTTTAATCAACACATCGTCTGTTATACCTATAGGACACTTAATTGATTTATTAGCAAACTGAATGATTACCCTAGTTAGGTTAGGGTCAACTATTTTAATTTATTATACAAATTATAAGAAATCAAACTAACTCTAACTTCGAAATCTATTAATTCCGTATTAATTGACAAGTTACCAATATTGTAAGGAATGGTAAAACTCATTAGATCTTTTATCTTTTGAGGCAACTTATCCTGTGAGGTCGTAGAGCACTCCCTACTCAAATAAACTATCGAAATTTCTTCAAGATTCTTTTTATTTTGGAAAGTAATTGAATTAATTAATTAAGGCTTAAATATAAAAGTATTGATCATATAAAAGTGGCATAATAATTTAACAGGTTTATATGCTTTATAAGAAGAAGACTAGCTTAGTACATTGAATGTATAATCCCAAACTATAATTAATTAAGCCTTTGGTTTACAATCCCCATGCTTTCTTTACTTATTGTGATAGACCAGATATAAGGCCTCTTACTCCTGCAATGTGTTTAATCTTAAGGAAAACATTACCTGCGAATATTGTCTCATTTATATGGAGATTATTGAATGCTTTAGAGTTTCTTTCACATCAACTTTCATAGAATAATGTAGCCATAACATGTTTAAAGAGTTTATAGTTACCCCAGAGTGTTTTTTGCAATCTATAAGCCTATATAACAATGTTGTCATAAGTGTACTGAGTACATTGAATGCCAAATGAAGACATGATTATTCCCCATATTTTCTTTATGAAGTTGCACTTAAAGAAAAGATGGTTCAAGTCCTCTTAAGGATATAAGCATAGTAAACATGATTTGACCTCTATACGGAATTTTAGTAAGCATCTTATGTTTATCTTACTAATGGTAGTCATCCATAAGTGAATAGCGTATGAAGGGGGTAAGGTAGGATCCTAAATGAGCTTATACTGTCTGACTTGCAGCATTAGATCCTTGGATATGTTTTTATATGACTAAACAATGAATCTTCCTTACATTATAGGTTGCCAAATGAATTTATCTTGGCTATATGAGTTAGGTGGATATATAGGTATATAGGCTAGATCCAGTTGTTTCCATTTATGAAAGTTTGTACTCTTTCATTTTTAGGGATTATAGACTTTAGGTGATGGAAATATTTGAGTTTATATAGTGGACCTATTTCCAACCAATTATCAAACTAGAAATATATATCAACTTCATTCCCAAGTTGATACTTGATGTAGGATTGTAAAGATTCTCTCGGCTTTAATATCTTCTTATTCAAAAGAAGATCTTTTTAAGAATCCGTATTTCATAGCATCGGGAATAAAAATTCAATAAAAGTCAAATTTATATGAAGTTGTTTAAACATCTTTAAAACTTATTAAACAAATATTCCTTCAAATTTTTTTCGAAGCTGCTTGGCTATGGAAATGGTGGTTTATACAACTTAATGGTTGTCTTATTAGCCTCTTGAACTCTTTACTTCCTTTTTCTTTCTTTATCCTTCTTCTTTTATGCAACAATTTCTTTCCTCCTATTCCTTATCCCCAACTATTAGCTCCATTTTGCTCCTCAGGGTGATTGCATTCACTTGTTCTCTTTAATTAGGTTCAATATTTCTTGGTACTTACCTGCCTTTCAAAGACCAGCTTGGTTAATTGTCTAATCTACATTTCTAGGTTGTAAATGAAGGTATCTTGATTTTGGAAATGAGCCCAAATGTAGTAACAAACTTATCCACAAGATCCTCAAGGTCCAACTTCGTTTTTTGTTATTTTTTGTGGAAATCCAAGACTAAGCATTGGACTTTGTGGTCTTTGGTTGATCTATAAGAAATTTAGATGGTTCCTCTATACCGGATTATAAATGTTGTAAAAAGGATTACTTTGAGGCTAGCTCCCAGCAAAATCAACTTGCTCAACTTAATGTCCCTAAGTGTATGTTGCTTGAAACTACTGATTAGGATGCTCCCTACCAAAAATATCATAACTTATTACTTGTATTGATTAATCTGCCACATTCGTTTTTTCAATTTTCTTGCTCAGTGCATCCAAAATTTTCTCTAATGTTAATACCATGTCAGCAATGTTGATGCCACCTATTTTCAACTTTGGTTTTGAATTTTCTCACTGATAATTGTTCCTTACGATCTTAAAGATAGTCTTTTGATCTTAAAGATATTGGTATTCCCTGAACATCCATGTATTAACTACGTAGTTAGGTAGTTTAACCCACTATAGAATGTTTGCATTTTTATATCTAAGTCAAGTTTATGAATGTTTACATTTGTATACCTAAGTCAAGTTCATGATATAAGCACATTTTTAATAACTCTTTCTATCTTTTACAAGTGTCATACAAGGTTTTGCCCTCTAATTATTAAAAGGAGAAAATATCATTTATGAGATTTGTTGATTGTGCTGGAGGAAATTATTTATCCAAGAATTTCTCAACCAACCCATTCTATATGATGATGGATTCTTGAGTTAGTAAATCCCACTATAAGTTAGCTCAGTCTCTTAATATGAAAAGGAATAATCTCTATTCGATGAAATCTTTTGAAACTCCATTTAGCTTGAAATATATCACAAATTTCCCAAAAATTGGTAATGTGTGCATTGGAATACTTATCTAGCAACCCATCAAATTGTACCAGTAACTGGATCATTTGGATTATGTTTAACTTAATTTTAAAGTTTTTTACCTCAACTTTTAGCCTTGCTACGATGTAAGCAATCCCAAATAGTGATGGTCTAATACAATCCCCTATTATGCAATTTCCTTGTCCTACTATTGCGATTGGTAGTTGCATTCAGACTCTTAGGTTTCTTTCTCTTAGATTTTAAAGTAATGTCTGTTCAAACTCTCGATCTAGTTCATATGGTACTCCAGGACTACTCTTGGTCATATACCAAAGAACTTAGAGCTGTAATACAACCATAATTATAAGATCACGAATAATTGTTTAAGAATAAAATAATAAACAAAAAGGTTATTAGATTAATGAAAATAATTTTTTAATATTACAGTCTCCTGAAATTGATGTAAAAAACTTAATGTGATAAAAATGACACAAAAAACAATACCAAAGAAATCACATAAGCAAACGTACCTATCATTTCTTATAGTATAGCTAAGTGAATCGACTATTGATGTCACAAGGATTAGAATTACTATTAATGGTTGTCTTCTTATTATATTATCTAATAAAATAAATGATTAATTTGAAGAAAATAAATAAAAGTAAGCTAAATCACCAAATTAAAATAATAAACAAGATTAAAACAAACAATGAATAAATAAGATCCATGTAAGAATTCCCTTCAAACCTTTCCTATGCTTTGAATTTATCTTCATTTAAAAATTAATTCAACTCCTTAGACTGATAGAAATTCTTAAGTTGTAACTATATTCTCTTTTATGCAATACAATCCTTATTCTATATTAATTTGACTAAAATGTCTTTTTAATCAAAATAACCTAAGAATACATTAACTCACTTTGTGAATTCCCACGATATGTTTCATCATAACTGAAAAGGTCATATAGTTCTAAATTTTGGAATCCATTCAAACTTCTTTACTCACATTATGACTTAATCACAAATGTCATCTCTTGACCTCATTGTAAAAAACCTAAAATTGAATTAAAATGCTAACAAATTCTAATTCAATACAATATAACCATAAATAATTCTCAAAAGCACATAGAATCTATCATTAAATCAAAATGTTAAGTTCTAAGGTTTATCCTACCTAGATTTATATCTCAATTGGTTCGTGATAAAAAAGAAAAGCCACAATAACAAGAAAGAATAAAAGATAAAAGAAAACATTTTCATGGTTCCTCTTTAGGAAACTATCCAACCCTTATTACTCATGTAGTGATCTAATCATACATATCATCCCTCAATTTCAATATAAAAAATCAAAAATTAAATTAAAACGTTGGTAAATTCTAATTCAATATAATGTAACTATGAATAATTCTCAAGAAAATTCGAATATTTTGTTAGACCAAAGTATCAATTTGAAACATCAAGTTCTAGTGTTCATTACACCTAAATCTATACCACATTTAATTCATGATAAGACAAAGAAAAACTATAATAAAAAGAGCGAACAAAAGATAAAAGAAAGCATTATGCCAATTTTTAAATCTTTAACTTCTTGTTTCTTTTTCCAAGGTTCCTCTTTTTTTAAACTTAACTACTTTAAGTCAGGGTCCTAACTAATTTTTTAGCTCCAAAACTCTTCCTTTATAATAAAAAGAAAGAACAAAAGATAAAAGAAAGCATTCTTCTAATTTTTAAATCTTTAAGCACTTATGTTGATGGATTTCTTATTTATTTTTCCAATATTCCTCTTTTTTTAATCTTCACTGCTTTAAGTCAATATCCTAATTAGTTTTTTTGCTCCAAAACTCTTCTTCTATATCTTTAAAATATAAAATCCAAGATTTTTTCCCAACTCAGCACAAATATAGTCCTATGTTAGACTTATGTACCATCGATATGGAACTTTTACGTAATCATGTTAGTAACATATATGAACTCTTCACTTAAAATATGTTGTGCGCCAAACTGACTCATGTCTTCTCCAAATTCATTCCTTTTCCTTTTAGAAGCTAAAATAAGACCTAAGACAAAATATGTTATTTTAAGTACTAAATCCTATCAAAACATCAAAATACAAGCAAAATGCTATAAAAATCATGATAAAAATATAGTATATTTAGAACATATCAATTGCATATTTGTGATATAAATAATTAAACACTTTCTTTATCTTATGCATGTTTTTTAATTGACTAATGAAATAAAATAAATTTTATTTCACAAAAAGTGAAAATCACTCTATAACATTTCATAAAAGGTTTAAATTAGTCTCTGATAATCCTTTGAAATTTAACATTTATAAAATAGTATTATTTACAACCTAAAGTCTATTTCGGTTAAGTTTCTTTTAGTTATTAATTATTAAACTGTCAAATTAGTTGATGCGGTATGTCACCTGAATAATTTATTTCGATTAGACGCTAATTGGACAATGTCATGGAATTTTGAAATTTAAATCTATTAAAAATATATTTCTGATATTTAATTATTTTAGTTATTAAAAATAAATTTAACCCTCGTAAGACGGAGTTTTGTTTTTTGTGTGTAAAACGATGGGCTAGTAGAGCTGCTAGAGATGACGAATGTTTAGAGTTCTTGCTATTGTTCTATCGACCATAATGTTCCTTGACGCTTCACCTTTGCTCTATTATGTACAAAAAATATTCTTGAAAAATAGGTTGAGAGAAATTGTAGGTGTATTAACAAAACTTGGTGTTTATCGAGTCACAATATCGACACTTGAGTTGCTATTATGATATGAACTCAGGCTTCATTGGTGGGAACATCGACGTTGGATCTTACATCTTCTATTTCTTTCAAATTCCCCACTAAAATGAATAACTTTTTACTAAACAATCATCATGAGGGAAAAAAAAAGTTGGTTTTCAAAGATATGAACTTTCTTAGATTTCTATGGTTTGGAGAGTTGGACATGAGAAGTTGAAGTTTGTAAGTTGAAATACAAGATATTGCATAAAATAGGTTATGGGTTTTTGTTAGAATTTGGAAAAAAAGTTCAAAGCTTTTTAGCTATGAAGATCAAAAGGGAGCAAATGATGGCACATTTCTTTCACTATCACATAGTTCTTAATGGAGAAGAAGTGAATACAAATACTACTAGGCCACGAACACAAGAAAAAGAGAACTTTTGTATAGCAAGACATAAAAATATGGGTTCTTTTCTCACTCTATCATTGTTTCTTTTCGACTCTACATAAAAACACGAAACAAAGAGTTCACTTATATTCAAGGAAGTAGCAATTGAAAGGAATTGTCTGTGGAACACAGAAAGAGAGATATGGGTTTTTGAAAATCTTAAAGAAAACTATGATTTTTTTAAATTAAATAATTAATTACTTGTAGGAAATAATAATGCGTTCATACAACATCGTCCATCCCTTCTTAAAAGTATTACCATACGTTATTTTGACACTTGCTACAACTTGAAAATAAGGTCAAACATCCTAAGTACTAGTCTAACCTCTAAAACATGTATCCCTCCCTATCAAGGCATGGTCTCCTAGTGTCAAGGATCAGGCTTTCACCTCTCTTATGTGTAATGTCCCCTTGCTTATGATCAGTGGCTATTGTTCAACTAACGTGTCGTGACTTTGTTATTTATTTTCCTATAGGTTCCCTTTATGTTTGGCTCTACAAAATGCTTTCCTAAGTCGTGATCAACCTCTAACTTGTGTGCTGTAGTCCTTATTTTACATTGCTTATGGATGCTTATAAGTACCCCTTGTTAGACCCTTAAGTCCAGACTGTGGGATCATACGAGTGTTGATGAGCCTTGGCCAATGCTTGGCACGCAGGTCAGCACCAGGAAGGCTTGTTGACAAGGGAACAAGGCGAAGTTCTGCGAGTTGGCAAACTAAATCATGCGAGACTCGAGGGTGCACGAAGGCACTTGACTTTGATGAGGCAGGTCGAAGGTAGGCAAAACATGCGAGGTTTTATGCTAACTCGGATTATGACTTGTACTTATTCATGGAGCGACGAGACTGCACCATGAAGTGAGCTTGATCATGGAATATGGACTTATCCATGGACGTGCATTGATGGACTTATGTGCGGATAGGCTATAATGACATGGAAAACGCATTAGCAGTGACGTGGCGACTGTGGATGATGTGAAACATGATGACGTAGCGAATAAAATCGCAGTGGATGAACATCAGCTTTAAGAGATAAAGATCATCTAGAAAGATCATCTGAAGATAGAGGAGATCTTCACAGATAAAGATAATCATTCATAGATAGGGTAATCTTTTATCTTGTTAATGTGATGTAACTTAATCCTATTAAGGATAAGATAAGATAAGATTGTGATCTTATCTAGTAGAGTTCTATTAGGATTCTACCTTAGTCATCTAGAGGAGCCTATAAATAGCTCATTAGAGTTGAGAGCTATTTATTCAATCAGTAAGAGAGCTCATTGAGAGAAATCACTCAGAGGAGAGAAAGCTTTGAGAGTTGAGAGATTTTGGGGGAGTTCTCATTATAAGGGCTTCGAGTAGGGAGTTCCTTGTGAGTTCTTTGAGAAGGAGGTACTTGTGTCTTTTGTTAACATTTTGTTGAGATTTAATGAAAGAGTAGCTTCGGCTACATATATATATCTCTTGTTGCTTTCTTTACTCTATTTTACACTTGTGTTATTTTGTGTGAGAGAGAAACACTTTAAACACTTGTATGCGTGTGAGGTGTTCGAGGGATAACAGAATTGTTCTGTGACATTCACGTGATAAGGATGAATCTCGCTTAAGCAGACCGAAGCGAGATTTCCGTACAAAGGTGGGCGTGACTTTTAGTGAAAGTTTGGGTCCAAAGTAGACCTTTGTGACGGCTAGTATCAGAGCTAATCTAGAGCGATGGCTGGTGGAAGTAATCTGACAGAAAGGGTTACCAAAATAGAGGTGATTCTTGAGTCTCTAGTCCCAATGGATGCGAGAGTAGTTCCTTTGTTAGAACGTATTGAAACCTTGGAGAGGGAGCTTCAAGAAACTATGAGAGCACTCGAGCAACAGATGAAGGCTCGCGAGGAGATGGGTTATGATCTGTTGGTGCTCAAACGTGTGATGGAAAAGCACGAGACGAGTGTCCGAGTGGAAAGAACTATAGTGAAGGTGCGAGAGCCACAAGTTTTCGATGGCAAACGGAGTGCTAAGGAGCTCAAAAATTTTCTGTGGGACATGGACCAATACTTTGTAGCAGCAAAGGTGGCAGACTCAGAGAAGGTGTCAATCACAAAAATGTACATGGTGGGTGATGGCAAGCTATGGTGGAGGACAAAAACCTCTAACGACATCAATGCGGGGAGACCTCCCATTGACACTTAGTAGAAAATGAAAAAGGAGCTAACAGATCAGTTCCTACCCAACAACACTTCATGGCTCGCAAGGGAAGCTTTAAAGGGTTTGAAGCAAGACGACTCAGTGAGGGAGTATGTGAGGGAGTTCACATCGGTGATGTTGGACGTGCGGAACATGTCAGAGGAAGACAAGTTGTTCAACTTCATTAGCAGCTTGCAAGGTTGGGTACAAATGGAACTTCGGAGGCAGAACATGAAGGACCTTCCTAGCGCAATAGCGGCGATAGATGCCTTGGTGGATCTTCAATTGCCACCACTAATTCTACCCAGCGAAGAGGACAGGAAAAATGGTGGAATGCGGGATGGCAAGGAGAAAGGCAAAGAGAAGGTGGGAGAATCTTCTCAACATAAGAAGAAGAAATTGAAAGGAAAGGTTGCATGTTTCATCTGTTATGGGCCACACTATGCTCAAGAATGCCTGAAGAAGAAAAAGGGTGCGGAGCAGATGAACTCTATAGTCATGAAGGACAAAGGAGGGAGCAATGAAGATGACTCAGTGGAAGAAGCCATCAACAACATTGCGTATTTGAATGTTATGAGCCTCCTGAAGGAGGATTCATGCAAAAAAACTTGATGGGAAGAGGAAGTAGTACGTGTGATATGTACCAATGGAAGAGAAGGCTTGCTCTGGTCTTCGACAGTTGCCAAAGGAGTCTTCAAAGGAACTGTTCGTGGATGAGTGCCCACAGATTATTTCGACAAGGGCATCGAATTCTTCTAGTGGGGGTGGTTTGTTAGATCCCTAAGTCCAAATTGCGGGATCTTGCAAGTGTTGGCAAGCCTTGGCCAATGCTTGGTACGTAGGTCGGCACGAGGAAGGTGTGTTGACGAGGGAACAAGGACAAGTTTTATGAGTTGGAAAACTAAGTCATGCAAGACTCGAGGGTGCATGAAGGCACTTCGACAAGGCATATCAAAGGTATGTAAAACGCGTGAGGTTTTATACTAACTCAGATTATAACTTGTACTTAGTCATGGAGTGACGAGACTGCACCATGAAGTGAGCTTGATCATAGAAGATGGACTTATGTGTAGATAGGATGTAATGATGTGGAAAACACATCAGCAGTGACGTGGCGACCGTGGATGATGTGGAACATGATGACATAGCGAATAAGATCGCAGTGAATGAACATCAGCTTTTAAGAGATAAAGATCATCTAGAAGGATCATCTAAAGATAGAGGAGATCTTCTCAGATAAAGATAATCATTCCTAGATAGGGTAATCTTTTGTCTTGTTAATGGGATGTAACTTAATCCTATTAAGGATAAGATTGTGATCTTAGCTAGTAGAGTTATATTAGGATTCTACCTTAGTCATCTAGAGGAGCCTATAAATAGCTTATTAGAGTTGAGAGCTATTTATTCAATCAGTGAGAGAGCTTATTAAGAGAAATCACTCAGAGGAGAGAAAGCTTTGAGAGTTGAGAGCTTTTTGGGGAGTTCTCATTGTAAGGGCTTCGAGTAGGGAGTTCCTTGTGAGTGCTTCGAGAAGGAGGTACTTGTGTCTTTTGTTAACATTTTTTTGAGAGTTAATGAAAGAGTAGCTTCGGCTGCGTATATATATCTCTTGTTGCTTTCTTTACTCTATTTTACATTTTTGTTATATTGTGTGTGTGAGAAATACTTTAAAAACTTATGTGCACGTGAGGTGTTCGAAGGATAACGAAATTGTTTGGTGACATTCACGTGAGAAGGCTGAATCTTGCTTAAGCGGACCTAAGCGGGATTGCCACAAGAAGGTGGGCACGAATTGTGGTGAAAGTTTGGGTCCAAAGTAGACCTTTGTGATACCCCTATTCTTCCTATCATTCAGATAAGTTACATGCATGCATTAGAAACCTGTTATAACCTACTATTTGGATATGACATTGACGATGCTATTAGAGATTTTTGGTTTTTCTGGTCAACTTGGGCATTTAATCTTATCCAATTCTCCATGAATTAGCTAGTAATATGCTACAGTTGTTGTCACATGCATTCATCGATATCAGTTCTCTTACCCATAGTATTGCTTCTGCTCTTAGCTGAGCATCAAATTTCTCAACACCCTTATAACACCTAGCATTCATTTCACCATATAGTCTGTAGAGATGAGATCTGAATGCACTTAGCATAAGTTCTTTTATTATTCCTTAGGACGGTATTTAATTAGAACCATGTTATAAATTCATGAAATTGGTCACCAATCCTAACTTAATGGTATAGTTCCTTGATTAAACTCCAAATTTCATTGGAGAATTTGCATCTAAAAATGAGTGCTCTAAGGTTTCTGCTTCCTCTTTATGTAAGAGGCAAATGTTGGTCATTGTTAGGAATCGCAATCTATCAATAGTGTTTAGTCTCCATTCACTACAAGAAAATCACACAATAGTGACGGACTATTACTGACGGAAAAAAAAATCGTAGCTAATTACAGACGGAAAAACAACATTTGTCGGTAAAACTGTCATGAAAATTTTCATTTTGTGATAGACAAAATTTTTGTCGGTAAAGGTGGAGGGAAAACATTCGCTCAAATTTACCGACGGAATGTAGTGACGAAATGTCCATAATTGTCGATAAATTAAGCAGGAATGTTTTCCGCAATTAAATAGCATTGGAATTTTACCGATGGATATGTTGTCCCTTAGTTAATTTTACGCAGTATCGGTTTTGTGCCGACGATTATTTATTCCGACGGTTATATGTGGTCCGTCGGTGAATTTTACGCAGCATTGGTTTTTTGTCAACGGTTTTGTAGTCTGTCGGTGATTTTTCGACGATGTTATGCTATCCATCGGTGAATTTTTTGTAGCGTCGATGTTTTACCGATAGTTTTATATTCTGTCAGTAATTTTCCAACGGTCTTCTCTTTCTGTCGTTAACTTCATATTAGTCATTTTGTTAAATGCCAAACCAAATGACGTTTTGGTTCGGGGCTAAAGGCACCCCGAACCCTCCCCTTCATTTTCTCCTATGTTCCTTGTATTTTTCCTCCTTCTTGCATTGTCGTTGTCCGTTGTCACATGTTTGCATCTCCTCTCCTAGCGCCGTCGCCGTCTGTTGCACCAGAGTCCCTCTATAACAATGTTAAGAGTGTGCCACTTGCTCCAATCAACGCTAGTTATAGCTACCCCTCTCCTTACACGTTTCTCTTTTGATTTCTGGGTAATGCTCTCTTCTTCTGCATCTATCTTCTATTTTGTTTTCTTTTTCTGCTTCCTGATCTCTTTTCATTATCCTTTTTTAGGTGCTTTTTTGTGTTTGGATTTTGATTCTCGATGTGGGTGCAGAGGTATGTTTTAATAATGGGGCTTCTTTCCTCATTTTGTTTTGTTTTCGTCTGTGGGAATATAAGGTTGGCTCTCAAAAGAGCCTTTAGATCATTTTTAAGCAAGTTTAAATTTGTTTGTTGTTCTTTGTATCCATACAAAAAAATATCTTCGTGTTTTGCTCAAGAATAACTCTTTCTGGGATTTTAATTTGAAGCTATTGTTCATGAAAATGCTTCTGTTTTAGTGCGTGCAACATTGACCAATTATCATGCTAAGAAGATGAAAAAGTTCCATCACCTAGCTATGAGAGATCTCCAATATGATCCTCTCTTTAAGTTTGAGTATGTGGAACATTATGCATAATGCATTATTATTTGGATTTAAACACTATGTGTAGTTGTTAAATAAAAGTATAGAACTCAGGAATTAAGTTTTTCTTGTTGGTTTCTATGATTTGTAAAGTGGTTTTTGGTTAAAAGTAATACCATTGGTGAATATGTCTCAATAAACATAATAGATGCCAACTTAAGAGTAAAGGAATTGACTGGCACAATTGAGGCCTTTCGTTTAGCTTGGAAGAAAAAAAGGAAAATTTTTCAAATGAAATA
This sequence comes from Erythroxylum longipes, assembly GCA_027563885.1. NCBI lineage: Eukaryota > Viridiplantae > Streptophyta > Magnoliopsida > Malpighiales > Erythroxylaceae > Erythroxylum > Erythroxylum longipes. Next base: position 15,417,148 of record JAOQMS010000002.1, read on the forward strand.
TAATATTTACAATGATATTAGTGTTCACAATAAGAAGTGTCAAGTTTGATCTCTCTATTGTTAACTTATCATGTTCAATTAACTTAATATCACTATCATTTTAAGTTCCGATAATGAAATATACGACTAGTTTTTTTATCATCATAATTCAAATTCTTGATGGTACTTCCATAATTTATTTGAAATACATGTCAAGTAACTCAATTTTTATTAATTATTCAATCTTAAACACTTGTTTAGTATTAGAATTGCTATTCATTTCTAATTTTTAGATCCAAATAGTTCATATAATAAAAATATTTTTAGAGGGCAAACTAATAACGATACACTAGTACTGATGATGTTTTTAATCTTTGAGTAAAGTTTGTGTATGTACCCACCTTAAAAAATAAAATCACGTGCCTTAAAATTTATGAACTAGTTAGTTAATTTATGATTTAACATATATGTTCTTATCTCTGTTTGAATATTGAATTTCTGATTTAACCAGGTTTGAATATTAAATTGGATTCTAATTTATTATATAATTTTAAATAATTGACTCAATTGATAATAGATAAAAAAATTATCTATAGAAGCTTTCAATATGTTATTAGGATCACATAACCACACAGTTAATAATAAAAAAAACAACTTTTGATCTTGCAATGTTGCAATGCTTTTATTTAATTGTTTACACAAATAAGGACTAAATCATATAGCCTACACTTATCGCTCAAAACAATGTGTCCTAAAATGATTATTTAATTGTTTGAAACTTATTATTAAGCCTACAAGAAGGATTTAGTACCTGTCTTTAGTTATGCATGTCAAAGTAAACTAAAGGCATCACTTAACTACATGTATAGTTACTCAAATTTGTCATCATACCATAAGCCTCCAACACTAGTAATTTAAATGTCTTTTTGTAAATGTCTCCTTTAATATTACTCTAGTAAAAGGATTAAATAGGCCGATGAAAATTTGTTCATGATCTTACTCCTATAGCATGATGGACCACATTAGTTTATGATGTTGTATTAGAACAAGTTTATTATATTAAATATTTCGTATTCTTTTTCGCAGGCCCTATATTATATTTGAGAGCATCACTCATCTTTTTTCATTATAATCTGAAGTTGTCCATCCATTCAGGTTAGTCGTACAATTAATATTTACCATATGTATTGTTTTTTTAAAACGATTATGATACCTTTGGAATTTGTGTGAATGCAAAGGTCTTGATTTTGTGTTGTTTAGAATATTCTTAGTATTTTGATCGGTTAATACTTCAACTTATATTTGATTAATGCAAACTTATTATTAACCCAAGGAATTAATATGTTTCATAGAAAAGACAATTACTTTCCATAATAAACCCCTAGGAAGGTATATAGGCTGGAAACCCGTGATGCAGCTCATATGAGACTTATCGGTGAAAAATTCCACGAGTCTAGGAGTCACAGCGAGAACTTATTTTCTTGATTCACAGGTGTAAACAATGCCATATACCATAGCTTTAAAATCAATTGTAGGTTATTATTTCGATTAGTTAATACTTCAACTTCGATTTGATTAATGCAAACTTAGTATTAACACAAGGAATTAATACGTTTCATAGACAAGACAATTACTTTCCATAATAAACCCCTAGGACGGTATAAAGGCTAGAAACCTGTGATGCAACTCTTGTGAGGCTTATCAGTGAAAAATTTCATGAGCCTAGGAGTTATAGCGAGAACTTGTTTTCTTGATTCATAGGTATAAACAATGTCACGTACTATAGATAAATTTTAGGTGATTAATTCAATTGGTTAATACTTGGGGGATGTTGTGAAAATTTTAGATGTTCTATAAATTTTGGAGAACATCAACGATACTAACTATGGAATCACTGTTTTAAATTAACATTTTTGTAGAAATGAGTAATGTTGATAGATCTTGTATGTATAGACAATTATCACATGATGGTTTCATTAATCATGAGTTTGTTGAGGGAGTTAAAGCTTTTATTCATTAGGCATGTTCTCAACCTGCATATATGGATGGGCCAAAGATCAGATGTCTATGTAAAAAGTGCAAACACATTCATTTCCTTCCTATTGATGAAGTGAATGGGAATTTGTTGAGAAGAGGGTTTGTCCCAAATTATTTTGAGTGCACACGACATGGGGAACCGTTGATTTGTAGCACCTTAAGGGGTAATGAAGCACAATTGTTAATGAGCTTAAATGAGTTTGAGGGGGGATTGAGAACAAATAATGTGGATGCAAATGAAAATCCTTACATGCAAATGGCTTATGACGTAGCCAGCTATACCGTTCAAGAAAATATAGAAAATCTTAAAGAAGAACCCAACCCACAATCCAAACAGTTTTTTGACTTACTACACTCAGTTGACCAAGAACTATGGCCAAATTATAAGACAATGACTCAGTTGTCTTTAATTGCTTTTATCTTGAACATAAAGTCTTAAAGGCATATTTTTGATCATAGTTTTGATAAAATTCTTGGATGGTATAATGAATCATTGCCTTCTGATCACACAATGGTTGATAGTTTTTACAATATGAAGAAACTTATTAGGGGTTTTGGTTTGCTTGTTGAAAAGATTGATTGTTGCAAATTGTGATGTATATTGTATTGGGGATGATGTGGAATTACAAGAGTGCAAATTTTATGGTCAATCTAGGTTCAAGCCTAGAAAGCGTTCTATGAAAGGAAAGTTACTACCCTGGAAGTAGATGTGTTATTTCCTGCTAACTCCGAGACTTTAAAGACTATATGCTTCTGATACTGCATCTCACATGAGATAGCATAATGAACACCAACAGGAAGATGGAATAATAAGTCATCCATCGGACGCATTAGCATGGAAACATTTCAATGACACCTATTATGAGTTTGCAGCTGAAAGTTAAAATGCTAGATTGGGATTGTGGATAGATGGATTCTAACCTTTTGGTTAATCCGGCCAGCAATATTCATCATGACCTTGCCATAATTACTCCTTATAATTTGCCTCCATGGATGTGTATGAAAGAGGCATATATGTTCTTGACAGTGAATGTGTCAGGGCCTACAAATCCAAAGCATAAAATGGATGCATTCTTACAACCATTGATATCTGAATTGCGACATCTTTGGGAATATGGTATTGAGAAATATGATGTGTTTCTGAAACAAAATTTTATGTTGAGAGCAGCTTTGATGTGGACAATTAGTGATTTTTCGGCATATGCCATATTGTCTGGATAGAGCATAGCAGGAAAATTAGCTTGTCCTTATTATGGCAATGATTCTGATGCATTTTATCTTTCAAACAGGGGCAAAATATGTTGGTTTGATAACCACAGAAATTTTTTTCCTTCAGATCATCCATTTAGTCATAATAAACAAAAGTTTATTAAGAATAGGAGGGTAAAAACACCTCTTCCCCCTCACAAAGCTAGTGAAGAGATATTGCAGGAGATTGAGGAATTAGGCTTGCTAAAAGTTACAGAATTTGAAGCTGATAAAATTAATACAAGCATAAGTAGAAACTTTGACTGGAGAAAATGAAGCATCTTTTGGGATTTGCTATATTGGAAAACTAATTTGATACGTCATAATCTATATATGATGCATATTGAAAAATATATATTTTTGACAATTTTTTCAATACCATAGTGAACATTGAAGGGAGGAAAAAAGACAATGCAAAATCAAGAGCTAATTTGAAACTTTTTTGTAGAAAGAATGAGTTACATAAAGATCTTCGCAACGGTAAAATATGAAATCATATTACATTTTGGACAAAAAGCAGAAGGAAATATTATGTGAATGGTTGAAAAGTCTAAAGTTTCTATATGGTTATATTTCAAACTTAGCAAGGTGTGTGGACATAAGGAAGTACAAATTATTTAGGATGAAAAATCATGATTGTCATGTTTTTATGCAAAGGCTAATTTCAATTGCATTTCAAGAGTTGCTACAGAATAAGGTTTGGGAAGTAATAACATAATTAAGTTTGTTTTTCAAAAGCTTAACATCATCTGAAATTAATTTGGCTAAAATGGAAAAACTAGAAAGGGAAATTCTAGTAATTTTGTGCAAGTTAGAAGGGATATTTCCTCCAAGCTTCTTTGACTATATGGAGCATCT
>JAOQMS010000002.1:15421369-15440386 GCA_027563885.1 Erythroxylum longipes
AAATTCTAGTAATTTTGTGCAAGTTAGAAGGGATATTTCCTCCAAGCTTCTTTGACTGTATGGAGCATCTACCTGTCTATTTAGTACACGAGGCTAAATTAGCTAGTCTAGTTTAGTATCGTTGGACATATCCATTTGAGAGATACGTAATTTAACAAAAATGATTGTAATTGAAGTCATATCATGTTTTCATAACTAAATTCGTATACCCTATTCGCTCATTAGGTATTTGCATCCCTTGAAGAAAAATATGAAAAATAAGGCTAGAGTTGAAGGTTCGATATGTAATGCTTATTTAGTGGAGGAAGTTAGTACATTTTGTTCACATTATTTTGGGTTGCATGTTCACACAAAAGAAATAAAAGTTCCTCATAATGACGATGGGGGAGGAACTATTGATGCTGATGATAACTTATCCATTTTCACATATCCTGGATGAACATATGGATGTTTAACAAGAAGAATGTTAACAGAGGAAGAAATTGGGGCTACCCATTGTTATATTTTATTAAATTGTCAAGAGGTTCAACCTTTCGTATAGTAAGTTGAAATTGATTATTTGGGTTTTGAATTTTAGTGTTATTCATAACTGAAATAAATAATAATGTTTTTAGATTATACGAGGAATTGTTACGCAAGCTCGTGCCTGAAAAAACACAGGATGATATCAATAAAGAAGTTGGAAGACACTTTCCTCGATGGTTCAAGCAGTATGTAAGTTTTCACTTACAAGAATTAAAATGATTGAATTATAAGATTTAAGTGTTCAAACCATAATATACTATTTAATATGGTATTTTCTTTTCTGTAGGCCTTAGAAATTCCAACAGAGAACAAGTTCATATGTAATCTTAGGATGGGACCTTTGTGAACTATTAAATCATGTTTGGTGTATTTCGTTAATGGATACAAATATCATACAGAATATCATGGTCATAGCATGGCAACAATAAATAGTATAGTTTGCATACAAGGAGAATTGATGGATTACTATGGCAAAATTATTGAGATACTTGAAATTGAGTATCTTGCATTGCTAATAAAGCGAAGTGTGATATTTAAGTGTGACTGGTTTGATCCAACTCCAAATATTGGTACAAAAGTGCATAGCTGATACAATCTAGTTGAAATCAACAAGTGAAGAAGATTTCAACAATTTGAACCATTTGTGTTGGCAATACAAGCGATCAAGGTGTATTATGTCCTTTTTCCCAGCTTATGATAAGATAAGACAAATTGATTAGCTGTTTGCAAAGTTAAACCTAGAGGTGTTTTTTAAATCATGTGGAAAAGGAGAGCAGAGAATTGAAAGTTAAGCGTTTCAAGAAGATGCTTATGAAATAAATCCATCTGTCCTATATGAGGATAATGAACCTTTGAACGATCCATGCAATGCATATATTGAAATTTTATCTAGAGAGGATAAGGAGGGCCAGAGATCTAAAGAAGAGCCTGAGTTTCATTCAAATTCTTCAGGAAAAAAAAAAGATGGTTTGATTTATAATTAAGTGATGATAGCAATTAATTTGTGTTTGTAATTGAATATTATATTCAACTAATCAATTATTTCCTTTTCAATATATAGCGTCCCTGATTCTCTTATAACATATTACACTTCTGTATCCTCCCAAATTTTGTTGCTTACCTTTTTTTGATCTATTTCCATATTGACTAAAAATGGATTCTATTTTAACTCTTTTAATTTCATTCTCATTTTTTTCATGCTTGAATCTAACATAAGAAAATGCCGACTTTGTATGATGTTTATAGTATATTCTTATGTTTATTAAATTAAGAGCAAGGAGCTGAAAGATGTCTTATGTCCTTTTTGAATTCAATTTGTAATATTTCTATAAAATTCAATCAAATATTAATTTTAGGTTCAAATATGCCACCAAAGAGAAGACATGATATGATGCGACCAAAATTCAGATCACGATGTGGAGGTACTTACTGTAGAGGTGAAACATCTCATGGAGTAGCAGCTGGAACTGAATCACCTCCTCCCCCTCCAACTACTACACTTAAGATGAGGCATCACCTTCGGTACCTGCTACTACATCATCCACCACCCCTACATCATTTACTACCCCTATACTGACAGAGATATTAGGGGTAAACAATGATGATGATGGAGGCGGCCACCAGCCTGGGGCTGAGGGACCTGATGGAAGAACTTACGTTACAACTGTCAATAATATATAAGTGAAAATATATGAAACACTATATGTTTATAATTAAGTTATAGGTTTCAATTTCCAAAATGGTATAAAATTATTTGTTTTTATATTAGATTCATTCCATCTAGACCGTGCTCAAGAAACATGACATCAAAATTCAAGGAAAAGATTGATAATGAGGGTTATGTATGGAAGAATATCTCTCAAGCGACAAAGGAATTTTACTATCAGGAGTTTGTGGTACAAAAAATTTATTATTTTCTTTTTTAATTAACAGTTTTATACATTAATTACATAAATATTATTACATCATAAGATTTAATCGAATGTTTTTCCTTTTGTTTCAGAAAGAATTTTTTTGGGATTTTCAATTTGACACGATCATTTATAAAGTATAGGAGAAACGAGCATGTGCACGTTATCGCAACTTTGTTGCTACAATACACAGGGCTAGTGTATGACTGCCTTACATTTCTAGACAAATATGGATTCGTTGGCAGCAGTATTAGACATCACCTAAGGCAATGTCCATTTTAGAGTGTAATTCGACCAATAGATGTGGAGGATCAGGGGAAGAGAGTCTTCCAGTACATACGGGGGGATCTATTACCCACCAAGAGCATGCAGAGAGACTTATAAGTATCTGCACTTTACATTTGTATTCTCATTTCTTTACTTTGTTGTATTTCAATTAAATTTGATGTGTGAATTTTGGAACGAAAATATGTGTTTCTTATTGAGAATGATAATGTTATAAATGTCTGATGCCATATATGGTTGTGTCTTTTAGTTTTTTCTTTGTTCAACAGGGGGTAGATATCATAAAAATAGAGGAAACTCTGCCGAAATTTTTATAAATTCTAATTAACGTATAACATTTTATTCTTATGCAGGAAAAGTCTATGGACATAAGGCCGACACCCCGTCAACTCTTTTTACACAATCACACTAAGAAGCATGACAGTGTGACATTTATCAACAACCCTTGTAGAGAACTCAATGTATGTGAAATTTATGGTTTAATATTAATGCTTAATAATTATCACTTACTAATATAAACATTGTCTCCTAATAAGACCAAATACAAGAAAGCATTCAACGACAGTCTCAGCAGTCTGAAGATGTTGACGAGACTCAAACCTATCTTCATATAGTGGGTGGTAGGGACCATCATGGAAGGATATTTGGCTTAGGTTCATTTATGAATACAAGTTATTCGCAATCCTCCATGTCCAGTACAGTAGCATCTAGTAGGCGGTCCATAAGCAATGAGGTCCAAGAACTTCAGAGCACAGTGCACACATTGGCACAGTTGTACTAATCGATGGATTAGTTGCAACAGTAGATGCAGTACATAGCTCAGCTCCATAATGAGGTGGATGAGTTGAAGGGTAGGGGTAGCACCTCATCGCACCAATTAGAGCATCCGTCGTCTCCAAATTAATAGTATAATTTTGGTCATTTTATTTGAATTATGAAAACTTATTATGCACAATTTAATGTTTTTATTATCAATTAAGATATTTTCAACTTTATATCATCAATAAAATTTATGTTTAAAAAATTAAATGTATACTATTACATTAATAGTTGTTTAAATTATGCATCAATTATAACGTCATCAAATAAAATTTATTGACGTATATTTTTTAAAAAAGTTTTTCTGATTGATTTATCGACAGAAGATCATTGTTACATCGGTAAAAATAATTGTATTTACCAACGACACATGACTAACTGTCGATAATCATAGAATGAATAACCAATTCTGTTGCTAAATTTACCGACGAAAGACTAGACTACCGTCGGTAATATCACTGATAGAATGTAATTGTCCTTATCGATAGAAAGGAGCAAACCGTAGGTACATTTTTCGATGGAATAACATTGTCTGTCGGTAAATTTTTCTGTGACACCTTTGTCCGTCGGTAAAGTCCGTCGCTAACTTATTTACAATAGAATGTTGATGTTTTCCGTCGGTAATTTTTGTCGCAAAACAACATTTTTCTTGTAGTGTTTTGGCTATCAACCATATGTGGAAGGATATTTTAGGAAGTAAACATCCATTCTAGATGATTTTGAAGTAGCTACATCTAAAAAATGAGTGTTCTAAGGTTTCTCCTTGCTCTTTATATAAGAGGCAAATGTTGGTTATACTTAGGAATTGCAATCTATCAATAGTATTTAGTCTCCTTTTGGCTATCAACTATATTTGGAAGGATATTTTAGGAAGTACACATCCATTCTAGACAATTTTACTCTATTCTTGATATTCCCCTCTAATTCTTAGTGTCTCTTTGTAGGAATGGTTGGTAAATTGTCCAAATCTTGTGTCTATCTATCTATATGTACTCATCTTCCCTATTCAAATTAGGACTATGGAAGGTAGGAATTGCACTGCTACTTTAAGTACTTCACTCCATTCTATTTTTTCACCTAGGCATTGATTGGGATCACATTCATCAAGGGAATGCATTGTCGAATTTAGAAAAGGGAGCCCACTTGACTCCAATTGTCATAGAAAATAAAATTTATTTTTACCATCCCCTATTTTACACGTTGTTTTCTTCCATTGATTCTCTCATATTTAGAAATTAAGTAATGCAATAGGAGTAAGATGGTTTGCATCTAATTTCTTATAGACTTCTACCCTTTATGATGTAAGTGTGTACTTATATAACCCAAAGGGCTCCAATTGTCATAGAAAATAAAAGTCATTTTGCCATCCCCTATTTTACACGTTGTTTTCTTCCATTGATTTTCTCATCTTTATCATTGAGTAATACATTAGGAGCAAGATGGTTTGCATCTAAGTTCCCGTAGACTTCTGCCCTTTAGGATGCAATTATGTACCTATTTAACCTAAAGGACTTCTGTATACCTTATTAATCTATGTAATCTCTTCCCCAATATAACTTTATTAGATAACCAAATACAAACAATTGCTAGGCCACCTTGAACTATTATAATTCAAACTTCATTCTAGGATACCTTAGCTTGATACCTCCCTTTTTTTCTCACTAGTCTATAGAAACCTTTTAATGTCCTTCTTTATAGTTTTAATCACCTGTTTGACTAGGACAAAGTGCAAGGACGACAAAGTGTGAGGACCAATAAATATGCAAGGAATTGAAGGCTGATGTCATTAGTTGTAGCCTTTCAGCATATGATAGTTTCTTATTGCACTGTATATTCAATCTCTTATGAACTTTTTCAATTAGTGAGATGCATTCAAAATATCTTAGTCTCTTGGTTACTAGGGGAGCCTATGTATTTAAAGAGAGGTTGCATCAAACCAGTGATTTGTGATAGCCTTTATGAGTTATACACTGCACTACTTGATATTACTAAATGACTCTTCTCTCTATTCAATTCTAACCCTAATAGTTCTCTGAAGCTATGTAAGGAAGACATGATAGAAAACTCACTAAAAATTTATCATCTTGAGATAACATCAACAAGTCATCTACAAAAGCTACATAAGCTATCTTGAGTTCTTTACATCTACTCTGGTACTCGAATGTTTGCTCATTGTTATTATTATGTCTACCAAGCCTTATAAGGACCTCCAAACATAGTATCAATTGTAAAGGGAGATGGGACGCCTTTAAAGATTTACGTTGGTTCCTTATTGATAAGAACTGAAAATGAAATTGGGGTAATATACATCATTATCCATAACTTGAATTAGTTAGGGAACCTAAAAGCATCAAGTACATGTCCCAAAAACACCCAACAGATTGAATTATAGGCTTTGATAAAATAATTCTTAATAGCATAATTCTTGGGGGAACTCCTCTCGAAATAATATTTCAATAGTTCTTTACAAATTAGGACATTATCTTTAATTCCTCTAAGAAGGCATATTGAGTTTGATCTATAATATTCTTCAGTGCCTTTCTCAATCTTTTAGTAAAAATTTTAGTTTTAACTTTATAAAAAAAGTTACATGTTACTGGGTTGAATTCATCAAGAGAGATAGGATTGTTTACCTTTAGAATGAGGTATAAAAGGTTTTTGTTTATTTCTAATAACATCTTGCACTTCCCAAAAACTTCCAAAACAACTTTTATGGCTATTTATTTGAGGCCAATCTTTTTAGAAAAACACATTTATCTTATTTGGACTAACGCTCTCTTAGGGTTCATCTCTCTCTTAGGGTTCATCTCATACATAAATTGTTCAATTTCTCTAGGGGTCACAGAGGCATTTAGTTAACTAATTTCTTTAGGGGAAATCTAATTCCAAATGAAGGAATAAAAGATTATGGAGAGGATTTGCTCACTGGTAGAGCACCAGAGAACAAATCTTACTATGGCTCTTCCTTACTACTAAAGTCTTAAGGAAATAACTAGTATTTTTATTTATAGTATCCATTTCAAACTTACTCTTTATTTTAGAAGGGAATAATGGTTCCTCTCGATAGCTATCTAAGATCACAAGGCATTCTTGTCTTCATTTAACAAATGGTGTCCCCATGATGTTTATATACTTCCTTTTATATTAGAGTCAATTTTTCTTTTACTTCAATGACTTTATAGGATGTATTACAACCCTTTCCACTCTTGAGCTTTTTAATTCGTCTTTCATATTTGACAATTTCCTTATGCAATTATAAGTTTTATACCCCTAGTATGGATATGCTAGCCCCCTCCCCATAGCTTGACCAAAGTTGACATCTTTAGCTAAATAATTATTGAACCTAAAGGGGCCACATCTTTTGGAGTTAGATAAGTCTTGGACCACAATGGGCAAGTGGTAAGATAAAGTAAGATATAAAAAGTGGCTTTAATTTAAGGAAACCTACCAATCATTCTTTATTGACATATGTATATCCAATTTTTTAATAATATGCCACATATCTTCTTATTTATTACTCCAAGTATAGTAGAATACCTCATATTTGAGATATGTTACTTTTATCCCTATAACACATTCCCTCAAGTCATTTGTTAAATTTCCTCAAGTAATAATTCTCAACTGCTACCAAGGTATACATTGTGTAATTAAATCTTTTATGATCACCTATGGGGAGTTAACTTGTTGATGTAATTTGTGGATTTCCTACCATAAGGCCTTCTTTTAGAAACCACAGCTTGATCCATACACAAATACGATAATAATTATGGTGTTATCCAACATAAACTTATCCTGATTATGGATGTGTTGGTCACTAGAGTTAATAACATCTACCTTTACACACATTGCATCGGCAACAAGTATTATGTGGCTAAGGTGATGATAATAATCATTAAATACAAAATCGCAATGATTCTATACTAGCTTTAAATTTTGTATCTTTTCACAACTTAGCTTTATTTTCAATAGGCTAATAATAGTAGGCTTATTCTCCAAAATGAATCCTCTAAAGGATTGTTATTTTCTATGGTTAGTTATGCCCTTAACATTCTAAGAGATGAATGAAATTTTGGGCAGTATTCTTCCCCTTAACCTTACTACTTAGATCACTAAAGAATTGATTCACCAGTAGTCCCTTACCTTTATCTTCCTTTTACGAGGTTGGGTACCCCTCTAAGGTCTAATTAGCTTTCATACTTGCTACCTTACTTACTTAGCCTATAGGTGTAGATTTCGTCTTCTCTTAATATTCAACCCATTAGCTTCATTGTGATCTGTATTACTAACAATTAGGAGCTTCTCAGGAGAGTTACTTATAACATCCAATTTTTTAACCACATCTAATCCTATCTTTTCATTGTAATCATCCCTTATGAATTTTCTACTAGTATCTAGCCACTACTTCCCTTGAATTTTCAAAGAAGACTTCCATTAGTATGGGATCCTTATGAAGTCCTCAATGACTAAATCCCTTTCACCAAGCCTAAATAATGGTCTATTGTTATGCAATTCCTGATTGAATTCAATATTGACGCATAATATGGTATAACCAACCCTCTACCTTGTGCAGTCATTTCATCCATACGTATTGGCTTCTTTACATAGTTAACTAACATGCTTAGCCCCTTGGTTAGCCAATACTCAATAGGGACACTATGGAGGTTGATCCACGGGGGAACACTCTCATAATTAATATGATCAAAACTGGTTCCTAGTTTCCATAATTGGAGAAACAATCAAATAGGGTTGAGCTTTATGAGCTAGCTCCTTTCTTAAAAGTGTCTAAGTTAGGCATAATAATAAATTTAGGCACATTAATGGTTCTTCTTTCTAAGCTTACAGGGGGGACACATGGTAAGGATAAATCTAGACTTTCTATCAGTATTATTTTCCAACACAGTTGAGGGTCAAATTTCACTCACCTAAGAACCAAATGATGAAAAAGGGTCTGTAGAGGTAGGAGTTAAGGAATGCTTACTAGATATAGGAAAAAAGAAAAAAGATTTTAGGGGAGGGGCCTCAGTTTTAGACATGATATAAGGAAGGAAGGTTTCAGAGGTTTTAGGAGAAAAAAGGTTTAAAATTTGTTACTACTAATAAAAAGACTAAGCACAGGAGAACCTAGAAAGATAAAAGTGCCCATACAAAGCTACATCTAAGTATGAGTCTACTCCAGACAACCCCAATAAAGTACTAGACTGATTTAAGTGTAAAGGTTCGAAGAGTGAGACAAAGGAAGCTAATATATTGGAGATATTAAAACTATAATTTATTCTTATGTACATATAAGAGCGACTACCAAAGACTTTGGTTTCGTCCTATTTTTGCTTGTACTAGACTGATTTAAACGTAAACGTTAGAAGAGTGAGACAAAGTAAGCCAATACACCGGAGATATTAAAACTATGATTTATTGTTATTTACTTATAAGAGTGACCACTAAAGACTTTGGTTTCATCCTGTTTTTGTTTGCCGTCTCTAATAACTCCACTTGCCCATCATCAACACACATGACACTCCTTTTAAGAGGATGGCTTATTTTAAGATCAATTTTATTTTTAGTTAATTAAAAATATCAATTTAATATTAAAATAAATAAAATTAAGTTTTATCATTTTTAAATTTAGACAATCCATTTCAACATCCAGTCAACATAAATTATTCAAATGGGATATTACATCAATTGTCTAATAATAAACAACTAAATGAAAGTAAATGGAATTAGAATCTAAGGTGAAATATTACCATTTTATCAATGTTAAGGTGTAAATGGTACTAGAGATAATGACAAGGAATAACTTAGAACTTTCGCAAAACATTATTTGATGATGTACACCTTTTTCTATAGGATAAATATAATTTATCAATAAAATTATGATGAGATCATAATTACGAGATTTATATTGTATTAGTGTTATTCTTGAATTTTTCCTAATTATTGCTATATTACCAGACATTAATAAGGTATAAAGACTAGCATGTGTAATCTTTATTCCTTATGACGGAAATAGTTAGTCTATATATTAAAGTATGGATATACTTTAAACAAATGTGTAGGTGCTTATTAGAGAACAAGTTCACTAAACTAATCTGATATGAGCATTCCATATGAAACATTACTAATGTGACTATAAAGATGATCATTTTGATGATTATATAAGTAAGCATTAACTCATTAAAATATCTCATATAGAGATTGTTATGTTTTGATACTACTTATGACATATCATAATCAATAACTCACTTGGTAGTCATTGGATATGGCATGAACTATATAAAGGTAGTTGTAACATTTTTCACCCTAAATTAATTATTCTCAATTAGTATTGATTTTGATAAATTTTTGGCCAAGTGGGAATGAAAATTTAAAGATAATTTAATAACATTAAAATAATTAGTGCTAATGATAGAGAACTAATATGATTGAACTCAGATAGAGTATATATTAACTCTATATTTTATGTTTAACCAAAACATTTATAATGAAATAATTGAATTATATAAAAAATTCATGCACCAAAGGGTTAGTTAAAATCATTTTAACAATCTTATTATTTGGATGGTCATAATGGATTATTTTCAACAACTCTTATTCAATAAGTTGATGATGAGATCTTTACAGATTTGGTATTTGACTTAAAAGAGCTCAAACAATATTACTATGTAAAGTTTGATCGATATTCAAATTATTTATCATTGTCTCAAAAATCCTTGGTTGGATTCTTTTTTAAAGGTCTAAAAGTAGATTTAAAACTGATGACAAAATTGTTAAACCCAATAACTAAGAATGGTAATGGATCAAGTCAAGCCCAAGCTCCTAATAGCCTAAAACCAGTAAAGTTTTCATGGCTTGGCATTGGCTTTAAGCCTGATTATATCCAGGCTATTTAGTTGAGCTCGAGTTTGAATAGGCTTCAAACAACCCAGATAGCTTGAAGCTTAATCGGCCTTTGATGGTCCAAAAGCCTAGTTAGTCTAGGCCAAGCTAAAAAGCTTGAAATTTAAATTTGTGAAGTATTTGACCTTGTGCTTAGCAAACATAAGATTATAAATTTCATTTTAAAGTTATCTTACTTTTTGTTATATCATCATGATTCACATAAGTATTTATAAAAATTGTACTCAATGTTCTAGAAGAAGAAATAATATGACATGAACTCTAATATCAAAATTCAAATGAATATTCTCCTAAAAATTTAGGGCATTATATATAGGAGTAACGATTATTAACATATGAAAGCACACTCAATAACATATAACAATTAGATATTTAAGAGGGAGAGATGGAGAAAAGTTATTACAAATTGCACTAATAGCCAAAAGCATTATTACAAGAATATCATATGCTTTACTTTTCACATATCATGATGGATATAAGTAACTCCTCCATAATAAGCTCTATTAAATAAGATGATGTATATCCTTAAATCCTTTATAAGCTCTTAAAAGTGAAAACAAATAGAATTGAGGTTTGTACAATTATGATACTATATGTATATTCATCAAAAGTGTAGTTATAAAGGATAATCATCTAATAAGTTATATATCTCAAAAAGGAGTTCATCACAAAATAATATATAATCTAATAGGCACTAAAATAAACTTATGATATAATATACTAAAACAGGTGCAAATATTTGAACTATGAAATCATCAATGTATAACCTATAAATAATTTGATTATTTTTTAATATAATTACATGTACATATTTTCTAAGATAGAAAGGCCAAATACAAATCAAAACTAAGTGTATCAATTGAAACCAATCCACCTCCAACTTAAGAAAAATGATAAACATAATGATATATGACATGTAGTCCACCTCCCAATAAGATCATTTAGTAAAAGCGTAATAATTGCATTACAATTTAAGTAGACAAGTTATAGTTTTCCTTACTAGATTTGCAAATTACATCTCTCTGTTCTACTAAAAGGAAGAGGGTGACCTGTAAAAGACCAGTAAAGCCTATATGTTTCCTTAGAAACTATAATTCTCATATCTTAGACATTATAGCTAACATGTATTAACTCAAAAAAGTTTAATATAAATAAATATGCAACTTACTAAAGGATAATTTGTTAATGGTCACATTCACTAATAAGAATTGTTAACTTTTAATTGATGAACCTAAATAATACGTGTAAGTGTTGTAAACTGACAAATGGAAGAGATATATTTTGACTTTTGAAACATTTTTTAGTTAACCATAAACCTTTCATTTTTATTCCTATATAAGGAGACATAAAATGAAAGCCTAACTAGATTAATAATTTGGATATTCTACTATTTTATGATAAATTTTTTATTAGAGATAATATAATATTCACTACTCCCTTTGAAAATAATAAAAGTAGACAAGAACTCGCAAGTAACTTCATTAATTGATCTTATAGAAAATGATGATTCACATATGCATAATAGAGTTCCTATAAGATATGGCAAACACATAGAGTAGTAGAAAGGAAAAAAACTCTAAAAATCAAAAAGATATTCAAACTTATAATTAAATATAAAAATAAGAGGGAATAAGCAAGGAAAAACTTTTGAAAATCCTATAATAATACTTAGTGCTATAGTAAGCAGGTAAGCGGTGATTGGTCAAGAGAGAAGCATTAAACAAGTAAGCTGTAGATAAATGGCAGATGGTGATACATAGGAGTTAGGGGGTTACAACATTTAATATAGAAATTGAGTTTAAGATTAAGTTTTTTTAACCATTAATTAATATAATGACATTATTTTGCTGCTTTAGCAAAAAAAAAATTTAAGTAATATATCTGTCAACCTTCAGGTCAGTTTAGTCCTTGAAGCCTGAACTCGACCTAAAGTTCATTTTCTTTTTTTTATAAAAAGCCTAATATTAACCCAAAACTTGGTAGACATAGGTTGAATTCATTGACTTCGAGTTAGGCTACGTCAATTCTTTCCATCCCTATCAATAAAACCTTAATAAGCATATGTACTTATTAGAAAGTACGAAATGGTGATGGCAACTAACTTAATCTCATAATAAATTGAAAGAATATTAGGTTACCCTATAATGTTGGATCTATAGAAAATGGCTTAACCAATTGGATGGAATATTGTCGACTCTAGGTAGTTAACTTAATAGACTAGGTTACATTAAAACTAACAAAACACTGAAGTCTTTAATAATAAGGAGTTTGATGGAAAAAGAGTTAATGATCTTTATTTCTGATGTGAAGAAAACACCATGCCATAAGTGTGAGAAAAGGCAAATTAATTTGTATATAGTATAAGGAAAGGAAGATTTTATGGTGGAGTAAGACAAATCAACAAGTGAGGAAGGTATAAAACAACCTATACCTAATGTTTCTCCGCAGACTATAATGAGAATCAGAGGTGAATGCAAATTTTTTATTAAAAAAAAGAAAATTACTAGAATTCATTAAAAAAAATTAATTCACATATTGATTAATAATAGGAATACTTATAATTTTTATGATATGTTTGTGATAAAATGAAAAGAGTAAATGTGGCATATAAAGAGGTAGATCCCTTCTAGATAACTGTAAGAGGAAGGTTGAAATTTGATTGCCATTAATACTTTATAGTTTTCTCTTGGTTTACAAAAGGAATGGAATTCATTACCAATGCTCTAGTAATAGCATTAGGAGGTTATGATATAGTTCTTATAATGCAATGGCTTATTGATCTCATTAGCGTATTATGCAATTTTTAAAAGAGGAATATGAATTCCACTTGTTAAAATTAGTTAATCACACACATTAAGGATCCAATTTGATCTCAGGAAAAGGCTTCAACAAGGTGCTCAAACACTCAAAAAATGGCTAACTTTATATGTTTCAATTAACATACCCGATTGAGTGCCTAATATAACAAGTCAGTATGATAGATGTTCAAATTAGAACTTTTGAGAAGATTAACGGATTGCTTATAGAGTTTACTAATATTTTTAGAATCCTAACCAAATAACATCTAATAGGAATCAAGGTCATAGGATTCACCTAAAGGAGGGAGTGGGGACAATGAACGTTATGCCTTATAACTATTCTAGTTTACAAAAGGATGTAATTAAAGGTTAAATCTAAGAATTGATGAAGTAAGAGTTCATCCATTGTAGTATTAGTCCATATGCCTCACCATTAGTTATAGTTAAGAAAAAATAAAATTCATGAATGATGTGCATAGATAGCTAAGAATTGAACAAATATACTATTAAGGAAATGTTCCCAATTCCACTCATTGAAGAGCTTTTGGTAGTCTAAGTTGGGCATAAATTCAAGGTACCATTAAATTAGAATGCATTTAGAAGATAGATCTAAGATAATTTTCAAGATATATAAAGGTTGTTATGATTTGTTAGTTATGCCCTTAACTAATTTTCCCTTAAGCTTATAAAGCCAAATGAATGAAATCTTCAATACGTTTTTAAAGTGATCCATTATAGTATTATTCAATGATATCTTGATTTTCGGTAGCTCATTTTAATAATATTTGGATGATCAATAGAATAATGTAGATACTTAAGTAAAATCAATCCTTTGTAAAAGGAGAAAGATAAGTATGTTACCATTATTACTCCATTTCTAAAAGGGGAGTGGGACATATTCTAAAAAGGTGAAAACCATAAAAGATTATTCATCACCAAAAACACTAAATGAGTTAAGGGATTGTTTAGGAATTATTGATTACTACCATATGTTCATCAAACACTATAAAGAAATGGCCAATCCACTAATATAGTTTCTAAAGAAATAAAACATCGCCAATTAGATCTAAAGCGAAAGGGAACAACAAGAACTTTCCAATCTAAAAAGTGCCAAGACATCTAAATTAAAGTTGATGCTAGTGGGAATAGGAATTAATGCAATTCTTCAATTGGATAATCACTTTATAATAAAATGGTGTTAACAATTAGATCTATGAGTTTATCTACTTATAAGAAGGAATTCTTAGCTATAATTAAGGCTATCAATTGCATCACTATCAAAATGGGAGGCCATTTATCTATTAGAAGAAAGAGTAATAACTTTTTTCCATCCAATATGGTTGCCTAAGCTGCCAAGATATGACTTTAAGGTGCATTATAAAAGTGCCAAGGAAAATGCTACAATATATTCTTCATCAAGGCTAATCAAACTTGAGCTATTACTAATCTATTACCTTCTCATGTATACACCACCTTTTAGAAGGAGATTAAAAAAAGATAAAAACAAGATTATTTAACTTAGTATATCATCAATGAGGACACTTTAGAAAATTATCCACCATAAAGGGGTTAACAAACATGTTTTATTAGAAAGGGTTAACTAAAGACACCAGGAACTACGTCAAACAATGTTACTGTGTTAAAGGAACAAACATGATTCCACATCTTATCTAGGGATCCTATAACCATTGCCCATACTTGATGGATAATGGAAAGAAATCAACATAGATTTCATCTAGGGACTAATACTATTAAGAGGAAATTTATTGATCTTAATGGTGATGGATAGTTTTAGCAAAAACTCATACTTTGGTGCCATCAAGCATCTATATTCAACTACTAAAGTAGCCCAGAAGTTCATTAAATACATTCTCAAGCTTTTATGCTTAAGGAAAAAGTGAGTGATAAAGAAACTTTGTTACTAAGTTCATTTGGTAGGAGCCCTTAAATAACAGGAATTCAGTCTAAAATTCTCCACAGCATACCAGACCTAATATGATGGCAAGGACAGGCCATCAATAACATACATAAGACTTCTTTGACATACTTATGTTATGATTCTTTAATAGGCTAAGTGTGTACCTTTGGCTAAAAGGTGGTATATTACAACTAACCATACATCTATTAACTTAACACCATTTTGAAATTTTTATGGATATTCATCATTAATACATGTACCTTATTTTATGAGTGATTCAAAAATCTTAGTTATTGATCAAAATATAAAGGAGAGAGAAATAGTATTTTTAGTAGCAAAATTCCATAAATAAGGAGATCAACATTATAATGAAGAAATAAGTGGATAAAAGAAGATCTAATAGAGAATTCCAAGATGGAGAATGTGTATTTTACAACCTCACAAACATCATTAATTACACAGAAAAACTAATCACAAGCTTTTACCACTATATTATAGCCCTATGAAATTATTGAGAAAATAAACAAGGTGGCATATAGGGTGAGATTACTAGTGGAACTTCCATATACCCCCATATTCTATGTTTCTTAGATTAAAAATTGAATTTCAAGTAAAACATTAATATTATTTGGCCTTGTAGCAAAAATCATTTTAATATATCAAACCCTGATGACCATTTTATGGATTCTGGGTATAAGATAACTTAGCTCATGTCTCTTATAAAGAGGAATTAAATTGGTCCAATTATCAAACCAAAATTAGGAGCATTTCCTATTCCTTACTTGAGCTTGGATGTGAGGATAAATTTTATCCCTTAATCTCAAGATCTATATAACACTCCAAGATTGCTCCCTACTTGTTTTTATCTTTTAGAAGTTAGTATCCTTGAGGTATTATTCATTTATCCATTTTGATCATAAGAATCCCATATCTACTAGTATCTTCCATATCCTCTTAGCTAGTAGGACATTATGCATAAGTTAAGTTGAAATTATTCCCAACTCTCCTCCTTGTTTAAGTAAGCATAGGTCTTCCTTTTTTACTTTTACCCCCTTAAAGACATCAACCTTCCCAAAACATAAGAATTTTTTAATGCATTTTTCTATATGCATAGTCAACTTTTTAGGAATAAATAAGTAGATCAGTGACCACTTATGTAATAGCCCGGACCACCCCGCTCACAGATATTATCCGCTTTGGGCCTTGGCCCAGCCAAGCCCTCATGGTTTTGCTCTTCCCACCCCTTGGGAAAACACGTCTATAAGGGAGAGGTATCCATAGCCTTATAAGGCCTACTTTGTTCCCCTCTCCAATCGATATGGGAATCTAACATTCCATCCAGCGTCCTCGCTAGCCCATAGGCCTGGATCCACCCCCCTTAGAGGCCAGTGTCCTCGTTGGCCCACAAGCCTGGATCCACCCCCTTGGAGGCCCAGCGTCCTTGCTGGCACATCAGCTTGGGCTCTAGCTCTGATACCATTTGTAACAGCCCGGACCACCCTGCTTATAGATATTGTCCACTTAGAGCCTTGGCCCAGCCAAGCCCTCACAATTTTGCTCTTCCCACCCTTGGGAAGATGTGTCTATAAGGGAGAGGTATCCATAGCCTTATAAGGCCTACTTCGTTCCCCTCTCCAATCGATATGAGAATCTAACATTCCACCCCCCCTCGAAGGCCCAGCGCCCTCACTGGCCCACAGGCCTGGATTAGGTTTCTCATAAATAAAGAAATAAGGACTCTTCTAGCTATAAATAAGAAACTATTCTACTAGTTATTGATTTCATTCTTGAATTTCTCTAAGAGAAGAATACACTTAGCAAATTTATGCTTCTTGGTGGTTATAGGCACCCCAAGATATTTGAAAGGAGTGGAGTGAATAGCCATCCCCATGATATTGCTTAGTACTTTAGTGTTTTGATTGTCAATTATTACCTTTTTTCCTTCCTGATCTTCTTCTTGGGAAGGGACCCAAATCTGTAAGTTCTCTCTCTAAGAAGATATTCAGAGACTACTTGGAGTTGGAATTTTCTATTTTGCTAAGTTCTTTTGTTTAGATACATTCATCGCATTAACTTACTCAGAAGTGATGATGCTCCTAATGGATTCCCCCTCTACTATATTATTTGAATCTTTTGGTATAGCTCCCCTTTTAGTTTCTATGGCTTCGTCGTTAGGATCAATATAAGGAATTACAGTTATAGGCTTCTCTTTGACCTCATTAATTATTAATAGCTTAACATATGTTTTAATATTTAATTTTTTTTCCATGTGGGCTTCTAAACTCGATTAGGAGACATAGGTTTTCAAGTATAAGATAATATAACCTTAACCTTTACAAGTTCTCTTCATTCATTCAGTTTCAGGATAGAAATAGCCCCTAGAAGTTTAACCCCATTCTTTACTTCAACATATATTTAGGCATAAAACACAATTCCATTCTTGTTGTTAGGGAGTTCAAGAAGAGAGGTTTCCCTATTAAGCTACTAAAAAAATCTTCCACTGTTCAATATTCCAATGGACCATTATGAAAATTGATCACAATGGAAACGATTTAATCTTTCTTCTGTCCAATTCTACAGTAGGTCTCTATCTTTATAGAAATATACGAAGGCCACCTAGACGTTATATCCCTTATTTTAGTATATCCTATAGATATTCATCAGTGTTAAATTTGAAGATAAATGTATCCTCTTCAACTAGTAATGTCTTCTTTAAGACCTTTTTCACACTTTCATAATGCCTAAACTTAAACCTGAAGGAATATAGGTGTTTTCCTATGGAGCTAACCAATCAGAGCTTAGGACCAAGTAGAGCCACTAGCTTGGAGTAGCTCTATTGAATGGGTGATAACTCCATTAACCATGGCTTATTGGAAAAAAAGAAAGTAAGCTTCTCTTTAGAGACAATGATACTCGTTCACTCTAAGAATTGGAGGTAGTTTTCTTAGCTATAACACTAACGTTATTATCATCTTGACCACTAGAAGAATTGTTTTTAACTCGAGCTCAAATACAATTTATGGAATGCTGAAGAGGGGAAAACTCCTCTATAGTGGAGTTCTCTACACTCTTTTTGTTCTTCATATGATTCAACTTACTACCATCCTTGCTAGCTACCTTCAAACTCCTTGGATTTGAATCCTTGGTGACTCCCAGGTGCTCCTCTAGGGCCATCACCTTTGGTGTCCGACCCCATTTCCAGAGTCTAACTCAGACTTGCTTGCTCTAATACCACAGCTGTTAGACCTCGCTTTCCGGAGCCTAACTCTTTCATGCATGCAGATTTTCTTAATACGTAAGTTATCTTCCAAAGAGAACACCTTAACCATGATCGAGTTTTCTTCTTAAAACTTCCCTTCTCTAGTTTCAGTTCAGCACCTAGAATAATCGACTAGTCCACTCCTACCTGTCAACCTGAATCCCTTAATGATCAGCGCGGGTGAGTCATCACTTACACATATACTTACTTCAGGACTATTGATAACTTCTCCCAGAAGCATCCAAACTTGGGTTTCTTTGGATATATGGAAAGAGGACGTCAAGAACTACAATTCTCACAAAGACCTCGAAGACCAACTTTATCTTCTAAAGGGTCGAAAATGGGACAGAAGATATACAATGAACAGTGACCCAAAGGAAGTTTGGGAACACAAACAATGTTTTTCGATTGTCATAAATTTATCTAGAGGAATTGGATCAAGATGTTCCTTACATGTTTTGAAAGAGGATTTTGATATCTACAACTCTTATGAAGACCTTAAAGACCAATTATATCATCTAAAGGATCGAATTTGGACTAGAAGATGTTCTGGCCAAAATGAGACGATGCTGACATCATGAGACGATTGCTGACGTCATTCTGAGA
>JAOQMS010000002.1:15440486-15463277 GCA_027563885.1 Erythroxylum longipes
TCTTCTTTTCTCTCCCATACACGCCTACCATACTTCTGCCCATACATGCCCACCATACTTCTAAAATGACAAGTCCATAATTCCCACTCTACCCTTATGCATTCTTAATTCTTAAATTTACTCTTCTCTTCCAATTTCCATGTAATACATGAAATAATCCTCCTAAAGTTGACTTAATTAATTAACTCCAATAGAAGAATATAATTTATCTAACAAAATCACCAAAATCATTTAATCCATGCTTGCTAAAAGATTCGGGGCCTAACATTTGGAGATTACCCAAAGACAAAACTAAAGCTAGGCTTGCCTTGAAGTATAGATACCAAAAACAAAACAAGGTGGTAGCTAAAGGGTAGTGTAGTAAAATTGTAAGTAAGAAGGAAACGTCTCTCTCTAGTCGTGACATTCTACAGAAAAAGTCTAAGATGCAAAATTTTGGTTAGGCTTAGCTCCGCTTTTCTCTTCTTTTCCCTTCCCTTCCTTATATCATTCTTCATTTTAAAGCTTAAGTTACTCAAAGAACATTTTTTATCAAAACATTGTTAGAGGTGGTATAACTAGTAAGCTAGTTGACAACATGGGAGGATGGTGGTAGTTGGTAGAGATTTTTGGTAGTTAGGGTTTAAACAAGTGGTTGGGTCTTCTAATATAAAAGAAAAGGATGTTTGGTTATTAAGATAAGGCATCCTAAGTTTGGGTTAAGTTATTTTAAGAATGTAACAAAGCTTATTTGGTCTTTGGATTAAGGTGATCCAAAGTTAGATGAAGTTATCTTAGGTTTGGAATATCACATTCAAACTGGGATATGACCAGAATTAGTACCAAAAGAAATTATAAATTTTTTTAAAATTTAAATCAATTCTTAAATTATATTAATTATTTCATTAATTTTATTAATGTTAATAATTAAATTAACTCCTAATTTAAATTTTTTAAAAATATTTTTCGAAATTAGATTTAATTATATTCCAGTTAGATTGAAATTAATAATTAATTGAACTCATTTACAATTAAGAAATTTTTTTCAAGTAAATAAGAAATTTTTTTCTTAATTAAAGTTATTTACTTCAATTTGATTGAAAGAAGTTAAGTTTATTATTTGTTTAGAAATTTTTTCTTTATTAATATAAAAAATAACTATATTGATTTATTAAAATAGGTAATTTTCTCAATTAAATTTTAAAAAGTCTATTAATTAAGAAAGTTGAGCTTTCTTTAATATGTTAGAAAATAATTTTCTAATTAGTTTAGGAATTTGAAAGTAGTGATAAATAAAAAAATTTCCTAATTAATTAGAAATAATTAGAAAATTAATCTCAAATAAAGTGATAAATAAAATTTTCTTAATTAAACTTAAAAATTTTCCTTTGATTTTCAAAATAGTTTCCTTTAACATTAGAAAATAGACTTCAAAATAAATTATTTATGATTAGATTGAAAATTTTTAATTAGATTAGAATATTTTACTTGTTGAATTTTAGAAAGATTTTTTCTAAATCATAATAATTAAGAAATTTATTAAATTATTAAAGAATTTAATATAATTTCAATAGTTTTCAATTGAATTTGGAAAATTATTTTTAAATCAAAGTAGATTATTTTTCCATTCAGTGCAAATCTTCATTGATTTTGAATGTCTATTTGTAATAAAAATTTAATTTACTCAAGTATCAATGGTTTAATTTAATTTAATTTTTTAAAAGATCTAGAAATATTATTTAAAATTATACTTGTTATATGTATAACTATAATTAAATAATTATTGATTTTTTATTCATGTAATTCAATTCATATGGGAGTTAGAATTAATTCTTGTTTATTTACTTCTAGCTATGTGGGGAGGAAAGAAGTGGTTGAAGCATATACTCGGTGGTGGTTGCTGGGCGGACAATTTCAAAATGGACTCCCCATTCATTAAATAGAAGAAAGAGAAGTTCACCAATGATTGAAGAGTAGGGAGAAATTGACTTACGATACTTAGTTGACATTCATAAAAAGTCTACGTTAGTCCTATACTAAGCAAGAATTTGCCCTTTAATGCCTACAAAAAGGCCTGCCAAACCTCTTTTAAGGCATGGATTCCTAAAGGCTAAGAGCCTAGTCTTTGTTTCAAACTCAAATCAAATAGTTGAAAAAAGTCTATCCTATATTCCCCCAAAAAATGGGACTATCGGATTAGGTGAATTGAATAATAGACATTTGTTGGCATTCTAGCCTTCCTTCTCCTTTCAGGGCCTACCATATTTTCATATATTGAATTATATTTTTATATACTTTTATATGCATTGGAATGCAGGTTTATATATATGACGTTTTACATTTAATTATGTTTGATAAAAAATTAAATCTCTTATCAAATATTAATTATATGATTAAAAATGATTGTTACCTTCTATTATTACAAGAGTAAACTATAATTTTGTCAATTGTTAGACTTATTGAGTAAACTGAAAGTCGCTTTAATTCAAAAATGATTAGTCTTAAAAAATAATTTATACTTAACAAAATTTGTATGATTTGGATAAGTAGACTCGTGATTATATGAATTTATAGACAGATTTAAGAATATTATATTACATATATTTCTATAGTGAGTTATCAACTAACTCATCTAGGAATTATATAAGATGTGATTAATAAAGATGTTCTCTACCCAATTTAAGTTTAGTTGGTTTGTTAAGAAAACCCAAAATCAAATAAATTTTAATAATATCCTACCCCACTAGAGAGATAAAAGTAATCTTTTTAGAATAGCAATGAGACTATCAATTTGAATAAAATATATGAAGTAACTAAATATATGATTAAAGTCCTAATCTTATTTGCTTTTTCATGACATTTAACCAATTATTTATTTTCCTCAAATTTAACAATTACTTATTACCTCACATTTATATTATTTTGAGTAGTAGTTACCTTCATTTAGTATGTTTGGTGCTTATTAAACTAAATTTTTTGTACATAAAATAGATTTTTGAAGAGTTCTTAAAGATGGAAAGAAAAGTTGTACATCCATTAAAAAATCCTATTATAATCCATGTTTTGGTATTTAGTGACAAAGTTTGAGAGATAGGTTAATGTCATATGGATGAAAAAATGTAAGGACACTTTTAGAATTAACTAATGTCTCATAAACATTAAGTGAATATATAAGATGGATGCCAATGGCATAATAGTATAATACATATTTTTGTATAAAGTAGAGCTAAAAAGTATAATACTTTGAAAGAATTATTTCACTCAATTTTACCTTATTAAAAGTGTATTGAAGGAATTTTCTTAAATATGATAATATTTATCATTAGAAGAAAATATTTGCATGACTTTTCTTGTCAACTATTTGATCAAAGCTTATACAAATAGTTTGTGTATATCGTATTAAGAAAGAATTATATTTAACATAAGTGACAAGAATACCTAGTTAGATAATAAAGAATATCCTTTTATACTATGTTAGTTAAATCAACATAATGAGAAACATAAAGTTACATACAATGATATATTTATCTTTTCTATTATGAACCTTATGAAACTTATTAGGTTAAAAGATGATCATATCGACATTTAGCTAAATGATGACTATGATATTGAATTGTTAAATCTTATACATACTATGTATAAGATGTAATATCAATTCACAAAAGAACAACTACCTATATTTCATTAAACTTATTAATGAATATATATGATATATTCATATGTATTAAATAAAATATTAATCTAAAATTTTGAATGGTTCAAATCATTTAGATATAAGTAGAAACTATGCGTTAAGACTAATAAAACAGTTTGATAAGATTGATATGGTGAGTTTTATATTAAAATTGTCTTAATTATCTATAAACAATGGGATTCTCTAGTAAATATCTCCACAACTAAGCTCTATAGCAGTATGGATTTTTATAAGGAGCAAATTTACAATTTGAGATATTGTGTCATACAATATTTATTTATTTTATAGTTATGCCTTAACATAAGAAATTACATTTTTTAGTTCCATACAAATCAATTAGTACGCTTCCATATAAGATATGGAATGGTAGTAAGACTTTAAAAGAGTCAAAGTTAATGATTTAGGAATTTGATGCCTAGTTAAAGCATATATTATCTAATAATTTTAGAACTATTAGAACTAAATTGAATGATATAAAGTTATGAGATATCAATTTGGGTGAGATACAATTTTACTAAATAAATTTTTTATTTTAGCACATACTTATATTATAAATGTTCTCAAGATAAGTAGTGGAAGTAAGATGGAGTTTATGGAGTTTGGAAGAGTTCAAATCTCATAATGAAACATATAAAAAGAATTAGTGCTTTGTCTAATACATTTGATGCATAGTCAAAGCATTGAAAATTTCATATTCACAATAAATTCAAAGAGTTTGTTTTAAAGATAATTGTAGATTTATCTTGTTTATAAGAAGATAAATGAGAATCTAGTCATACTCATTAGTGTTCATATATAATGAAATATTGTTCATAAAATATAAAAATTCATATTTTCTATTGGTAAAGATTTGATAGTCTAAAAACAACTCTATATTGGATATAAAAGGGTGACAACATAAACTTTAGGAATAAAGATAGATATAAAAGTTGATTACCTATTCTAATATAATTGCATAGAAAATATGGTGTCTAGTATTTAAGATATCTTATTAATAAATATATCTACTATTTTGTATATAAGTTCATATTTGAGTTCAAGGTTATATAGAATTTAACTTTAATTTTGCAACAACAAAAGTACGTCGTAGGTAAGGTATACTATGCTCTAAACCATATTATTTTAAGTTAGAAAGATTTTAATGTAGGATTAATTTATGATTAAGCCATAATAGTTTTTATTTGATGGAAATGTTTATTTAGACTAAGATGTTATTTAATGAACTTGATATAGTTCCTTGTATTGTTTAATTTACTATGCAACATTAAAATCATCATGTATATGAAAAGAGTTAATCATCAAGGATTCAATATATATATATGCAATTCCTCTTAATTATAATGATAATTTAGATAAAAGTTATAAGGTTTAATCAAGTGCTTCTTAAAGAGAATGTTACAGAATTCTCTCACAAAATCATTATCCCAATAATAGCATGATCGCCATATGGAGATATAGTATATAGTATAAGATACCTAAGTTATTGACCTAATGTAAATGAGAAATTATTAGTTTATGCCCTACAACTAACTAATTGTAAGAGAAAAATTATAATATGGCATCTATATTCTAACAAAAAAGATAGTGATGGGATTGGTGATAGTTTCTCAATCTTTAGTGCAGAAGATGATAGTGCTATAGTATGGTATATAAAGGTGAGTCATTTTGGTAAGTAAAATATGATTGAACTTCATAAAAGGAGCTTATTAAAGCATGAGAAACACAAGAAGGTAGACTTTTGTAATTTTTATATGTTTGATAAAAAGTTTAGTTAACCTTAAAGGATAGTATTTGATGAGCGATATCTATTGAGGCAAACATATGAAAATGATATGCTAGGGTCAACATTAAATAATACTTATTTAAAGGTGCTACAAGTAATACTAGAACAACTTGAAACAGATATTAAATGCATTGATAGTTTTACCTTGAGATACAGAACAATATCTTAAAGAAAACATCAATGCAATATCACTAAGGATAGACCAAGAAAGACCATCAAGTAGTGAAAGAGATATGATTGGAAAAACTCGATTGCATATGCTCTTACTATTAGCAATGAATATGTAACTATCTTTCAGTGGACTAAGAAAGGTAAGGAGAAAGATAGATCGATAGGAGCTATGGTGAAGCATGTGAAGTTAAACAAAATCGAAAAATGGATTGCAATTGATCAAATCTTGTTTTAAAAAAAAGCTGCATACTTTGGAGGATGTAACTGAAATATTGATCAAGTCGTTACCTGCAGAAAAGTTCAAGTATAGCTTAAACTTAGTGAATGCTCATATAATTGAGTGCCCTTCGGGGTAGGTGACATAGTAGATGTTAGAGAATTCAAATCAAAATAGATAATTATAAGACATGCCAGAAATTTTGATGGAAATATAATTTTACTAACTTTGGACATATATGGAAATAAAATTTCATTGACTTTAAATTTCTATGGAAATAAAGATTTATTGTACTTGGACTCCTTACGTATAATTTTTGTTTATATATACCTTACAAGGCTTGTGTAAGTGGTAATTGTTATTATACTTCTCTTGTTTCTTCTTACTCACAATAATAAAAAAAATTTTCCATAAGCATTGGTTGTATAGTAGCCAATTTACGTATATTATATTTTTTTACTTTATTTATTTTCCCCCTATAAGAAAAAATCTCCCTATTAAATATTAACAAGATTTTGTACTTTTTAATCTCTCTAAATCTCGTATATCAACAGGATTTTTACTCAAATAATATTGTTGTAGGTTTTGTTCTTTTTCTTCTTGTATTACTTTCATTTAAGTGACAATTGATATCACAAAATAAAATTAAAGTGAGGTGAGTTGAGCTTGGGTGGCTTAATTTGGGATTTGTTTACATAAATAATACATGTCTCATCTCATATCTTCTAATATTTACATTTAACCACTAGTTTGAAATTTTCTTAGTGAGTTTGTGATGTCAATGTTAGGAATGGCAAAATTGGTCCAACCTGTCTGGCCGGGCCAAACTTCGATCATTCTTGATCAGGACACGGGCTAAAACTGCCTCGACCCAGCTCGGCCCGACGTGAAAGTACAAAATGACGTCATTTTTTAATTTTTTAAAAAATATATATGGTCCTGGCCCGGCCCAATGCTATCCTAATTATTGTTTTGGCTTGGGCTTAATTTGTTTGGTCATCATTAAGTCATTTTTCCAAAATCTGGATAATAGTTTCAGCAATTAGTGGGTGTGAAGCCACGTCAACAAATTTGTTAACCCTCTAGCAAAATTGAATTAGTATTTTGGTATCTTGTAAACTAAATAACTACTAATGTTACAAATTTGTAAATTATTTTTGTAAAAGAATCACCTAAATCTCAGTAGATTTGAACAATGAACCATTAGCTTGTAAATACATCAATTTAATATATATTCATTTGTGGCACATTATTGCAATTAATGTTGATTACATAATTTCATAGGAATTTCAATATTAGAATCAAAATAAATAATTTAGATTTCGTTCAACTCATATGCTATTTAGGTTTCAAATATAAAATCCCAAGGAAACCTTACTTTACTTCCACACATTTAAAGAAGAAGGAAAAAAAAATTATATGTGTACTAATTCTAATTGTGAAGACCAAAGAGTGCAATTTTTGTCTTATCAAATTTGGTTACTAAATTACGGAAAGTGATATTAGATCTCTTTCGTTCGAATTGAAATTTCCCAAGTTGGTTGTCTGTATAAAACACGATACCGCACGGTACGTTTGTCTCTTTTAAATTTGTCCCAAAATACTAATTTAACACAATTATAAATTGCACGGTCGGATTTCAAGCTTGAATACTGAAATACATTACCTGGCCCTGTTTTTTTTTTTTTTTTGAAAGTCCCGAAACCAAACCATAAAGATTGTCCCCTTTTTGTTTCTTTCTGAATTATCTAATCCGGTATGAATCCATTAAAGTCATTGCGTCACTAGCATATATACTAAATCTTAGCATTAAAATCCTAATGTTTGGTTATACATTCTTAAAATTTGATGGTGGCATCTGATTCCGACCAATTACTTAAATGATGGCTCAAAATGGAAGTTAGATATCAATGAAACAGAAATCAACGAGACATAACAATTCTAACCTCAAAACTTGAAAGACGTTGACAAATTGACATCTCCTACGTCTCACTTCCTGGTGAGAGAGAAGTAGACACCAAGATTTGTCTGTGGTCCATACCCGTTTAACACCATATAAACCCTCCTTTCTTTGCCTTTCTTTTATCGACCAAACATTTCTCTCCTTGCTGGCTTCTCTTGTTTACCGACAGTTCTCCTCTTCAGTCTTCAATCGGGTCACGCTTCTCTTGTTTACCGATAGTTCTCCTCTTCAGTCTTCAATCGGGTCACCATATTGGAAGATGGGTCAGTGCTATTCTTCACCATCAACCTCTAAAGCAGAGCACGGTAGGGAGGCTTCAACAAGCTCCAGGAAAAGATGGTTGCTCATGGCTAAGGAACAAAGATCTAGGTTCTACATTATGAGGAGGTGCATTATTATGTTACTGTGCTGGCAGAAATATGGCAAGTACTAATTTTCTAACTGGGATCCCTGTGCATGTCACTTACTGTCCAATAATTGCATTCACTCTAGTAGTACAAGTTTGCAAGTATCGTCAAGGGTCTCTCCGAGACACACTTCTAAATCATGAATCAAGGTGAAACAATGATGGGGCTCCTCATTTATCCATTCTGTTTTTCTATGTACAATCAACACGAGGGTTCTACTTTTCTGCTTCATGTAAATCTTTAGTAGAAGCATATTAGTTATGGTTTACGAGTAAGATGTGAAAAAGGTAAGAAGTGGATGAAATGATCTCATCAAAACCAGGTTGGGTTCTCCAGCCACCGAGAAGAAGCTGTGTTGATGCTGATAGTGTATGTGTTGCAGGTTGGCAAGACTTGCAGGGTTTTCACGTGGAGATTTTAATATAAAGTAGAGGTATGCGTGTCGTTTGTTCTTGTTTTTAGATGAAAAAGAAAGTACAGGAAGTGGCAAAGATAAAAGACATTAATTCACATGGGGAGAATGACAGATCGTGACGGAAGGTGAATTCAGGTGCTTTTTTGTTGGACTTGCGAGACAGACTTTTGGCTTACTTGCCTGCTTTTTTCGCTGCTCCTCTGTAAAATTCATTAACTTGGTGCATGGAAACTTGATCAATGCTCGGCTCCAAATTCAAAATTCTTTTGTCAATTATATGGCTTAATGCATTTAAGCTATGTCGTGTGTAATATATGGTTGGCGCCAATTCCTAGTTTCCGCTTTATGTGGCTGACGTAATTTTGGGTTCATTTAGCGATTTGATGTTAACATGACAAGGGGAAACGGAAGCATTAGCATTAGTAATGCCATTTAGTTGAGGAGCATAAACTGTAGTTGTTATCTATCAAACATGAGGTTTGTTTTTAATCGGTTCAACGGGAACTGATGAGTTATTTAGAAAGAAAAAGATTAAAGAAAGCTTAACAGGAAAGAAAACGAAGAGACTATTTGAGAGATATTGAAAT
Source organism: Erythroxylum longipes (assembly GCA_027563885.1). NCBI lineage: Eukaryota > Viridiplantae > Streptophyta > Magnoliopsida > Malpighiales > Erythroxylaceae > Erythroxylum > Erythroxylum longipes. The sequence goes on from JAOQMS010000002.1 coordinate 15,449,703, forward strand.
ACTGTATAGATAAGAGAATTTTTGATCGCATGTATATTACGTACGTTCATGACTACAACTTTATACACAATAGCTGTCACTACCTAACTAACTGCTAGTTACAATTTAGACAATTTCTTATTCCTTCAACATCACGTCATCATCATTTCTTCTGAGCCATCGCTACTTCATTCTCCTCCTTGGCTCAAAGTATTCGCCTCTACTCCAACTAACTCTCTAAGACATTCAAACCTTGAAATATGAAATGCCTTCGTAAACAAATCAACCATCTACTCCTCTGTTCTTATAAGCACCAACTTCACTTCACCATCTTGTTGCACATCTCTCAAATAGTAGTATTTAAGCTTAAAGTGCTTAGTTCTTCCATGAAATATTGGATTCATTGAGATGGCAATAGCTGCTTGATTATCAACATACATCTTCGTAGGATTCTGCACAATCATTTGCAAATCCGACAGTAGTTTCCTAACCCAAATTGCTTGTTTTGTTGCTGAAGTGGCTGCAACCAGCTCAGCTTCAGCTGTCGATAACGCCACCACTTCTTGCTTCTTGGAACTCCATGAAAAGCAAGCTGATCCGAGAGTGAAACAAAAACCTGTAGTACTCTTCATGTCCTCCGAAGAACCTCCCCAATCACTATCCACATAACATTTCAAATTGCATGTTCCAGTCTTCTTATAACATAGTCCATAATCCAAGGTACCTTTCAGATACCTCAAGACTTATTTAACAGCAACTAGATGCAGCTTCCCTGGATTGCTCATGAATCTAGCAAGCACACTCACAGCAAATTGTACATCTGGTCTAGTAGCTGTGATGTACATGAGGCATCCAATCATGCTTCTATACCTCCCACTATCAACCTTTTCATGCTCACCATTCTGCAGCAAACTCTGTTTTGGACACATAGGAGTTGAGACAGGTTTGCATTGATCCATCTGAAACCTCTTGAGCACATCACATATATACTTCTTCTGGCTCACAAAGATCTGTCCTTTCATTTGACTTACCTCCATACTCAGAAAATATTTCATCAAGTCGAGATTAGTCATTTCGAATGTACTCCTAAATTGAAGCTTCAGATTGCTGATTTGAACACTTGAGCTTCCAGTTAAGATCAAATTGTCTACATAAATAGAAACTACAGTTACATGACCTCCTTCAACTCTTACATAGAGTGTAGGTTCACTGCTGCTCCTCTGAAAACTGATTTCTAACAGGAAATTATCCATCTTCGAGTACCAGCATCTTGGAGCATGCTTCAGCCCATATAATGCTTTGTTCAACTTGTATACTTTTCCTTCTTCTCCCTTGATGATGAAGCCTTCTGGTTGTTCCGCAAAGATCTCTTCATGTAACTCTCCATTCAAAAAAGCGGATTTAACATCCATTTGATGCACCTCCCATTCCTTTTCTGCAGCTAAAGCCAAGATCAATCTTATTGTCTCTAACTTTGCTACAGGTGAAAAGGTCTCAATGAAGTCCACCCCTTCAATCTGTGCATATCCCTTCACCACTAGACGTGCTTTATATCTGCTTATAGAGCCATCTGGGTTCATTTTGAGCTTGAACACCCACCTAAGACCAATTACTTTTCTGTTGGTTGGTCTGTCAACAAGTGTCCAGGTCTTATTTTTATGAATCATGTTCAACTCCTCCTGCATTACACATTTCCATTTTGCATTTTTTAAAGCCTCCTGCGCATGAGAAGGTTCACATACAGCTGCATTGCTTCTTTCATAGATGCCTGCCAAGCTTCTTGTTCCTCTTACAGAAACATGGTCAATATCTTCTTCTTGGTTCTCATCATCATCTCCATCTTCTGAAATTTTATCATCAATCATAGAAGGATCAGTGAAATTCATACCTGTATAGTATTTGTCAGGTTGCTCACTATCTTCTGTTATTGGTTCTTATTCTGATCTCTGTCAATTCCATTGTTTATCTTCAAGGAAATGAACATCCTTACTCACCTTAACTTTGTTCAAATCAAGGAAATAGAGTCTGTACCCTTTTGTAACTTCTGAATATCCCACAAAGATAGCAGGTTCACTCTTGCTGTCCAGTTTTCCCCTTCTGATTTGTGGTACATGAGAATAACATAAGCTTCCGAAGATCTTGAGATTCTTGAGCTTAGGCTTCACTCCACACCACATTTCATATGGTGTCTTTCCATCAAGAACTCTGGTACATAGCCTATTCAGTAGAAAACAGGCTGTGCATGCAGCTTCTGCCCAAAACTTCTTGGGAAGACCCTTCTCCTCTAGCATACATCTCACCATTTCCATGACTGTCCTATTTCTTCTCTCCACCACCCCATTTTGTTGAGGGGTGTAAGATGTTGTCAGCTGATGCTTAATCCCAGCTTCTCTGCACAACAACTCAAATTTCTCTGAAGTAAACTCTCCTCCATTGTCAGTTCTTACTGACTTGATTTTCCTACTGCACTGATTTTCTACCAGATTCTTAAAATCCTTAAAGATGTCAGCTACTTCTCCCTTGCTTTTAATACAATAAAGCCAAGAGTATCTGGAGTAATCATCAATTATTAACAAAAAAAACCTGCTGCCACTCAAGGATTCTTCAGGCATTGGTCCACACACAACCAAGTGAATCAATTGCAGTATTTCAGTAGCTCTCCATGATGATCTACGAAATGGGAGTCGAGCTTGCTTCCCCTTAAAGCATGTTGTACACTGAGATCCATCACTCAGCTCTACAGGAAGGTCATCTGCCATCTTCTTTCTTTCCATTTCTTCAAGTCCTCTCATATGAAAATGTCCCAAACTCTTGTGCTAAAAATCTGTCACTGAGCATTACTAACCATTGCAATATGTTGAACATCTTCCATTTTCAGAGAAAAGCATTTATTTTTCACTTTAACTCTGAGAATCTCCTTTCCAGTTGGATCTATGATTCTGCACTCATCATTTTTAAAGAACACCTTAAACCCCTTTTCAATGAGTTGTGCAACACTAAGAAGATTATGGTGAATCTTAGGCACAAAAAGAACATCTGAAATTGTGTTAAGACCTTCTCTGGTACAAATCTCAACTACTCCTTTCCCTTCCACTAAAATGCACTGACCATCTCCAAGCTTGACATTTGCATGGAAAGATCTATCCAGCTGCTTAAATATACTAAGATTGGAAGACATATGACTTGTGCAGCCACTGTCTATGATCCACTCTGTTGAGGGTGACTCCACCAAATCACAGGTAACAACAAAAAGTTGTTCCTCTTCTTCGACAACTTATGTTTCAGCAGTAGAGTGTTCAGACTTATGCTTACAAATAGCCTCCATATGACCCTTCTGATTACATTTTCTACATATTACATCAGATCTTTTCCAACATCTGAAAGCCAAATGATTTGACTTACCACAATGAGGGCAAGGATTATACTTTGTATTTTTATCACTAGACTGCATCTTCGATTGCCCCTTTTGTTGATTCTGGTTCTTCTGTGCCTTAGAACCTCCCTTCGACCACTTCTTCTTGGACTTCTCTTGCTCAACAGTCTTTGTGGATGCCTTATAAGCCCCCTCTGAAGTGTCACCCTTCCTTATTAAATGCCTCTGCTCCTGTGCTTGCAGAGCACTTACAACTTCAGCTAGCTTAATACTGGACATGTCCTTGGAATTTTCCAGAGAAGCAATAGTTGCTTCATACTTCTCTGGAACCAAGATCAGCAACTTTTGCACAATTCTTTCATCTTTAAATTCAACATCAAGAAGTTTGATCTGATCAGCTAGTTGGCACAATTTTTCGGTATACACTTTGACAGACTCACCATCTTTCATCTGTAGTCTATCAAACTCTCTCACAAAGTTGAGCACTTTCATATGCTTAACTCTCTCATCTCCCTGGTATTCTTCCTTCAAGAAATCCCATATTTTCTTTGCTGAATCCATCTTCATAATTCTTGTAAAGATGGAGGGAGCTAACGCCTGATACAAGCAAGATCGGGCTCGAGCTTTCTTGGTGATCCTCTCCCTCAACCACCTCAGCTGAGATATTGTCGCATCTTCCGCAGGCACCTCAACGGTGTAGTCATCTTCAACAGGTTCCCAAAGATCCTGTCCTTGCATGTACACTTCCATTTTGATTGCCTAAACTGCGTATCCTTCACCATTAAACACTGGAGGCTGCAGGCCTTGAGATAAGTTCTCAGCTATCTCCGACAAACTTCTCTAAATCACAGCACTCTAAGAATAATTGCCAACGTCAGATCTTCAAGAAAGCTCCTTACACAATCACACACTCACAGGTCCCTCAAGAAAAGAAATGGTCTGATACCAATTGTAGTTGTTATCTATCAAACATGAGGTTTGTTTTTAATCAATTCCAGTGAGAAACTGATGAGTTATTTGGAAAGAAAAAGATTAAAGAAAGCTTAACAGGAAAGAAAATGAAGAGAGTATTTGAGAGATATTGAGATACTGTATAAATCAGAGAATTTTTGATCGCATGTATATTACGTACGTTCATGACTACAACTTTATACACAATAACTATCACTAACTAACTAACTGTGAGTTACAGTTTAAACAATTTCTTATTCCTTCAACATCACGTCATCGTCATTTCTACTGAGCCATCGCTACTTCATAAACAAAACCTGAGAGCAAAAAGTGTTGGAACCTCCTCGACTTGGAGTTTAATCTCTGCAGTAAAGGAACACAAGAAAGCTGTTGTTTCATATGATCTAACAGTGGCAGTCCGTTGTGTATATATATATATATCTTTTCTGTATTGACAAGGGACCGAGGGGGTCTCGCTTAAAAATCTTTGTAGAACATGAACATGGGTTCTGACAGTGGCAACATCTAACCTTATGGGAATGCTGATTGGCGACCCCATGACTAGAAATTGCTTAAATGTCGCATTTTATCTGCTCCTATTTTTGCAACCATCTTGCCTAACTTTGCCCTCTCAAATCAATTATTATTAGCAACGTTCAATAAATTTAATACATGATACAAGACCAATTGAATATCATGTCAGGTGTATAATCGTCAGTTGGATAGCCATCACATCATTCAAGGATCCATCCCCGTCCATCTAAACCCTCGTTAGCTTCATTTAACAGCAACTTTTTCTCGGTATGTATGCATGTATGCATGTATGCATGTTTGAGGCTTAAGGGTATTTACACACAACATAGATCCATCTCTAAGTTCCGCGATTGGGGCATCTACAATTAATATATAACTAGCCACTCAATAACTGATCAGTGGTACTGAAAGAACCGCTTCACCATTTCTCCAATAATGATCTTCATATTAAGCCATAGGTACAATGCTAAGGCAACAAAACATTAAGATAATTTCACTCATATAAAGTCAATCATGACCAGCGTGACAGTCGGAATTGCTTTCAACAGTTACAAATGATTCATATACTTGGTAACGTATATATCGACCAAGGAAAAAAGTAACGTAAACAGGCAACACACATGTACTGTGCAAGTGCACCGATCCTGACCAGTCTCCGCAACTTCTGCTTGACTGGATTAAATATCTTCTCATGCTTCATCTACTAGGCGATTTTTTTTTTCCAGACAGGTGACACAGGTTAGAAGTACCATGATTCTGGTTTTCGTAGAACATCAACAAACAGAAAAGTCTTTAAATAGACTTTGCATCGCCCTTGCTTTTGCTTTGTAGAAATTCAAATCTTAGTGGCAATGTAAAGATGCCTTCTTCAAGCTCATAAATACCATTACTGAAACAACATAATGAGAGCTTTTTGCAATTTTCTTCAAGCTTTATATTTAATATACCAACCTCCTTTTTGTTGTTGGTTGGTGGCAAATTGAATGCCCGCCCTCTTCTCTCTCACACATATTAAGTGACGATGGCCTCAGTCGCAGAACGCATCTTCACTAGCAGAAACAAAATCCCATCTTCTACATGTCCACCTCGCTTAAGTTCTTTTCTGCACCTTCGGTACCTTCCATGTACATAAGTTCTACTCGCTGGAGTCACTCGGGGCCTCTTTTCTTTTGAAAGCACTCTTCTCGATTTTCCCAGTCTCTTGCATCTTTCTTTATGCTAATTACCAGTTTCCGCGGTTATTTATGCCATGTACTTGTATTTTGATATCAAATTTGTTTCAGGTCTTGGATTCACTATCTATCAGAGGACGACGAGATGTTGGTGCGGTTCAATCACAGAGCAGTGTTCTACATGTAGAACTGTGTTGTTTGATTGAGCCGTGCCAATATCACGGCTCACTGTTAGATTAATAACTTTTATTCTCCTCACCAATGTATGCAACTGCCTGCTTAATTTTTTCCGGCCTGCAGTTTGTGTGCATTTTAAGGCGATGAAGGCTTACTGTTGGATGCCATACTATGCACATTACGAGCTCTCTAAGCTCTATGAAGTTACATGCATGGTCATTTGCTGCTTTAAACATATTCTGTTTCATATTATCTATTTCGTGTTCACATGAAACCATCGGTGGTATACAATCTATCTACTTGAAGAAGAAATGCACAAGTATATATGGCATCAGTCAATTGTCACTTTAAGGCTACACTCCAAAGGGTGCATTATCTCTTCTTCTATTTTTGTTCTTTTTGTACTTTTTGGGGTATGTTTAAGATATCATGTGACCTACATATGTAGTTTGGATGCGCATTCCCTTTGGTTCCAAAAGATCATAATCATGTGGCGGCCAGCAAACGCGCTAAAGAGACGTGTTTGCGGTAGGTAAGGTTAGAAGGCAGATATGAATTGTGTTCTTTTTCTTTTTAATTCTGTAAAGGTTGACCACTTTTCTGGAAAGTTGGTGTTAGTAGGTAATAGAGATTCAATCTGTTAAAGCTGTTAATCAATGCTTCCATTAGATGCTTGAAACTGAAACGCTTTGTCATAATACAAACATTTCTAGAAAGGTGGACATGAACTACAGGAGCAAAGATTGAACATTTTTAGGCACTTGTTACCTTTTCTTTTTTTTTTAAAAAAAATTTTCCTTTCCGGTTTGCAAGTGCTTTGCTATAGGGTCTATCAGATGGCCAAATATTTCTTTATTCGACCATCCAATTCAATTAAGTCATCAATTGATAGTGTAATCCTCAATAACGAGGCTACTATGATCTAATGGATGTTCAAGCATGAAATTTACCAAATAAAGAGCAAATATACGTTTAAGACCATTGTAGCCACAATAGTTAAGCGTGAGTCAATAACCAATGCGTTCTTTCTCTATATGCAGGGAATTTGTAGCTTGGTTGGTTATCTCCTTGAGAGCTCCATGTTCAAACACATAGACGGGGAATTTGTAGCATGGGCAAAGGGAAATGCTAATAAGAGAAAATAACACAAAAAAGTCATCGCTATTGACTAAAAGGAAGACAGTTAACAGGTCCATTCCATGTAGGGCATTCAGTTATATTAAGTATAAGACAGCCAAAGCTGCCTAAGAACATAAAACACAACCTATTTATGTTCTCACTGTCCGTGGCAGAGAAGCAACAATATAGCTCTCCAACTGTTCAAAGAATGATTATTTGAGACCACCTGATTCTTCTTTAACGTTACCTGAGGTTGGTCACCTCTTGTCGAAATGTACATGGGCCCCGGTAGCCTCTATTTTCCCTCTTCACTATACTTATAGTTTACCATTCTGTAAGTTAATAATTGCATTTTCCACATCAACACGGGTATGTTCAAAGGACCTCATATATACCACCTTTCCCAAGTTACCCTTCTTGAGCTTGAAGTAAGGTGGACGGTTCCTCACAAAGCTGCACTCCATATAGCATTTTGGTCTTCACCACATCGCTTATGAACCTCCATCATCCTATCGACAGAATTGCAGATCCCACCACATTTCAAATCAAACGAGGCTGCACAATTGATCTCCACTTGAGCCTTCCACATACAATCCGCTGGAGGAAAATTACATCAGAACTTTGCAACAAGTTCTCTCATAAGAAAAGCAATAGATAGTTACTTCTAAGCATTTTTTTTGTCATCTCTTTTGCAGAAACATAATCAGGTAGGTGTAAATTCTGTCTCATTGCTTTCGACTAAACTTTGCACCAGACAAAAAGTTAGTTCGGAGCTTAATATGACCAGGAAAATTAGAAAATATAAATTGGCTTTGCAGCATTGAACTGATGATACATAATCAGCAGCTATTAGAGCCTTGAAAGCGGTGCTTAGTGCTCATAGATTACATTATTATTGAATTCTAGGCTAGAAGTTTAAGGGCATCTAGATTACCAATGACATTTCAGGATGAACTGGGATGCACATCACAGTCCCCACACTTTACAGTGAGGTGCCCTACGTACTGTGGCTAACAATTACAGCTATGTCAAAAGACCTCCAACCTTTTGTTGGTTTCTTTCCTTCCATGTTTTTGTTGCAGTGTCTTCTCTTTAATACGCTAGCTCAGTTTCACATTTTTTCTTACAGGTAGATAAATTAGCGTCCTAACTGTGATTAAGATACATCAGTCCAAAACAATTTAAAGGGTCTGTTACTATTTATTTGCAGTTTATTGTCAGAGTAAAATGGAATCTCAACAACACTGATAACCTCTCTCTTCAAAGCTATGAAATTCAACTCCGTGTGTTTCTTGTTCCAATCATCGGTTGTTCTGCTTAAGACCAACTATCAACTCAAGTGATTTTCATGGATACCATAGGAAAAATATAAATTAGTATGAAGCAACTCCAATCTACCTGGTGTCGTTCCACAACAGAGTCTCTTGTCATCCACATGCCTTATATCTAAACCAATAAACCAAGATCCCAATGAAACATCTTCATTTGCATATTTGTGCAGCACATGCCTGAGATGAATGAAAAATAGAAGTATTGTGACAAGAATATGGCAACAGAAGATTCTGATCACCCACTTTTATATTGATGTTATATACCACTAAAATGAGTCCCTAAACCTCCAGATCTTTGGTATCAAACATGTGAAACAGCAATAAGAACTTTTTACTCCAGTTGCTCTAGCTCTCCAATGGACTACCTCACTGGTTCTAAACTATGTAGCTCATGTGATAGAAAGTTAAAGGAGGTTCAGAGATCATTTTAACAGAATAGTTCCCAACTTACTGGTTCGCAGATATATATGCTGCCAAATCTTTTGATATGGCATAAATTTGCCCAGCTGCATGACGGAAATAACTGTTTCCCAGCACACCGAATTTCCAGTGCTCTGGTTCATGATATTTCACTCCTCTGTTCCAAGGACAAGTAAGATAATGCATTTTACAAATACAAAACTGAATACAAAAGCTTGATCTCTGAGCTTACTTTTTAGCAACTACAGGGCCATATTTCATGCAACCAATATAAACCCGAGGTTTCATGTGGTGTCCAGATAAGATAGAAGCAAGAATCCCTGTGGTATATTGAAGAGAATAAACTTAATTAGACAACCACAAATACTGCAGATGCAAATAACAGAAAGAATACACTCATGTTCTGCAAGTTCACTCCTTTATCAATTGTGATATATGATTTGAGAATTTCACCCTTATTTTTCATGAATCCCTCATAAAAACATTCATCATGGCCACCACAAGCTTGTGACCATTAGCTCTTTCAAGTCTCACTATAATAATAGAAGTCTGTAATGACCAATTAAAGGAGTATCATAACTGCCATATTATTGCGCAACATTGGGCAGTAGATTAACCATATGAAGATGCATATGGTCATCTGAAAGTGTAGATTTCATAATAGATATCACAGAAATCAATCCTGTACAAATTATAAAAGAAGCTAGGAATTGAACAATCACAAGACGATCAAACTTCTCGTTACCTAAATTGACATGAATGTCATCATCAACTTTGACGTAAAACTCTGCATCCCACAAAGCAACCGCTGCGGCAAAGTAAGTCTTTGTCTTTGCTGATAATTCCAAGTAGCCCTCTGCGTGTTCCTGCTTATAGGTTGTGATAGTAATAGGTTGTAAATTGATAATGACTATTACAAGTAAATGAAAATGTTATCCAGCTATTAGAACAGTATGATTCAAAGGACAAGAAAATAAATTACCAGCTTCATAAAATCTCCATGTACCATTTCTTCTTCATCAATAGCTTTGTCAAGAACGCCACCAGCTGTTGTGCTTCAGAAAGTGTTGCATCTAATAAATACTCATTTTTGAACAAATGTAGCACATTCCATGGCAAACAAGTTGCTTGACTAATTAGGGATGAGACTGGTAAGGTAATCTGAATAGTTTAGATCTTTGAAAACTATGTATGCACCTATTTGAATGTGTAAATGGAAAAATGAGGGCTGCCATAAATTATTCACTTTTCCCTTTAAATATATTCACTTCTTCCAATACTCACTGTAATTGATATAAAGAAAGCTTAACAAGAAGGATTCTATTCTGTTTTCTTTTTTTTTCATGATGCTGGGATTTCTCATTTAACAACCAACAAGAATCATGTAAAATAGGAGCACCTCATTAGGTAAGCAATTGCACACCTAATGTAGCATCATGCATACAAGTGACTGACAAATGAAGAATGTCCTGCTTCGGTAAAATGCATATATGTCCTGCTTCTGTAAAATGCATATGTTCGAAACTTTCTAACCGTGGAAGAAGCAGGCTCTCACCTGTGACCTATAACAAAGCGAATGATTACGCCCTTCTCCTTCTCCAACTTTTTTCTGTCCTCACCTATTCAAGATTGCATAACAGGATTCCTTCATCATATATATTATGCAAATAGCTAAGAGGAATTTATGATTCCTAACAGTACAATGACAGAAACAAGAAAACAAGAACTGTAAACCATGTTCACCTTGTGGCATCCAAGTTGCACGAACTGAATCTCTTCTTTTCCGGCTACTAAAAGCTGTATAAATTCCTATAACCATAAAGTACTTTCTTGTCACATTGTGTGATGGAGGAGGACCATTCAACAAAGACTGGTGCTCTGCCTTTGCAGCAGCTAATTTCATCTCTAAGTTTGTGATTTTATCATCTAGAGTCCTACATTTCACAAAATGTCTTATGGTTTCCATTCAGGTCACAAAAGCAACCATAACAAGAATCATTTGAGCTCACCGAAAATCATACTGCCTCTTTGAAACTTGCCAGAGATTGTTGAATTTTTGCTTCACAGCCGTCTAAATACAAAAGAATTGTGGAGCAAACATGGTTAAAATTAGGTTAAAAGAAGAAAGGTTGATTGGATAAAATGAAAAGCTAAATCTACATGATGAGAATTCTAATTACGAAGACTTTATAGGGGAAGTTAACTTTTTAAAGCCATCATACTAGAAGTTGTAACTTTTGCAGTAAAGAAACGAGAGAGACTAGAAGAGTAGCTGCAAGGGATAAGAAAGTAGAAAGGTATATTTACCGCTAAACATTTTAAGTAACAGTGGAAGACTTCTTCATACCAGATTAAACATGTAATTTTAATACCAAGAAACTTAATAATTTCCAACAGAATAGTTAAGTTGACAAAATTTTAAATAAGACTACTTTTTTCCGACAAGAAAATCATGACGGAGGAGGTGCTTCAAGCCATGAATAGAAGGCACTTACAAGTTCAAGTTTACAGCCCTCTGGTTCTAAAACTTTTCCTTCAGGTACTATCCACTTCCTGACACAGAATTCTGGGTCACTTCCATACGAAAATGACAAAAGTGATGGACATGACGAATGCTACAGAAATGTTAAGCTCATGAAATTTCAAAACAAAACAAAACAAAACAAAAATGATGGAGCGTGCTGAAAATTGGTAAAGGTAATGAGCCAAACAGAATTAGTTAGTATCTTAAAACAAAAATTAAAAGACAAAGCAAAACCGAGTCCAGTCCCACAATGCTGCATACTCTTTAATCTTTTGAACGAAGGAAATAGCCGCAACTTCATGGGCAGACATTCAGAAAATCGTCCCTAAGAACAAAGACGTCTTCGATTGAACCTCCACTGACAATTTGACTTACTTTAGTAGAAGTTTAAGAAGTTCTATTAATCAAAACTAGAACCGATAATTGGAAGTTCGCGCACTGCGTTTTGTCTGGTCAAGGTTAGGATAGTGTCGGCGGACCGAGTTAAGCGAAAAAAGGGAAATAAAAATAGAGAATATGGAAGCGGATATTAATTTCACGGTAGTCAAATTCTCAGATAGAAGAGGGAAAAAGAATAATCAAGTTAACATATGGATTTAAAAGTGAAGGACGATAGAATGTTGGAAAGGGGTGAGTTGCAACAATCAAGATACTCAATTGACTTAAATCCATCACATTGTCAATGCAACCATATATGGCTAAAACTGAACAGAAGCAATGGAAACCCAGCTGGCAGATTACCTGTTAGTGAAGAACATCCCAACAAAGAAGCTGCTAAGCCAAAGTAAAAGAGCCAAATTCCTTGGAATGACATTTCTAGCAGCACCCTCATTCACTCCTCCTCTAGTCTTTGTCACCATAACTTCCACCACCAGCTTAAAGAATGAAATTGATCAAGACTTGAAGAAAAAGAAGCAGGAGGATCAGAGCAAGAATCGATGTTGTTATGCAAATGGACGGATTTGTCTATCCTCCCTGCACAGGAGGAGGGCAAGATAGAGAACATAAACAATGAAAGCACCCACTAACTGCACTCTTAAATATTCTCAAAATTTTACACAACAGAGCGTGAGCGACGTGCCTCAACTCTTATAACCATAAAAACCGATAATGCAACAGGAACACCAATTTCGTGGACGTTGGAACTGGTACCTCATATCAATACAACCGCCCTAGAAAACATCGGTTGAAACGAAAGTAGAACAACGAAAATTCCTAGGTCTTAAACACCCTTTTTTTCATTACATTGCTTTCAAATGTCTGCGTTGTTATCAATTAATTCTAAATTGATCTCATCTATTATTTTAAATTCAATCTATATAAAATAAAACTTATTGTCAATTTAATTATAGAAAAAAAATCAAAATTAATCTAATAGTAAATTTCCAAAATGAATAAAGAGTTTTTATTTTAGCAACTGAAACCCTTTCGTTTTGTAATCTTTTTAACATTAAAAGCAATATGTTCCGTGGACATAGGTTTGCCGTTTGTTTGAGTTTCTTGTAAAAGGATTACTTGTACTCTGCATTTTGTAAATTAATCACCAATTAAGAAAAGGTCTTTTATAAGAGAGAAACAGAGTCTCCTAAACTTGTGTGATTTCTAGGTTTGAGAAGGGAAGTCAGGATTGCGCAGTAACTGAACTAAAGTTTCTTTAAAAGTTTGAGACTTATTTGCATAACGACATAAATGAGTCAAGGTTCAAGTCCTTCCGTGTTTATTGATTCTCTTATATTTTACAAGATTATCTTTCTTTATCCATTTCAAGTAAACAGTTGCAAGCACTGTAATGTATACCGTACCGTACCGGCCGGAAAACGGTACGGGAAATGAAGCATCGGTACCGGCCAAAAATACCGGCCGGTACCGGCGTTTTCCGTTAGGTACCGGACGGTACCTAACATACCGGTAAATACCCGTTAATTCCGGGAAATTGGAAATGTTGAGGGACCTATTTGCAATTTCTGAAAATTTAAACCTAATACTACCCCCGTC
>JAOQMS010000002.1:15472920-15485345 GCA_027563885.1 Erythroxylum longipes
TATTATTAGTCATATAAATTCAAATTATAAATAATAAAATATTAAATTAAAATAAGAAAATATAAATTAAATAAATTTAGTAAATTAAATATTTCATAAAAAATATATTATTAGTCATATAAATTCAAATTATAAATATTAAATTATTAAATGAAAATAAAAAGACGATACGTTGAACTTGTTTTCTATTAGTTGAGGGTATAATGAAAAATAATGATTATCAGAAAGTTATTAATAGAAAGTAGAATTTCTACCACAGAAGTACTTTTCTATTTTTACTTATTGATTTCTGTGGTGGCACCGCACTTTCTTTTAACCTCTAGTTATTTGTCCGCAGATCTAAACATATGACTACGGTAAAAATAAATACTTATTCCCACCGCATCGCAAATTCAAACGCATCTATAATGTAGTCCGGTAGTAAAGCCCTTGTCAACAATGGCTAAAAGTTGGCTAGTGCTGTCTCCAGCGCAAATGCTAGCTGCGGTACGACAACTTGGCATGCGATTGTAATGGATCAAGTTCTGATGCAAGTATTACTTTTTTCCGTGCGAAGGAAGACTCATTTCACACAAAAAGAAAATAAATGCACACGAAAACTTGTAGGCGCTATAAGGTGTAAAGAATAAGCCTAAAGGACATTCAATTGGTAGTTCTCTAGTGGAAAAAACCACTTCTGATTGTACTACAATTTCTTTTCAGGTGTGTAAAAAAGGGATGGGGATTTAAGCGGTCCTTTGGACAGTTGGAGGATGCTCTCCTGATCAACATGCTCAAAGAAGTAAAAATGAATGGGGAATTTTGCTAAAGAGAAATCATTGTTGTTCCCGTCCGCAAAAGGGGCTAATGATACCACTTGCTGGAGTTGCGAGGCGCTTCAACTTTGAACCCTCGTCTTTATATAGAGATACACTAAGGCAAAAAGCAGAATCTGTCCATAGAAATGGAACAGAATAATTGTCTTCCTAACTTTATAAACTTTGTGTTCAGTTCGGATGGTTGTAAATGGAATCTTGAATGTTGCAAACAGCCATATACTGATTGCATAATTTGTCCCCCCGGATGAAAAAGGAATACCCCTTTTTTGTTTTCAAGCTCACTTTACAAGGTGGTGATCACTATCTTCAATTTATTTGCCGATTAAGACTTGTTGGCAATGTAATTGCACTTCCATGAGAGTTGCATGCAGAAAGTGAAAACGCCATGTTTCTGATTCAGGTAGAGATTAAATAAACCTGCAACTACGTTCTCAGCGACACCCTCAAGATAAGAACTCGAACAAAGATGGATAGGATCCCTTTCGTGATGCTATTGCGTAATGGTCTATCTACTAACTAACCCCAAATGACCGAGAACTGAAAAACGGTGATGAACCAATACATAGATAAACGAATAATAACAAAGAAGAATAGAGGGAGAGAGACAAACATGAAGTACTAACATTAAAAAATAAAAATGCAAAAACAGATAGGAAGATGCTGGGTTGGGATGTAACCAGTTTTAAATTTTAAATTATTTCAAAAATTATTATTATAAATTATATTATAATAAATAATAAAAACGTTATTTTTCTTTTATTATTCTTATTATTTTAATTGTTTTCAAATATGATAAGTGTAATTTTCTTATAATTTGTTATTTTAAAAATAATTGCTTAAATTTTTATAAGTTGTGCTAATTTTATATTGGTTATTATTATTAACTATATTATTATGGTTAAAAATTATTATTATTCTTTAATTATTCTTATTAATTTAATTGTTTAAAGTTTTGATATTTATTAATTTTCTACTTACTCTAACACATATTATTATGAAATTATTTATTAATTAATGATATCAAAAAATATCATTAAATTCTTGATTATTTTTAATTTGAATCATAGCGACAATAAGCAAAAAAATTAGAAACTCTGAAATAACCTTTGAAAACAATAAAACTTGGCTTTCTAAAATAAAAGCTGACTTTGATTGTGGCTCTAACTTTAATATCGCCTGCAAAATTTTTATACAACACGGCATTTTAGTCGGTGGAGAAAATAAGACAAGATTAACTTTATCAGAAGATCCGGACTTCCCAAAAACACATACTACCAAACAAAATCTCGGAAACTGCCAATCTTTCTTATTATCTTCATCACTTCCGGAAAAACCTCAACAAAAAAGGGCAGTTGCAGCTTCTAGCCATATCCCCAGTACTAGAAGCAATACTAAATGCTTGTAACCTAACTATAAATAAAAGTAGATTAAATGGTAGGTAGTCACCTATTAGAAAAATGATAAAAATTAGGGTCCTTTATGACGAAGACGATGGTAACGGGTAACGGAGGCTTAGGGTATAAGGCATTTCATTACTCCAGAAAACCAGTTTTTGTTAAGATAGCATTTCTTACTTTGCTAAGCTCCCGCCCTTTGAGTGTTCTTCCAACCCCTTCACAAACAGAAAAAGAAGAAATTTGGCTCCTTGCAAGCTTCCTAGCTATCCACTCATGTGGAGGAACCATGCCATCGTCATCATCTTCTTCTTCAAATTCATTGTTACCATGGACATCATCATCTTGACACCCGTTAGCATGTCGCTGATCATCCCCAATTGAATAAACGGTACCATCATTGGCCCATGAGTCTATTCTCGCATTTTTCCCATAAATCTTTGACCAATCAGGAATATTCATAGGAGCTGATGATCGTTGGACCACTTTGGCTTCATGGGATCCCGCTGTTGTATTTGTGTTAGTTGTGTTATATCTCCGGATCATTCTTGGAGCACTAGGAAGCCTCCATGCAGCAGAAGAAGAACCAGAAGATGAGTAATCTTTAGATTTCCTTATCTTGGGACTTGAATCTTCTCGTTCTTTAATACCACTACTCACAACAGACCATACATCATCTTCCTCAAACTCTTCATTTCTCATTGATCTTCTGCTACCACCAGAGCTAAAACGAGCCTCGTTCACAACATGACCATGACTATCCGCCATCAACGTTTGCTGTAATGAAAAATAATGTGGAAACAGACAAGAGAAAAAGGAGAGGGCTTCAGCCTTGCCCTTGAGGAACTATAAAAGCACTTCCTTTGATATAAATAGATGAGGTACAAGACGAAGAGTCAATTGTGATGAGTCATATAAAATTTAACTTCCCTTTCAGACTTCAGTTGTCTTTAATGCTCTAGAAGAGAGATAAACTCACCCTTTCCCCCTGATTTTGTATTGGAAATATAAAAGGTAAAAAGTATTAGACAGTAGTATGAGGAATCTACCTTGGTATCGTTTTAATACCGGTAGAGAAGCACAACTTTGGAAAGATATCTTCACTTCAAATGGGGTAGGTTAGCAGTAATCCGGTGGAAACCACAACAAAGGAGGAGAAGATGTGAAGGTCTGGCCAAAAAATACCCATAAACAGATGGTATATAGTAAGGGCCTTAAAATGGTACACTGCAACATCATAGAAGAAAAAGACGAGAAAAAACGTTGGAGCTTTTCTTACTTTTAACGGCTTAGCTGAACGAAAATTTTATACTGTAGAGAAAAGTCAAAAGAGAAAATGATGGTGGGTGTTGCTAGAATATCAGATGAAATATAAACTTTATTTTGTCTTGTTACCTGAAAATGGACTGTGTGTAGACGGATTTGGATCGGTAAGTCCAAAAACCCACAGAAACAAATTTATAAGAAGGTGAGACTGAGAGATTCTTAGAGGCAACGAGAGGTGGCACGGAGCAGAATCCAGAAGCCAAAGTCACAACAGAGCATATTTTACCGGCTATAGAAAACAACTGTCGGTTTCTTGACATGGGGTGTATCATGTAAGTGTAAGCATTGTTAAGCAAACAGTGGAATGAAATATTGAAATACGAGTAAAAAAAATAGGTTTCTTTAGTTTGAGCGTTGAAAAGGCTGGTCTTTGATTGGAGAAGGTGGTTAAAACTTATTGGCCTTGGACTGGCCTCACAGATTTCAGTAACCTTATCCTCTAATTTACTCGCGACAACTCATCTCATCAGTCAGGCAGTCACAACTCTTTACCAGAGCCAAGAAAAAATGGTCAGAGGGTTAGTGTCAAGTATGTGAAAACGTGAAGAAGCAAAGCTTTCAAGGAGCTTGCCTTGAAGGGAGAGTTGGTGAAAAGGTAAAATCTCTTTCTTTTTTTTATAAATACATGTACAGTGTTGATGCATTGAGATATGTGGTTCGAGTGGGGGCGGTGGGTTCTTATTACTTCCGTGACTCTAACTTCTATTTATTACTTCCGTTTTTCAATGCTTTTTCCTGGGTTTGGGGGATTACGGCAGATCATGGAGCGAGAGAGAGGGGGTGTGTGGGGGAGTTTTCAAGTTTTTGGGAGCAATTAGTGTAGGAAGGACTCTGGGTAATCGGGAGGAGTTTGTTGGATATTGACCCAACAGAATCTCTGAGTAGATTTCTAAGATTGAAAACTACGGTTAACCCTGAAATGGTATAATATTATTTGGTATTCTACTCTCAATTTGGGGTATGTTTCGTACAAGTGGATAAGATTTTTGAACTTTTTATCTATTTAGGTATGAGAGGGGATCAATTCTTTCTTTCACTACTACTAAGAACTTGGTTAAGAAATGATGGGAGGAACGTTCTCTGTTCCATGTTGTGTTATTCTTGTAGTAAAACGAATCCAATTAGAATTTAAAATGCTCCAGATTTTCCGCTTGATGTGATACCGTAAGAAAGTCTTGTATTATTATTATTATTATTATTATTATTATTATTATTATATATAGAGTATAACTTTTAGAGTCATAAGGTAGTTATCGATATTAAAGTAAATATTGATTCAGAAATTATATAAAAAAAGAAGTGTTTTAAATATTTAAGATCTATTATTTAAAACAATTAAGAGATTAGTAAAAACATAATTTATCGTATCAAATTAGAATGACTTAAATAAAAAAGTGTATCATAAGTTTTATATAATCAGAAAATATCACTCAAATTTAAATATAAATTTTATTATTTAACGATTAAGTCAATTATGCTCTATGAAATGAAATATTGGCCATTAAACAAGTTTATATTCATAAGGTAACAATGGCGGAAATGATTATGTTACGTTAGACGCGCAACCTTATTAGTGTTAGTGATATAGTTTATCTTGTTCAAACTTCTTATCCTCATCCTGTACATGATATATTTCTGTTCATGTTAAACTCTTCTTCATCTTTTACATAGCTAGTTAAATAGATTCAAACCAGTAGTTTAGCGTTATCTAGATGTTCTTGTATCTGTATATATACGTTTCACTATTGCAATATAAGGTGTGAGATTCTTGTCTTTTTGCAATCACATGTTATCAGAGCCATGAACACCTCTGAAACACCGAACCAGCTAGTCATGGCAACTCAGTCTTCTCCCATCCCCACCAATATCCATCATGTCTTCTCTATAAAATTGACCAGCAAAAACTATTTATCATGGAAAACTCAGAGTGTGCTTGTTTGGTGGGAATGAAAAAGAGGAACGAGTATAGAATGAAAAGTACCGTTTAATAAGCAACTATGATTGGAGAGGTTATATTTTGATTCCCCATTTTCGGGTATTCCTCTATTCCTTAGGTAATCCAGAGAAATGGGAGTCATTTCATTGCTCTATGTTTTTTGCGAGCGCTCGCGACTCTTCTCTCCTCCATCGTCTGGCTCTAACTACACGTACCATTGAAGTATCGACTACCATAAACCAGTAAGAACATCTCTCACACTTCTGTTTCTGTTTCTGCGATACTGTTGTCTCTCTCTGTTTCTGAGATACGCAGAAGTGTAGTTTTTTTAATTGCTTGAAATCCGGCTGGGTCGAACCCTTGTTGTCCATAGTGATATGGTTTTGCAGCTTTTGCTAGAAGACACGACACACCATAGACAAGGCTTCAACAGGACGCGCGCCATATGATGTCCTCTCTCCAACCCCATCCCTCTCGCTCTCTCACGTTTAACATTTGCATTTCTTCATGTTATTGGTTTCATATGTTTGTTATGTGTCTACGTTTTTGTAGCTAGGGTTGCGGAAGATTCAGGACTCTCTTCATAGCTCTAAAACAGGAGGTGCTCCAATTCTTGTTCGGGCAGAGCAATTGTTGGAGAATTCAAGGTTGCATTTTCAAGGTGAGTTTTTTTGTTTTCTCTGATTCTAATTTCACAAATTTTGACATAGAAACTGTAAATAAAAAATGCATATGGAGCTTTTCCTAAGATTCTTCACTATATATTTGTCCTCCTATTGTTCTTTATCTATTGCACTCAGATCTGAGAGACGCCAATTGATTGCTGTTATTGTGATTGCCCCGTCAATTTCTTTGATTAACCAAGCTTCTGTATCATGTAAGCGCAATTGTTCCAATTATGCATTTGTGTGTCTCTTTTCTGTGAACTTATCAGAGGCTGGGGCTCTAATGACGTAATGAGAGTTGCCTCTAACTATGCAATCTCTTGTTCTTTAAAGAATACGTAAATCCTAAGAGGCCATTCTTGTATGGTTCAGTTGTTGTAGAAACTAAAAGGGGATATCTGTCAATCATGGACAAAAAGGATGGGTAATCATTTCTCTAGCCATTTGGGTGGCAGGTAATATCTGCTTTAATTTCTCTTCATTGCTTGTTGATTTCTTTGTCAGATTGTTCATTTGCTAGCTACATCAACACAATCCCAGATAAATTATCTCATCTTCATAGAATTGAACAGGAAGTAGTGATTGAAGGACAGGACAAAGTCTTTAAGATGTGATTGAGCCATTAAAAAGCGTTAGTGTCAATATGATTCCAACTGGTAAACAAGACATTAGGGAGTTTGGTCAATACTGCCCCAGAGGCAGTGAAAAAGAGAAGACGTGCCACCAAGAAGCCATACTCCAGGTCCATAGTCGGTGCCAATTTGGAGGTTATCCAGAAGAGGAGAACATAGAAGCCAGAAGTTTGTGATGCCGCCAGGGAAGCTGCTCTCTGAGAAATCAAGGAAAGGATCAAGGAGGCCAAGGATGAAAAGAAAGCAAATATAGTCTTGCATTTGGCGTTTTTGTTTCAACTTTTATATCATATTCTTATGTTTTTATTAAAAAAATTTTTAGCAATGACAAACCCTATGAACATGCACTTTCAATCTTTTGATTCTATTCTCTCTTTGATTGAGTCACTGATTAGCTCTTAAATTTAGAAAGAATAGAGAACTAGCCTAAGAAAGAGTAAAAGATATATGAAACACTAAAACTTATGTCAAATTATCACCATGCTCTTGCTGTGTTATAAAGGCCTTATCATTGGAAATCAAAATTTTATTGAATCTGTAATTTTTCTTTTCCCTATTTGGATTTTGGCTGGTAAATTCTATACTTCAACAATAGAAGCAAATGAAAGGAGGTGGGAGAAGATGAAAGATCGATTTCACACAGTCGTTGAATCCTTTAAAATGGTTGATGTGTAAAGTGATTGTTCAATTGTTTTTTTAACTTATCAGGCGTAGAGCAATCTACTTCCAAGAATATGACAACTTTTGTTCAATTTCCCTTTATTTCCTTGGGGCTTGGTTTTGAGTAGTTATGATTCCCTAGATCAGTTTTTTCCATTCTTTGTTGGTGGTTATGCAACTAATCAATGGCCTAACTTATTAAAGAGCTCACAATCTTATTTTCAAATTCAATTACTTATACAGCATTCTTGATTAACTCTAAAATATATTTTTAAGAAATAGGTCATTAAAAAAGTACACTATATAATCAATTAAAATATATTTGAAATTTGATATAAAACAAAATTTTAATAAATTTTTATTTCACAAAATTTTTAACAAATTAACCACCATCAATAATAATAGTAATCATTCCTTCATCTTTATCAATCATCATAATTATAATGATTATATTCATTCTCATTCCTCACTATATTCTCATTCTCATTACCGTTATCTTCTGTAAACCAAGTCTCATTCCTCACTATATTCTCATTCTCATTACCGTTATCTTCTGTAAACCAAGTGCCCCCTCAATTCTCTCCACTGTTAAACTACCAAAAACTTAATGGGTTTATTAATGGAACCTGTCCAACACCATCTAAAACTATTCCATCCTTTACCAATCCCTCTCAATTAGTTTCGAATCCTGCCTATAAAGAGTGGTTTAGCAAAGATCATATGCTTCTTTCATGCTTCTATCTTCTCTCACTGAGGAATTTTTTCCCTATATAATCGGTCTTGATTCC
Source organism: Erythroxylum longipes (assembly GCA_027563885.1). Lineage (NCBI taxonomy): Eukaryota > Viridiplantae > Streptophyta > Magnoliopsida > Malpighiales > Erythroxylaceae > Erythroxylum > Erythroxylum longipes. The sequence continues at coordinate 15,481,140 of JAOQMS010000002.1, forward strand.
TCTTTTGCTGTTTGGCAAGCCTTAGCTCACACGTTTGGAGCAGTCTCTTAAAACAGGCAACTGCAACTTAACATTAAGTTACAAGAACTCAAGAAAAATGATTTATCTGTTTCCGAATATCTTCACAAAGCCAAAAGTCGCTCTGATCAATCGAGTCTTACGGGAAGAACACTCACAACAGCAGAGTTCAATGCTATTGTCTACTGTAACATTGGTAGTGAATATCATGGCATTATCACCACCCTCAACCTTCAACCTGAACCTGTTTCGTTTCATGAGTTATTTGGCCATCTGGTTGCCCATAAAGTTCCTGTTAACAATTCACACGAAATTCCATCTGCTAATGCCATACTAAATCAATCTTTGCTCCTGTATCTGGTCACTCTACTCCTGCATCGAGTCACTCTACTGCTTCATCGCCATCCACTTTATAGAGGTCTCCTTCTCACTCTCATTCTAGGCGTTCTAGAGGCCCTTGCCAGGTCTGTGGACTGCGTAATCATACAGCAGATAGGTGCAGGTGTAGTTATGCTCCTCCTCAAAACCGAATGCCTCAAGCAAATCAAATCTCTTATGGTGGCTTTTATCCGTCTCCACCTCCATATCCTGCTGCTTCATCTCAAACACTTCCCTGGTTTCTGGATATGGCAGCTAACTACCATATTACTCCAGACATCTCCACTCTTCAAATTCCGCAAGCATACTTGGGTAATGACCAAATCCAAGTAGGTAATGGCCAAGGGCTTCCAATTTCTCACACTGGTAATGCTTTTCTCCCTTCTACTAAAGGTCCTTTAGCTTTAAAACAGGTTTTACATATCCCTCATATTGTCAAGAACCTCCTATCTGTTAAGAAATTTACTACTGATAATTCTTGTTTCTTTGAATTTTAGCCAAACCATTTTATTGTTAAGGACCAACTTACCAGGAGAATTCTTCTGGATGGCAAGAGTGAGAGTATAGAGTCTATGCTTTGCGCCCCATCTCCCTCAAATTGGCCATGGCTAGAGACGTTCCCTCTCTTCAAGATTGGCATTCCAAGTTAGGCCATCCTCACTTTCGACTTGTTCACAAAATTATCAAAACTAATCAGTTACCTTGTCTATTGTTACTAAAGACCTATGTTCTTTTTGTTTTCAAGGAAAGTTATCTCGTGTCCCTCTAGCTACGATAGCTCATACAAGTAGGAAACTGTTTCATATTGTTCATTCTGATGTTTGAGCCCTGCGCCTGTTTTTTTCAATTTAGGCTATAAATATTTTGTTTTCTTTCTTGATGACTTTACACGATTCACATGAATTTATTTTTTAAAACAGAAAAGCGATGTTTATTCTGTCTTTCTATCCTTTAAGCAACTTATTTTATGTCAATTCAACTCTAAAATAAAAGTCTTTCATTCTGATCGGGGTGGGGAATATCAAAAATTACATAAATATTTTTCCAATACTAGTATTATACATCGCATTGCTTGCCCTTATACTAATGAACAAAATGGAATTGCGGAACACAAAATCCGTCATATTGTTGACATTGGTCTCACCTTACTTGCTCAATCTAATGTTCCCTTTAAATACTGGACCTTTTCTTTTTCGATTGTTGCTTCTTGCATCAACGTCCTTCCAACCGACGTCCTCTGGAACTGTTCCTGATTATAATTCTATGCATCCCTTTGGTTGTGCTATTTATCCCCTTTTACGCCCTTATCCTCACAAATTCCATTTTCGAACTCAAAAGTGTGTTTACCTTGGTAAATCTCCTCACCATGCTGGATTTAGTTGTCTAGATATCTCCTCTGGTTGCATCTTTATTTGCAGGCATGTCAAATTTGTTGATAATGATTTTCCCTTGTCTTGCGTCCTTATCCTTTTCTTCTCTTCCTCAAGGGTCGCCCTCTCCATGGCTTGTGCTCACTCCTGGCTCCCATTCCACCTTGTCGTCCAGTCCTACCTCCTCAGGTATGTCTCATTCTCCTTTTATTCCATCACCGCCTCTTTCTATGAGTGCCTCTCCATCTCCCGTTCCATCTGATTTTCCCATCTTAGATTTAATTGTTGATCTTCGTCGTTATAACACCTACCAAACTTCCCCTACTCAAGACCGTTCTTATCTTATGGTTCTCTGCCCTTCCACAATGGCCAAACGCCAAGCCTACTCTGCTCAACTTCCCACCTCACCAAACTATTTGCAAACTGAACCTCATACTTATAGCCATTCTAAAAAAGGTTTAGCCTGGCTAAAAAATAACCGTTCTATTAACTAAGGTTGAAGTTATGTACTATTAAATATTTCTAAACTCTCTAAGATTTTCACTAAATTATTATTGTTGTATTATTGTATGTCAACGATTAGTTATCAAGTATAGCCTACAAAGTACATTACTCATAATTATAACAAGGTGGCACAAAAATTCTTTAAAAAAAATCATGATATAGAGTTTTCTAAATTATAAATAAATAATTATGGGATATTAGTGGATTTTATTTTCACCATAGTGTAAACTGTAAACCTATACTTAATTATTATAGCAATTCAGATTATAAAAAACTATGAGAATTTTTAAAAAATAGAATTATGGCATATTAGTGGAGGTTTTTTAATTATTTACTTGCACAATTTAGAGTATACAAATAATCATAATATATAGCTTTCTAAACTAAGCATTGCTTGATTTGAATTGAACACCCTCGACGTATAGATTCTAGCCTAGGTGTTCACGTTCACAACGCGGAATCCTCAATCACAATGTCAATACCCATGCTTACATTATTTATATAACACTTGTATCTTAATTTCTCTATCTTGCAAATACATGAAAAGTATTTTTTTTTTTTAAGATAACGGAAAAGAACACGTTTTTTTTATTTTAGTCATCTGATTCTTAACCTTTAATTCAATTTAAAATTTTTCATTAACCACTTCATAATAAGATTTTTTATTAATATCCATTAATAAATTAAATTCTTATATAACATTAAATTAGAGGCACGTGCCTATTTTTAAGTATATGTTCTAATAATATTATCAACAATTTAAATCTTAGAATATAGGACTAAGTTATAAGACATAATATAAATTATCATTTAGATTGGAAGCATAAAAATCTATTTATCCTTTTAATTAACCAAAACACCCAATTGTAGATTTTACTTTTTTGTCGTATAGAGATCGGTAAGTTGTCTTTTAACACATTAAATCCTCTGTTACAGATATTCTATTTTAATTTTGTTCTATTAAATCTTATCTATACATTTATGTGAGGTTCAAGTAAATATAGATAAGATTTAATAAAATATGATCAAAACACCGAAACACCGTAACTAGAACAAAAAAATCTGATATCATCTTTTAAACGACACTAAATCTGCTGTTTCAGATAACCATGTTCTTTTGTTCCTAATTACATCTTTAGGAACAAAAGAACATGGTTATTTGGATCAACAGATCTGTTACCTTTTAAACATGTAAATAGATTTGGCAGAAGAAGCACAGCATTACCCGTACTTATTTCGACCTTTAGGCACGGATACACTTGGACATGGGGAAGATGAAAATTGCTAGGTCATAAACGCATCACATTCGGTGGAACGAATCCGTCTTATCATGAAGAGAATGATAGGAGAACTGTGACTGTGAACATAAATTGCTCTCAGTCCTAGAGTACATACGTGACATTAATTAATTCATCCGGAAAATAATATAGATAAAATGTGCAAGATACGAATGGCATCCAAGGGAAGGGACATTTACAAAAGCTCGTAATCATTATATGAAAGAAGCTGTATCCACCATCCACAAAAGGATTAACCCATTTGACTTCTAAGTTCCGACAAGATAAAGGCCTCGTTTGGAAAGCTGCCAATCAGCTATCTGATTGGCATGCTTCAACTGTTTAACTCTTCAGACAACTATAAATGTTGTTTAGAGAATAGCTGAAGCAATAGATGTTTGTCTTCAAACAGCCAAAAAACAAAATGCTCATGTGGAGGAGCGTTTTGTTGAATTAGCTACTTATTTATTTTTAAAACCCAATTATACTCTTTCTTATGTAATAAAAGAGAGAGCAAGTTTAGAACTTTTTTATAATTTTTTTTGCTAATATAAATTATAGAAATATAAATTTTATTTATTGATAAAATTAATTAACAATTAGTTATAAAATATGTATTATAAATAAAATATGAGTAATTTATCATCTTATATATTAGT
>JAOQMS010000002.1:15516071-15534295 GCA_027563885.1 Erythroxylum longipes
GGCATTTTATATTGATTTTAGATATATAATTTGCTAAACTTTTGTCCATTTAATATTTAAATTTCACTAATTAAAAGCTATTTGTTTTAATTCTAGGTATATATTAAATTTGGGACCTTTAAAAGCCTAAAGCAAGAAAAGCTCTAAATAAAAAAAGCCTAAAACGTTAACGTTCTGGCCACCCAAAACGTTAACGTTCTTGGTGGAGATAAAAAGAGAGGCTAGGGCTACGTGAAGAAGGGACAAAAAAAAAACATAGATAGCTAGACTAAAATGCAAGAGTAGCCCATAACTCCAAAATGACAACACCATCTAGGTATAAGAAGAAACAACAACACAAAAATAGCAAGACAAGAGAGGAGCAAAAATGCATAGTACAGAAGGAGAGAAATGAAAACGTTTTAGCAAAAGGAGTTTTTGTGCATGAATATAAGAGGTGTGTGTAAAAGAAAACACTAAGCTAGGAAATCAATAAAGAGGGACAAAAGATAGCGTGGTAGCTATTGAAAGAGAGAAGCAAGAAAGACAACGTGAGTAGCGTTACTAAAAAAATTAACTGATAGAAACAAGAAGCAAAGGCAAAAGCAGATAAAGGAGAGAGTGAGCTGATGGACATTCAATGCATAAGAGACAAAAGAATATAGCTAGGCAGAGAAAAGAAGAGAGTAGCTGGAGGGTGTCAAAAGAAAACAATGAAGCCAGCAGGAATGTGCGTGAAAAGAAGAGAGTAGTAGGAGTAGCATAAAAAGAGAGATGGAGCGAGTAGAGAACAGCAGAGGTAGTAGCGTGAGTAGAGAATAGTAGCGTGCGTGAGTAAAGAACAGTAGTGTGCAGGAGAGAGGACTAGAGCAGCGTGAGAAATAAAAAGAGAGTTACTATTTTAAGTGAAGAGAAAAGAACAGAGAAGAGTGTGTGCGTGAATAGTGAGCGTGAAACAAAACCCCCCATTTAATTAGTCATACCAGTACAGAAAGGAAGAGAGCAACAACCATCGTCTTCACTAATAGCACAGCCAGCTTCCACTCACTCACCCAAGCTCCATCTACCAACACGCAACAGCCTCTATACAAAAACAACGAATCATCCATCCTCTATTCATTACCAACGCAACCTCCACTTTCGGAGAAACCTTCACGCCACTTGCCAAAGCCTCCACTAACGCTAGCCTCATTAACACCCAGTCTCCAGTCACGCAAGCCTCCATCCTCTCACTCATGCAGCATTCTTTTCCGAAGCACTCTCCATCCAGAAAATAATGAAAAATCTATTCCATTCACGCAAGCCTCAAGAGAAGACAACACTTGGCCAAAGCTTTTCAATCCCAGCAGCTACGGTTTTGCTGGGATTTAATTTATTTTTATTCCTTATTTATTTTAATTTTTGTGGATTTACTTAATGCAATTTTATACTATGACTATGATTTGTGTTGCATTGATGGATATGTATGAGTAAGTTTCTTTTTGGTTGAGGCTAGGATTGATATTAGATTAGGACAATTTTTGTGGTGTTGGTTTTTGCTTGATTGAATGCAGTTTTTTTTGTCCTAATTTAGCTTGATTACTTAGATTAAGACCTTAGATGATTGAATGCCATAACCAATAAGATTTAATTTGTAGGAAAATTAATCAAGCAACATACTTGAGACTAAAGTATAGACCAACCTTAGGATCTTGTGTGAGGATAGCTAGGATTAACGAACTTAATTTTAGGCTTTTCGTATTGAATAGCTTTTATTCCGAATTATCTATGAACCAAGTGAGTAACTCGGATTTTGAAGAGAAGGGAATTCCTATGAACATTGGGTTTGACTTGCTTAAATGAAGTAATTATTAGATTAATCCACTGTTACAATTTTTAGTGTCCAATCCAACTGAAATCTGACACCTTAACCAAAATTTATCATTTAATTAAATCTAGGCCATTTTTTTAATTCGTACTTTGCATCTTGCATATTTCCTTAATTCGCTTACTTTATTTTATTTCCAAATCAGTTAATTCTTAATCATCTGAGTAATTTTGCATCGTTTAATTTAATTGTCTTGCATGTTGGAATCCCTTGGGTACGATATCCGGTTCTTACCGTGACCTTTTACTTGTCGACGAGGTACGCTTGCCTCTAGTTTCGTCTTAGGTATAACTTAATTTATATTGTTTTGTTTAGACCGTAATAGTCAACCTATCAACTACAACTCATATGGCATCGTGACCTCTTACTGATTGTGGCAATTTAGATACAAAGTCCATAGTTGCATACTCTTATTTCCACTTGGGAATAGGCAATAACTATATTAACCTTATTGGTTTCTAGTGCTCAACTTTTATTTGCTTATATGCTAATCATTTAAAGACATACTCAATAATTTCTCGTTTTATACCAGGCCACCACTACAATTGCTTTAGATCATGATAAATCTTTGTCCTATTAGGATTGACTGTGTAAGAAAAGTTGTGAGCTTCACCTAAAACCTTATTATTCAAACACGTTATCTCCTGGTACATAAATCTGACCTCTAAACTTCAACAGTCTATTACTCTCTGTGAAATCTCAAGTTTGACTCTCACTCATCTTGGCCTTGAACTTGCTTAACTTAGTATCATCAACATATGCTTCCTTAATATGTTCAATTAAAAATGGTTGAACATGTGAAAGTAAATAAGAAACTCCTCTCAGTCTATTCCATATCTAAACCTAAAGTTTGAGACTTTGGTCGCAACCTACTCCTCAGAACCTAAAGATTAGCCACTGTTAGAGAATATATAAAACCAATTGAGTTGACTTCACACAACAGCTTAAGCTATTGTGGTGAAATGGTCGCTTAACATGGTATCAGAGCCAGTTTGTCTCGATGGTTTGGGGCGGTGCCCGGTTATGTCCCTTTGCCCAATATGTCCATCAAATGTCCAGTCCTGCTCTGGACTGAGGGGGGTGTGTCAGGAATCCCACATCGGACAAGTATAAGAGTATTCAACAGTTTATAATAATGTGCAAACCTCCCCCTCTTGCGCTAGCTTTTGGGGGTGAGTTAGGCACTTCTAACAGCCACAAACCTTAAAGACTTCCAACTAAGTGTATTTGTTACCACATTTGTTTTTCCTAGATGGTAATTAATGGACACTTATAATCTTTAAGAAACTTTATCCGCCGTTACTGCCTAATATTCAAATCCTTTTGAGAAAACAAATAATTCAGGCTTTTGTGATTGGTGTAGATATCAAAATAATCAATATATAAATATTATCTCTAAAAATTCAGTATAAAAACTATAGCTGCAGGTTCCAAATCATGAGAAGGATAATTAACATCATAAGGTTTAAGTTTTCTAGATGCATAAGCAATCAACTTCCTACTTTGCGACAAAACACAACATAGTCCGTGTTTAGAAGCATCACTATATAGAACATACCTCAAACTCGAAGTATGTAAAATAAGGATGGGAGCAATCACTAGCTTATCCTTTAATTATTTAAAGCTAGCCTCATAAGCATTTGTTTATTCAAACTTCATTTCCTTCCAAAGCAGAAAAGTCAAAGGTAATGCAATTTTGGAAAAATCCTGGACAAATCAATGATAGTAATATGCTAGAACCAAGAAGCTGAGGACCTATGTCACTATAATAGGTATAGGCCAATCCACTACTATATGTCTTTTGAAAACTTGACAGAAAACTTCTTATCCCAAAGTGTACGCGAAACCAACCTCAAATAATCATAATAGACCTCCTTTCTTAGAGAATAGATCGAGATGTCATCAATGGATTCCAGGGAAGCTATTCTAGTAAAACCTAAGGTATGCATAAGTACACTCTGTCACTAGAGGATCGGATCACATAACAAGCATGAGAGTCTCATCTGAGTGAACCAACTTAAAATGAATGGTAAGAACTTCACTAAGATATCTACATGAACTTACAATAACATACAAAATCCCTGGAGCGAAGATTCTTGCTCAAAACAACCTTGGAGGAAAGAGTAACTGATTATTACTAGTATTAATATAACAAATTTCAGCCGAGTGCTCTCTGTTCTGAACTACATCGCATTTCTCACCTTGCACCAAATTAGAAGCAGTTGGAGAATTACTTTGAGAGAAAGAATCTTTTGAAAATTGTTAAAAAGCATATTTGAATGTATTACGAGCAAGGGCAGAACTTGGAATATTTAGCAGAGCAGAAACATTCATATTAAGTTCTCTAAACTAAAGCATTGACACCAGCAACGATCTCCAAAATTTCTCCAGTAATCTTTGCCTGACGCTCCCTGTTGTAAATAATGGAAAGATTCTTCTTCAACTCTACCGCATTATCAGTTGCATTGCTCATAGCACTCATCCTATTAGCCAGCTCACTGGCTAGGGACTCCTGCAATGCCTTAAGAATTTGACTGTTCAAATACAAAGGCAACAAGGCATCTAGAATCTGAACAGGGTCTTGCTCAAATTGCAAAATTGGTGAGAAATCTGCGGTTTGTGTCCTGACCACATCCCTCTCTACGGTTAACTTCCCTTCTTTTGTAGTCAACCTGAAGAATTCATCCTCAGCGGCATCAACACAGACCCCATTGACATCACATATTTCACCCTTTGGTGACAGTGGAAGCAACGTATGGATAACAGGATCAGACTTAACAAGTGACACAAATTTGGTGTACAAAAGCTCCACTTTATCGACCTCTTCACTAATGAATAGTGAAAAGACATCATCTGCTATGGCCTGAGCCTCTTTGGCCGTAGGAAGATTGCTGCCCTCGAGAAATCTATCAACTGGAATGTAAGGCCGACGTATGAAATAAGAGTTACCTTTCTTTCCAACACTAATAACTGTGTACTCAAGTGCAAGTTCCTTCAATTCTGCAATTCTGGCTTCAGCTTTCTTAATAATGTTATTGTTGAAACCACCACAAAGACCTCTGTCACCAGTAACAACAACTAAAGCAACCTTCTTGACAGGCCTAACGTTGGTGAGAGGAACATCTATGTCCTCAGTCTGGAGTTGTTCATTGATGTTGTACAGAACCTCCACTAGAGTTTCAGAAAAAGGCCTACCGTTGACAACAGCTTCTTGAGCTCTCCTCACTTTTGCAGCAGCAACAAGCTTCATGGCCTCAGTGATCTTCTGTGTATTCTTCACTGAATCAATGCGGCTCCGGAGTTCGCGGAGACCACATTGAATTGGGATTACAGAAGAGGATCTTGAGGGGTTGTTGGGCGTTGAGCTGTGGGTAGGAAGTTGAAACGGGTTGAGAGAAGAGCAAAAAGAGAGTGAAGATGTGTCAGAAAGAGAAGATTTGGAGGACACCCACATCGTTAAATTTGCGCAAGACATGATGGCAATGATAGTTTCTGGAGGGTCTAGCTTGGGAATGCAAGAGAAATGAAGAAGAGAAGAGGAGAGATTTGGCTATGCGGGTTTTGATTTCTTTAGCAGGTTTTCTTCGTGGGTGTCTTTTATCTCTTTTTCTTGCTTATGCTATGGAGGACAGCAACGGAGGAAAATGTGTGGAGGGAGAGAAATCGAGTGGATCAGGTTTTGGGATAAGGATTTTGACCGTTGGAGATTGGTTGGGACATGAAGATTATTCACTTGACCTATAACTCTTTACGTTGAGTTAATGTCCAAAGTGATGTGGCGTGACAGCGGATCAGCTATCACTTGGTAGGTTCCATGCATTGGAAGGTATATGCGGCTAAGCGACATGGATGCTCTTTGCCCGGAATGAGAGACTGGCTAATGTTTATGAATATTAGAGACTGCCCCAAGTTCACTGCAGCCAAGTTCAGTGATTTTGTTCATCTCATCGTATTAGATGAATAAACAGATCATTTTCATACCATGCCAACATGTGGCAGTCAGTCATTTTGGCAGCATCAGCCACAATAATGATGGAGACCAAAAAAATAGAGCCACACAGTTCATAGTGGGAATTCTACTGGTTTTGTTAAGAGAAAATATCTCTTTCACGATTGACAAGGAGACAGAACACCTACCGTGCCCTGATGATATGTACCCAAGTTGTTTTCTACTGGCTGTAAATATTTTGGTGTGAAACAATCGATATTTATGTACAAATTAAGTCACTGTAAACACTTGATTCGGTGAACGCACACCCTGGACTATAGTCTGCCAACGTACGTCAAACTATGTTCCTCGCACCTTATTGAACAAGTGGACTAGGATGACCATTGCCAATGTCTTCAATTTAATAGCTTCATGAGTGTTAGAATGACTTCTAAAGTTGGTATATGTTACATCATCAGTCATTTTCTTCAATCCTTTATCCCTTTTTAAAAGCCAAGCTTGCTTAATAACTTGATCAGTGTGCTTGCAGCGAATTTGCTTTGCTAGAAATCCAGCATTTCTCATTTCTACGGGAAAACTACTCATGAATCTACCCGTTGTTGCATTAACCATTCATCAAACAAGCCGGTGACTCCATTGACAAAAGACATGTTAAAAGTTGGGAATTCCGTCACCTAGCATTTTCTGTGCTAGAGTTCATCTCTTCAAAGGATTTTCTTCTTGCAGTGTGCATGCAAGCATCAGAAGCCATGCCACAAAAAATCACAATGGTCTAAAGTTGCGTGACTCCAGTTGAGTTATTAATCAAATAAGTATATTTGAGTATAGTCAAGCATCTTGCACGAGGTTCCTCGGTAAAACCTTTTCGTGAAATTTAAAAGCTTTAGAAAACGCAGCCCTTCGATGTCAAACCCAGGTGAGTCGTGTTCTTAGTTTAGTTTTTTATCATAATATATTAATTTTTTCTTTTTACGTTAATATGATAGTGAATAAAGTATTGAAGAAATTATACATTTAATTTTTTTTACTATTACCTAATTAATTCAATTAAAAAGCTAATTGTTGATTAGAATTAAAAATTAAATTAAATTAAATCAAAGTAAGAACAAACTACTATAAATAGGATTGGGAGACAATAACACAACTTTCTAAATGATCAATCAAATATCAATGACAAGAAAGTAATCTTCATTTTGCACTAGCAAAACAATATGAGAATAAGAAATTTAATGATAAAACAAACATTACAATTTACGCAGAAAACCCTCCAATGTAGAAAAAAACTACAGGTCAAACTGATAAGCAAATCTACTAAATTTAATAAGGATTTATAAAAGTTGATCTCTCACCTTACAACAACAAGTTGTTCCACAAAGTTTTAGGATTGAAATCAAAGTTGATGTCACAATCAACAAACACTCAAACCAATCACAAAAAAACAACCAAATAAAGATGCGAATACAATTGCCTTGTTTCAATTTTTCCTCATTTTTGAACGTTACGACCACACTATCTACTAAAACCTACATATTTTTCAATTTTCTATCACAAATAGGTTTTATTGCACCGTATACAGTCACTTACATGGTCGTATAAGTGATCATGTATCTTCAGTACTGTCTCACTCATAGTTATAGACAGTCATAGAGAGTTACACATAGTCATGTATCTTCACATGAGTGTGTACATGATCGTTTATGTCTTCACTCTATACACGTTTCTAGATACTTACATGGTTGATACATACGCTTTTACGTTAAGACACAGGTGTGTTGCACTTTACACAGCTGTGTATCTCTTTAGATGAGCTTCATCTATCCTGTCTTCACTTGTTCATCATTCCCACGAACTATAAAGGTTTTTATGATCACTAAAATTCTAAAAAATGGGATTATACACTCAACAATCCTCCCCTTTAGCCTAATTATGAAAAAGGCACGTTATTTTCCATCACTTACTTGAGATACATCTTGAAAAGCTTACTATAAAGCTCTTACTTATTTCCGAGAATCACATTAGTTAGCATATCAGCACCATTCAAATCTGTATGAACCTTCTTTAACATTAATTATTGCTCTTCTATCACGGAGCTCAACCAATAATATTTGACATCTATATGCTTTGTATAAGAATGAATTTTTACTTAAGTCAATAGCACTTTGACTATTCAAAATACTACATAGTTTCCTTGCTTCATATCCAACTCTTGAAAGAACCTTTTTAGTTAGAGCATCTCTTTATAAGGTTCCATTGCAGCTACATACTCTGCTTCACTTTTAGATAAAGCCACATACTTTTGTAGCTTAGATTGCCATGAGATGACTCCCGTATAAACTTGAATAGAAAACCTGAAGTGGAATTTCCCCCATCAAGATCTCTAGCCATATCTGCCTTCGTAAAATCTTCTAGAGTTGGCTTACCATCACTAAAGCACAAACTCCAATTCGACGTGCCTCTCAAATATCTCAGAATCTATTTCACTGCTTTCTAGTGAACCTTCCCTGGATTTAACAAGAATCTGCTTATCATCCCAACAACCTTAGTAATATCTAGCTTGTGCAAACCATTGCATACATCAAAGACCCTAATACAGATGAGTATGGAATAATACCATCTTTCTCATTTTTTGTTGAGGGACATGCATGCTTACTCAGTTTGAAGTGAGATGCCAATGACATGCTAACTGTCTTGCATGCTTAATATTGAACCTTTCTAGCACTTATTCAAACTATCTCTACTAAGATAACCACAATCTCCTATTCTTCCTGTCCTAAGTTATTTCTATGCCTAAAATGTGATTTGTAGGTCCCAAATATTTCATATTAAAAGATTTGGACAAATGCTCCTTCAAACTTTTGGATTCTACTAATGTCTTAACCCACAATAAGTTTGTCATCAACATAAAGAAGAAAAAGAAAGTCATCAACATAAAGAAGAAGAATAATGCGGTTATCACCTAAGAACATCTCGAATATGCACAAGCATTAACATAATTTCTTTTGGAACCATGATCTATCATAAAGAAATCAAACTTTTGATACCATTGCCTTGCCATATAGGCTTTTCTTCAAATTGTAGACAAAATTTTCCTTGCCTTTAGATTAAAAACCTTTTGGTGCCTCCACGTATATCTCTTATTTCAAATCTCTATGCAAAACGGTTGTTTTAACATGTAATTGTTCGAGTTTAAGACCAAGTAGGTAGTTAGGCCCAAAATTGTTTAGATTGAGGTCACCTTAACTACTAGTGAAAAGATTTCATCAAAGTCAGTACCCTTTTTTAAATCGTTTCACTACTAGCCTTTCCTTATGCTTTGCCAGCTTATTACCATCTCTCTTTATCTTGAACACCCAGTTATTGTTCAATGCCTTTTTGCCTTTTGGAAGTTTTACAAGCTCATATGTATTATCCTTCTTTAAAGAATCCATATCTTCCTTCATACCTATGAGCTAGAGATCTTTGTCTTCATAAGATGCAACCTCTTGTCCATTTAATATACCTTGCAGCCTTTTCTCCCTTGTCGACCTTAAAAGTTGTGTTTTATCAATTGTTAGATCCAATTGCTCCCCCTGTTCATTTGTAGCACCCCACTCTTATAAGGCATATCCCCGAACATACCGATGGTATTCGAGAACATACTCTACGAGCGTGGTGCGCTAGGACAGTCAGTCAAACTCAACACAAATTTTTCAACGCATCACTCGCATAAAAAATGTCATTTCGATCTTCACAATGAATCTAAGTTGAAGAAACAACACATTTTTATTACTACTGAAGCTCACTTTGGCTCATTACATTCATAAATGTACTCAATCATGATTGTCATTACACTGTACAATTCATATAAACACTTTGCTTTATTTGTAGAATACAATTCAAATTACAAAAATGATTATAGATATATGTAGGTGTAAACTGATCCCAACCTCTATCTCCTATCTGAATGCAGTGGTTATACTCCAATTGATGTAACCGTGTATCCCTTGAACCTAGAAGACAACGTTGCAATTTTGGTGAGTTTTGTAAACTCAATGAGTAGACCATTCTTGATGGCTCACTCATATCATATAATACAGAATAGTTTACAGTTCACATTCAGTTTGCAGATAAGTATTAACACATATAGCACATCACTTCACTAATTCTTCTTGTAGCATCAAATACCACTTTGTTCACTTATTTCACATTTCACATTCAAAACAGTCAAACAGCTCACTTCGATCATTTAAAACGTATATATCAATTATATATGCAATGCTCATAAGACTCACTTTCAATTATTATATTGATGTGACTGAATGCCTGTAACTGTCCCATATCTATTGTGAATACCGGGCTCATTAATAACTGTCTCATATTTGTTGGGGTTACCGAGCTCATAATACATAGTGAGCCTTTGCCTCTTAATCACATTATGAGTTTTAAGCTCTTTTTCGGTGGCTACTTCGGTTATAACTGCCTTTATCTATTCTTACATTCATGTAATGAAATGCATCATATCACAAAAGTTCAATCAGTCACTTTATTTCACTTTACACATTCACTTTCACATATCATCGAACCTAAGTCTGACATTCAACAAATATGTTGAGAATCACTTATTTCTTACTCATTCACATTCAATGAAGCACTTCCAATATATTCACATTTATCAAACTCCTTGGACTATTAATGTCTGGAATTATCACATTCACATTCACATCAATAATAATTCAATACAGATGCTGAAACAGAACAATTAATTAAGAGGAGACCATCTAGGCCGACTCACAGTACTCTCCACATTAGCATTAGCTTCTATGGTCTAGAAACGTTTGGACGCTGACTTTCAATATTGTGTCTCAACTTCATACAATACACATTGTACACACATTACTAATTTGCACAATCACATAAACATTCAATTATAGACATATGTATATGTGTAATGTATAATGCATGCTCAATTTGACTATCCCAGGTATGTTCCCTTAATCACATCTCTTGATCATTCAAACATCATCATTTGTATGTGTCTAGCTTATTCTTAGGTTTACACCTCAAGAACACTTGATTATTCTAATATCATAAATCAATCATTCGTCATTTCTTTTGTAGCATTATATAATCACATAATATTCAATTCTTATTCTTATTCACCTTTACTTAATACATATTACTCATCTCCTTTGAATCACAACTACAATCATATGAACACTTTCAATCCCATGATACTCATACTTTCCTAAATTTTGATACTTTGATATCAACAATTCATTCACTATGTTATATCCTCATTTATCACTCTAAACATTTAACACATTTAATCACTTAATCCCTCATCAATTAGGTTCATTTCAAGTCTCATTCAAGCTTAAAAGCACTATAGGAAAGCACCTAACCATTTATTGTTTCAATCATCACTTAAAAGAAGCATAGTTCACTTAACAACATTCCTACGATCCCAAGATTGTGGGTTATATTAACAGAAAATTTCAGCCCCTTTTTGCATTCCCATGATCATGGATGTATTCCCACAATTGTGGGTTGTCATATCCGAAAGTTTTCAGCACAAGTTTTTGGGTCAGTTTTGTATGACCATTATGATATAGAAAATGGTATTTAAGCAACACCTTCTTCTAAAACAATGTTCCTATATTTCTTAAGTTTCTAACGACATATGGTTAATACAGTTTGGTTAAGTATTCTGTGAGTTATACCCAAATTACTAAAGACTGTTTTCAAATGGCGATAGCCCCAGTACTCAACTTCAAGCCAAAGGTCAAAACCCTTAGGGATAGAATTCAAATTCAATTCCTGCATGAAAATTGTAGCCATATGTCTCTGGTTTAATCTAAATTAAAAATCATCCCATTTGGATATCTATAGATCAAGATATAGTCAAAATACAGATGCTTGTTTATTGAAAACACTCCATCTAACATATTCCAGCACACTTCATCATTATTTTCATCCTAGTTCATCTCTTTTCAAGAACATCATATAAACATACTTCTTAAGTAAAATTTTCACTTTCATTATATGAAAATATGACTTAAATCTAATTATTTTCTCATCCACGTTACAACATATCCTTCATCACCATTTTATGATCACGCTAGCTTTAACCCATCATCAATATGTTTTATTTAACAAACCAAGAAGAATAATGACATATTACTTACTTTTTTTGGCTCCAAAGTTGAAGATCACGTAACCCTAATTCCCAAACATCACACGATCATCATCATTTATGAAGGAGAGATTAGGTTTTTCTTGTGACAAGATGAAGAAGATAACATGTTCTTAAAAAAACAAATTGAAGGAGTTGAACAAAATCAATGTGATGAAGATTGGTGAGAAAATGTCGTGAGGTGGAAAATAAAATTGAAGAACAAAATGAAGAAGAGAAGCAAAGAGAGCACATAATGAAAACAAGAGTGAAAGACCATAAAGTTGATCTTTCAAGATATTATCACCGTGGGTCACAAATATAGAGGATAAAAATGCTTGGTGAGTTTCATGACACTCACCTTTTAATATCCAAAATAAATGCTAATGCCTTCTTATTCATGCTACTACATCTCTATTAGTAATCAGTCCATTTGTCTTCTAATTTCTAATCCAATTGTCTCCCAATTTTCAATGACACATGTCATTAAATCCTAATGCCACTTTTCAGTAATTTCTACTACCTTTTGACACTTGTCTTGTCACTTGGTATTTTTCCTAATCCAAAAATTCTCATAATTATCATAATTTTCCCATATTTCACCAAAAATTCTAAATCAATATTTATACTTACCAAAATAATTTTCAAGACATTTCATTCACTATTCACAACTCAATCACATCAAAATCATTTATATTCTGGAATATGTCAAATGAGTGCATGAACAACCAATGTAATGTGTGCAAATATCAATAATCACGCATGTGTATGCTTATACTAGTGATATGCATGTAGATGCAAAGCACCTCACATATTGTCTATGCTATTTCTCATGTATCTTGGTTTAGGATCCTTTGTACTAACCATAAGTATGAAAACGGGATGTTACATATTATCCTCAATAAATTCATTTTCAACATTATCTAGATGTGTTTCATATAGCTCATCATTATCAGATTATATTTGATCACCACCAATGTGTGTTTGGCCATGCACTTCATCTTTTTCACTTGCAGATTGCTCAATAGTTGAAGGAATTAATGAGGAACTAACAATAGCATATGATGAGCTGCAGTGTGATGACTTATCTCCTTTTAAAGGATTAACACCTGTCTCATGCTCCTTGAACATAACATCCCTACTCCTGACCACTTTTTGCTTCTCTAGGTCATAGAATCTAAATTCAAACTGAGCACCACCATGTCCAACAAAGATGCAAGGTATCGACTTTGAGTTAAGCTTCTTTCTCTAATCCTTGGGTAAGAATCTAACTACCTTGCAGCCAAAAACTCTCATATAATGATATGTGAGACCTTTACCAATCTACACTCTCTTGGGAATCTTAAAATCCAATAGAATTGAGTGAACTCAATCAATTAAGTAGATTGCAGTTCGGACTATTTCACCGTAAATTTCTTTGGCAATGTGGACATTTTGAGCATGCAAAAAACCTTCTCTATAATGGTTTTGTTCATCCTCTCAGCAACCTCATTATGTTATGGAGTCCTTGGTTCGGTTTTCTCAAGTCTAATGCCATGCAATGTCTAATATTCTTCAAACATCTTGAAAGTATACTCCCTTCAATTGTATATTCATAGGCACTTCAGCTTCCTCTTAGCTTTCCTTTGCACTATAACATGAAACTTATAAAAAGTTTAAAATACTTTATTCTTAAAGTTCAACATATACACCCAAGTCTTCATCAAAGCATCATTAATATATGTAACAAAATATTTATTACCTTTTAGTGACTCCTTTTCAATAGGGCCACAAACATTTTAATGCACTAACTACAATATCTCCAACATTCTTGTAGATCTCTCTTAAAAGAGACTTTATGCTCCTTTCAAACCAAGCAATGATTGCTGGGATTAAGCGATATTAAGTTCTGAATTGGGATAAGGGATTTACTAACCAGAAAATTTAATTCCTTCTCACTCGTGTCCCAATCATTGTTGCCATAGATTTGGTGAATTTTACCTTTCGACCATGTATACTTCTTCACTACCACACACCTTTAAGTGTATCTTGTACAGTAAGTAGCATAACTCCCCTTGGGCAACCATCATTATGTCTTTGGACAATTTTCACTTCCTATCCACGAAAGTGGGTTGAAATACTTTTTAAAATGACACATTAGCTAATAATAGATTTATTCTTAGATTAGGGATGTGTTGTACATCTCTCAAAGTCAGTAAGCATGTAACGTTTGTCTGAACTCGGATATCACCCATACCGACTATCTTGGAAAAACTTTGGTTTCCCATTTACACTGGTAAAATTTTTTTACTCTTAAATTTTGAGAAGTGCTCCTCCTTTGGAACCTAATAATGAGATGCTCCCATGTTAATTGGCCATTCTGAACTAAAATTACCGATGTGGAAGCATTCAATGGTTTCACAAACTAGGGACACCCATTATTAGTGCGTAAAGTTATTACTGTTGTATTTTTATCGTCACAATCATTCTGATGATCTTGCTTTTTCTTATCCCTCTTCCACTTATAGTAGAACCTCGTAATGTGGCTTAGATTATCGCAACAGTGGAATATTTTCATATCTTTGTAATCTATAGACTTTGAATAGTTCTCACCATGAACCTTGGGACCCTTACTCTTGTTCCTTCCCTAACTTTCCGTTATGAAATCCTGCACGTTTTCAACTCCAATCTCCTTTCTTCTGATTTCTTTATTAAAGATGCTCTTTGATTACATCTAAAGAGAACATACCTTCAAGTTACTAATCATCACCACCAGCGTCTCCCACCTACCGGTAATAAACTCAATAAGAACAAGTCTTAAAGCTTTTCATCAAGAATGATTTTCATTATAATAAGATTGTTGATTATGTCCTGGAAATCACTTAGATGCTCTGACATTGATTTCCCAGCTTTTAACTTCAAGTTCATAAAGCATCTTAATCAAAGAGGTCTTATTATGGGTAGTCTTCCTTTCATACAAACCTTCTAGCTTCCTCCATACCTAAAAAAGATCAGTTTATTGAGACACACGGTTGAATAAGTTGATATCAATTCATTATCTAATAATGCCTAGAGTTTTCCACTTTAACTTTTCTCATTCTCTATTTGACATCTTTTTAGGTTTTGAAGGAACATCATCCTTCACACCTTTGTCTACATCAATAGGATTAAAGAAATCCTTACAATACAAAAGGTCCTCCATCATGGGCCTCCAAATCAAGTAATTTGATGATGTCAACTTGACCATAAAGTTATTTCCCCTTTCCATTACGATGGCTCCGATACCACTTATTGGGAGACAATAACGCAAATCTCTAAAAGATCAACCAAATATTAATGAAAAGAAGCACTCTTCAACTTGAATAAGAAAATAATATCAAAATAAGAAACTTAAAGATGAAACAAACACCAAGATTTACGTGGAAAAATATCCAGCATAAAGGGAAAAACTAAGGGCCAAACTGAAAAGTAAACTCACTAAACTCAATAAGGATTTATAAAAGTTTATCTCTCACCCCACAATGACAAGTTGTCTCGCAAAGTTCTAGGATTGAAATCAAAGTTGATGTTATAAAAAAAAACTCTAATTAATCCCAAAAAATAATAAAAAAGGATGAGAATATAACACTATTTTTCCTCTCTCTATTTTTTCTCACTTTTGGACTTTATGGCTACACTATCTACTAAAACTTGCATACTTTTCTCTTTTATATAACAAAATAAAATTTTCTACACTGTACATGGTCACTTACATGTGTATGTTGCCATGTATCTTCAGCACCACCTTACTCGTAGTTGTACATGGTCATAGAGAGTTACAGGGTTCCATAAATGGTCGTGTATCTTCATACAGGCATGTACATGACCATGTATGTCTTCACTCTTTACACATTCTTTCACATGTTTTAAAAGACTTACATGATTGATTCACATGATTGTGTAAGTTAAAACATAGGCATGTAACACTCTATATGATCATGTACCTCTTTAAAAGAGCTTTATCCATCTTGTCTTCACTTGTTCATCATTTCCACGAACCATAAGGGCATCTATGATCACCAAAAATCTCAAAAATAAGGTTTGACTCAACAACTAAATAGATCAAAATAATTAATTAAAAGAAAAAATTGAATAAACAACTTAATAAGATTTCTCCTGATATTATCTTTATATTGATAATTCAATTTAGTAAAGAAGTTATATAATTAAGATTGACAAAATTTCTTAACTTATGAAATTTTTTTCTTTTTTCTAAATTTATAATTATTTATTTTCAAAATGATTAACTGATATTTCTGTGTGATTGAAACTCTCAAGAATATATTAAGATTTGTAAAATTTACCAAAATGTTTGAAACTAACACCAGAAGATTTATGTGAGCTCATTTCTAGTTTTCCATACAACTGCTAATATTTAAGTTATAGTCCTCCCATATGTAGATTCCCTAAAATGAAAATTAAATTATGATCTAATCATTAACTTTAATTGCCTAAACTTTAAGAGCACTCAAAGATATTTTCAGGCATAAAATTCATCGTAAATAAAATTAAATCAATTATACAAAGAAAATAACTAGGATTATTTTATCTAAACGTCTGAAAATTTAGCCAATCATAATGTCTATCCCAAAAAAATATTACAAAAGAGAAAAAATAAAAAAATAAAATGTATGTACTTAATCTTAGTTTTCTAATGTGATATGCTTAATTTGTATGAATTCCAAACTTTTTATCTCTTAAAAGAAACTTCTTAGTGTCTTTTTAGGGTATTTTTCTTCTCTTGGTGACTCCATAAAAATAAAAATAAAAACAAAAGATGTTAAAAGTCTCTCTAACTAGAGTTTTCACGTCCATTTATTTAGAATTTTAATAGTAGACATAGGTTAGGACATGATTATGTTTTAAGTTGTATATGTTTTTGTTTATTTTAAAAAGAGGGACAGATATTCCAGCAATCTAGTGTCCTAGGTTATATATGGCTTCATAGTTTTCTAAGAGGTAGAAAGATTCTGACATGCTACTGTCCTAGGTCATGTATCTTTCAATAACTTGTCTTTAGATGCACATGGGATGAGACATGATCATATATCTCTAAAAAACTTTTTTCTCTGTACCATATAGCCTCCTTTTGGTTTATATATCCGTATCTTCATCTACATGTTGTTCAAAAGGAACACTAGCTATCACAACGATCATTTACAAGGTCATGATTAGTCAAAAATAATATTTTCTTTATATTTTCACTTGTAAACTCCTTAAATTCTTGGTTAATCATTCCTCAAACAATTATTCCAAAGTTACCTAAAAACATATTATAAAATAATTAAACTAAGTTAATTTAGGAACAAAAATATAGCAAAATACTAGAAAAAAATATATGTATGTTTTGCATTTATCAATCTCTCCACGTCATGTTATTACATTACTATAGCAAATTATTTAAAGTTGATAGTATTAATGCTAACTAATGAAAATTCAAGGTTCTCTTTATAGATAGAAAATTAATCGGGCTTAATCTATTTAAAACTTAACAAATTAAGTATAATTCAATTGGACTTAGGTATTTAGGTCTGATTAGGTTCATATTTGATTTTTTGGGTCTATTAATTATAGCAAACTAGTTGAGCTAAAGTTAGCATGATTAAAAGTCAATGAATTAAATCAAGTTTAACTTACCCTGGACTTAGAGTCAGACTCAAGTGTTTAGAACTAATTAATCTCAAATTAAAATAATGGAGTTCAAGCTTAAACCTTTCGGGACAATCCAACTCATTGTTAACCCTTCTCCCCTATTTTTGTAGAACCCATTAAAAATGCAATAATAAGATAATGAATTAGGTCTAATATAAATAATCCTAAACTTTGATGCTATAATTACAAGTAGTAATGTTACACCTAACTCCTTTCTTTAAAGTCTGATAAATTGATTATTATTGCAATTTATTCCTTGAAAAAGAGCATAGATCTTTAAACTAAAAGTTCATAAATTTATTATTTTACAATGTGAAATGATATCCTTATGCAAGCTTTAAAATTTATCAATTTGATTAAAAATAATGATAAAATTGCATAATCAGATTTATTAGAAGAATATTTAAAAAGGTAAAATGCAATGCAAAGAAATTTTCTATACTCAACACACAGACACACTCACACAGACACACAGACACACAGACACAGACACACACACACACACACACACACACACACACACACACACACACACACACACACACACAGACACACACACACAGACACACACACAGACACACACAGACAGAGACACAGACAGAGAGAGA
>JAOQMS010000002.1:15566049-15586952 GCA_027563885.1 Erythroxylum longipes
GTAGCTGTAATGTATAGCTAGAATACCGCTTACAGTTTATGAAATAAAATGTTGTATTTCATTGCCAACACAACACAGATCCTCGATATAGGTTATACCAACTGAACGGGAAATAAGAAAATATATTTTCAGTGTACAAGATTTCATGTTGATGAAATAAAGGTACATGTTAAAATATTGTCACATGACGTAAAAGCCTAGACGGGAAATAAAATTATTTGAAATGTATATTATGAGGATAATATAAATTTCATGAAATATAAATTTATTTACATCCCAAGCCCAAAAGAACTTATTTTGACAAATGAAGAGAGAGAATAGATGTATTATTATAGCCATCAAATTCGCGACAATATTTAAGGTGATTTTGAAAAGGAATTTGAAAGGATAAATGATAACCATTCTGGACAAATAACTTGTCAATTTTGTAGCCCTTGAAGTGTAAAATCTAATGGTGAAGGTTTCAGGTCGTTTGGAGTTTGATAGAAGAAGTTATCGTTGTTCTAGTACCGAAAGGTCAGGAATTAAGTATTCTGTTTCATAACCATTCTTAATTTAATTGCCATAAATGCTATGGGAATTTAAAGAATATTTTGAGTCTATAAAAACATTACATCTAGTTAGACTTGGATATAGATTTTTGGTTTTTGGTTAGTTAGCCATTATTCTCTCATAACTTGTTAAAAACAATTATCGATTGAGTAATCGATTAAGAAACAAGGTGACGAAGCTAGGTGTGGATGAAGAGAATGCTAGCACAAACTCGGCGTCCTTCTTGTTTCAGATTCAAGGTGAACCAAAGAGGAATATAGCTTCTTTATAGAACAAAGGGTGATGAAGCTAGGCGTGGACAAAGAGAATGCTAGCACAAACTCAGTGTTCTTCTTGTTTCAGATTCAAGGTGAACTGAAGAGGAATACAGCTTTGTTAGAGACCAAAGGTATGGTTTAACAATCCCTCTTGTAGGAATATAAACTTGATTGTGATGCAAACAAAATACAAGGAGAATTAGAAATAATAGAAACAATCCTTGTTGTTATCGGATTAAAAATTTTAAAATTTACCCTATCAGCATCATGAAATCCCTTCATTATGGACAATGACACGCACTGTTGTTTCTTGCTACACCAAGAAATGGCTCCTCCTCCAAGAATGAAAGCATATCCCGATGTGGACTTTCACTCATCTTTATCAACATATCCATTGGCATCACTATATCCAACCAAATTAAGGCTCCCACCTTAATAGCGTAAAGCCATGTTAGTGGTTGCTCTTAGATATCTAAGTATCCTTTTGACCGCTGCCCAATTCGCAAGTCCAGGATTGCTTTGATATCTACCAACCATCCCAATTGTAAAACATATGTTAGGTTGAGTACGCGCTATGGCGTACATTAGAGTATCGATAACCCTTGCATATGGCACTTTAGCCATTTTTTGTTTTTCTTCCTCTATTTTAGGAAATTGATCATACTTAGGTATAAGACCTTCTCTATTGGAGTGTCAATAGGTTTGCAGTTATGTATATGGAAACATTCCAAGATTCTATGAATATAGATTTCTTGAGACAAACTCATAAATCTTTTAGAACGATCCCTCGAGATCTTAACCCCAAGAACATAATCTACTTCACCCATATCCTTCATCTCAAAATTTGAGGACAACCACTTCTGAGTGGCAATGATCATCTTCATATCATTCCCAGCTATCAAAATATCATCTACAAGTAAAGAGAGTATAAGACACACACTGTCTTGTCTTTTTATGTATATATAATGATCATCTTCAATCATTGCAAAGCCTGTCGATGTAATGGCTTTATGAAATCTAAAATACCATTGGGTTTTGGGCAAAGGGACAAGAGCACAAAATGTGTCGTTTGAGATGCTCCATTTATGGCCTAAAATAATCATCCATATAGATCTCTTCATAGTACACACCCTCCTTTTAGACGTAACCTTTCACCACTAATTGAGCCTTATACTTATCAATTGATCCATCTACCTTGCGTTTAACCTTCAAGACACACTTGTTTCCAATGGTTTTTTACCCAATAGGTAGATCGACTAAGTCCCACACATGGTTCTTAGCCATGGATTCCATCTCATCCTCCATTGCTGCAAGCCACTTACTAGAAATTGGTGATTTCATTGCTTCTTCAAAGAAGAAGGCTCATCAGCATTAGCAGAAATGCTCAAGAAGGATCCACCTTCTATTTCAAAGTATCTACGCGGAGCATTTCTGCATTAGCTTCTATGCAATTATGGAGACTGATACTCAAGTTCTGTGCTCTTACTAGCCTTAATAGTCATTAGAATGGATTATGAATCCAAATCCATTTGGGGCACTTCGTCTTGATGTTCCTCTAACTCATAAAGCTCAAGACTTTGTTTGATCCCACTAATACTAGGGAAATTATCCTCCAAAAAATCCACTTCTTAGGACTCAACCTTAGTGAGCCCTCTATGATGTTCACCATACATCACACAGCCCTTAGAATGCTCAAAATATCTAATAAACGCACATTTATTAGCTCTTGGGCCTAACTTACCAAACTTACGACAATAATAGTGAACATAACCAACATATCCCCTTGGCCTTAAGCCTTCCAAATTAGGCTTATCTCCATTCCATAACTCATATGGAGTAATCGGGACAGTCTTAGTGGGCACTCAGTTAAGGATGTATGCCGCAGTCACAAGGGCATCCTCGAAAACTTAATCGAGAGGTTAGCTTGAGCCATCATCAACCTAACCATGTCCAATAGAGTTCGATTCCTTCTCTGTAACCCCATTTTGTTGCGGAGTTCTAGAATCATTAATTATTAGCATATTCCTTTATTCTCACAAAATTCTCTAAACTGATCAGAGAGAGTATAAAAAGCCTTAATGCTCCTCTCTTTATGATTCTCAACCTTAACTACAATGCGTTTGAAACAATGTAAATCTTCTAAGCGGTGAGACAACAAAAATACTAAGCCATATCGTGAGAAATCATCTATTAATATGATAAAGTAAGTCGCGCCATTACACGCTCTCACATTTATAGGCCCAAAAATATCAAAGTAGATCAACTCTAAAGGATGTGAAGCCCTTTTAGCCTGACCAAAATGTTTTCGACTAGCTTTCCCAGCGAGACAAAGTTTACAAGTAGTAAGACTCACTTTGGTGAGAGAGCCCAATAGCCCTTCTCTAGCCAATCTGGACATTCTATCTTGTCAAATATGTCCTAATCAGGCATGTCATTTAATAGACTCATATTCAATATCAACAGAAGAAGAAGAAGTAACATGAGCAAAATATTTATGAGATTCAGATACATTAAATAAACTATTAAAAAATTGCCCATGACTATAGAGGGTATCATCAAGAAAAATGGACACACCATTCTTACTAATAAAAAAGGAAAAACCCAAGTCTACTAGTGACAATATTGAAAGTATATTACATCGAATAGTGGGTACATAAACCACATCATGTAAGAGTAGTCTTACGTCCATTGCGCCAAGTAAGTTGATAGGTTCCTACACTAAGG
This sequence comes from Erythroxylum longipes, assembly GCA_027563885.1. NCBI lineage: Eukaryota > Viridiplantae > Streptophyta > Magnoliopsida > Malpighiales > Erythroxylaceae > Erythroxylum > Erythroxylum longipes. The sequence goes on from JAOQMS010000002.1 coordinate 15,569,583, forward strand.
ACCCTCTCCTTCACTCCATTCCTCATTGTTACAAAATGTTTACCCATCGGTAATTGATGGTAATCTACAAATCCTGCATAGCTGCAGGTCATGTGTTTTGTCTCTTCTGTATCTACAATCCAATCATGGAGAGAATGAGTAAAAATGCATGTGTGCAAACAAAGGCAAGTACAAAAGAAGGTAAGTTGGGACAAACCTCACGGGGATTTGTACACTCTTAAGCAAAGTGTCCCTTCTTTCTATAGTTGAAGCACATAAGTTTAAACATCCTTCGTTCCCCCGCATTTTCCTCTACCATGTTTAGCGACTTGTCCATCTCAAGGTCCTTAGTTCTTAGCTTTTCTCTTATTAAGCTTAGGGCTATCACCCTTGCGCCCATTTTGTGCAACTAATGCAACGACACTGCAGTTTGCATTTTTGCACTTCACCTCAAGCTCTAAATGGTGGGAAATGTCATCAAAGGTCTTAATGGCCTCATTATGAGCAAAGACCAACTTCACTTTTCCACAAGAGGACTCGGGAAGTGAACTAATGACAACTAGATCCTACTGCTCATCTGTGAGATCATAACGTGTTGCCTTCATTTCTTGAATTATAAAGGACATCACCCTAAGATATTTAGTCATGCTATGCTTAGGGCCCATCATGTATTGATTGAACCTAAGCGTTAAGGCATGAAGCCTTATGGCTGTTATCCCTCCATATTTTAGGTGCAATTGTTCCCACATATCTATGGCAATTAGGTAGTTCTTAAACTCCCCAATAAGATCGTCATACATGCAAGCTAACATCGTAAAGCATGCACTTCTATCCTTCTTTTGCCAAAGGGTATAAGCCTTTTGGTCACGGTGATGTTGGGCTGAATTTCCAATCTCAAGTAGGCTTATGTTGGTAGTTAGATGGTCGAGCGACTTATGCCCATTGAGAAGGTACTAAACCTTCCTATGCCAAATGTCATAGTTTTTACCATCAAGTTTCTCTCCCTTGGTTATCTCAATAATCGAACTCTTGGTTGCCATTTCTCTACATCATTGCACAAGCTTAATTAAGGCACATATATATTTATGCTAATCTCAATTAGTTAGCCCAACTCCCATTTACATTATCAGTACCCAATGATTAATTTTAATTATAGGTAACACATCCACTAAATATAGCATCAACCAATCATGTATGCGCTAGTGAGTCTCACTCTAAGACTCCATTGATATTTTGGTGCCTCATGTCCAAAATAAATTTACATACTCTCATATCCAAAATAAATTTATATACTTCGAATTAGTGTGAAAATTCATCCCCTTACAAAGCCTCAATATTAATGATACAAAACATTAATAATTACAATTTAAATCCTATTACATAATTCTAATAAAAAATATTAAATAGGGTTGTCACACCTTCTTCCTTATATATAAGCAATTATTTTAGAAAACATACATCACACAACATAGGCACTAATTCAAAATATCAATGCATCTTCATTTAATTTATGTCCATTGGCATTAATTAACAATTATTCACATAGACAAATAATTAACCAATTTATTGATAACATAAATAACAATCATTTAACACATAAATGAGATAAATAATAAAATAAAACTCACAACATATATGAAATGTAGCATAAATTCATGAATATAATTCACAATTATCAAGCATGAAAAGCCAAGTTAATAGCTCAAAAAGTATTTCACTTATGTAATTAAGTAAATTTTCAAATTAGGCTAACAAATAACTCAAATTTTTAAAAATTTTAATAAACAGGCCACCCTCACGATGCCCACGACGTGACTGTGTGGCAGCAGAAAACTTAGATTTTTTAGAAATTCCAGTCTTTCATAAACACGATGCCTACTTCAGGCTATCGTTTCTCTCTCATTTTAACTCCTATTCGAGCATATAATATACCGTTGGAAAGATAATGTGATAAGGAATATATCTGTATACATATCTCATGCAAAACAATTTTATAATAGGTGGGAAAATGAGCCTAAACTTTCAGGAAATACATGTCGTACACATTCATATTAAACATAGATTTTTCAAAAATTCCAGCATTTCATGGCCACGATGACCATTTCAGGCTATTGTTTCTCACTCATTTGAACTTCGATTCGATCATATAATATACCATTGGAAAGATAATGTCACAAGGAACATATACATATACATATCTCATGCAAACCAGTACTGTAACAAGTCAAAAAATTCGCCTAAACTTTCAAAAAATACATGCTTAAACCTAGATTTTTCCAAATATTCATCATGCGATATCTCACTCAATTCAAATATGTTTTTAACCAAATTTTAGGTACAAGTTTTTTACATTATAAGGAACGTATCCATGTCAAAATTTCAAGCTAAAACAAAGCACACGAAAATTTGCCATTGATGGTCACGTTACACATGCATGAACAAATTTCAACATATATGACATATTATTCTCATTTGGCACAATTTCAAGAACAAAAGCAAGCTATACTTGCTCTGACACCAATGTTGGAATTTGTGGTGAGACCTTACCTCTTTAATATGACAAGTCTCTTTCTCTACGTTCTTACTTTACAAGTCCGCCTTGTGCTCTAATGGCTCCAATGTAGCTCGAATTTGCCCTTTCTCGATGTTATGAGCAACTACCAAAGTTACTCACTCTAATTTACACCCCAAATCCCAAACCTTGTAGATGGTAGCTCTAAGAGATAAGAACATGTTGTAGAACTCAATGTTTTTAGGAGAGTCTTAAGTATGGAAGGGATAAGCGTCTTCATCCATATTCTCTTTTTACAACTTAAGTAGAGAAAAAAGGGTTAGATACTCCCACAAGTAACCAATTACGTGTTAGCTTTATCTTTCTTGTAAGACCAAGCTTACTTATCTACTTTGGTTTACTTGTGCCAATGAGGACATATTATTTTGCAACAAATATATTTTAAAAAATTAAGATTAACTACTAAAAACCATAAATTTTACAATTATAATCTAAAATTTGAAAACTGAAAATAAAATGTTTAGACTTATAATTTTTAAAAAATAATCTATTTTAAATTGTTCTATTAATGAAAGTGACTAACTCTATAGTCCATAACATATGAGAAATCAATTTGCGAATATTAAAATAATAATTTTAAACAAGCCCACACATGTCTTGGACTTTTGTAATTGAATAATTATGGTCTTTAATCCAAAAAGCATGGCCATGAAGATGCTACCGGACTCAGGTATTGCTCCTTTTTTTAGTAATATCCTTGCTTCTCTCATGGTACAATCCTCTTCTCGCTGAGTTTGTTTCTCCTTGGTCCATAAAGACAAAATGTATGACTGGTGTCAATAGTTCATCACGAAAGAAAGGCCTCACTGAGCTAGAATCACTAACTAATATTAATAGAATAGAAAATATAATAAATAGAAAAGAACTGTTTTTTTTTGCATATTTTCAACAGAACAGGTAGACAGGTTCTATGGGGCATAAGCGTCCCAAAAGGTAACAGAGGCATGCAAAGGTTTCCTTGAGCTGGACAGAGATTGGCCTTTGAGTGCAAAGGTAAAAGGGAGCTTGACTGCAAGACCTACCCATCGAGCATGGACGAAAGGGCAGATGTAGCCAAATGGATCAAGGTAGTGGATTGTGAATCCATGATGTGTGGGTTCAATTCCTATTATTCGCCCAAAAGAAAACAAAATCAAGCAACGATAAAAAAGTTAGTGATTCTCTAGTCAAGGTTGTCAAATTTCATTTTCAATGCTTGTTTTGGATATGTCAATGGTTTCCTAAGTCTAACGCCTCCTCCATCATTTAAAAAAATGTAGATTTTGTCACCCTAATTCTTGATCGAAGAGACGACGTTGTTGGTACCTATAAACAAATCTTTTATCTCGATCTCTCCTCTCCAATGACTCTCCTCTCTTGCGAAGCTCTATCACACACTCAACACTATCCCACCATCGTCTCTTCATCAGGTCATGGATCACATACGCACAACACATTTCCATTGTCTCTTTCTCATTCCTCACACATAACACACCACCAGCCACCCAGCACCCAACTGTTTCCCACCGCTTCCAAGTTCCAACCATCCACTGCCTAATGCATCTATAGAGTATGGAGTGCAGATTTCAAATTTTAATTCTTTAGATCTAGATCCAAACTTGAGTCAAATTGTAATGAACCTACCTAACTCTTAATTGTATTTTCTATTTTTTGTGTGATTTTTACTCTAAATTATAGTTGCATTATATTTGATTGTCTATGTGTGTTTTGTGATGGCTGAAATTGTTAGAAGTGTTTGTGTAAGTTGGGAAATTTGTATTTGAAAGTTAGAATTGTTTTGGTGAGTTGGTTCAATTTTAATGTAACCTAGGCATTGTCAATTTATGAAGAAAATTAATGCATTAAAAATTTGGATTTGAAACTTGGAATTGTTTGTGTGAGTTGATTCAATTTCAATATAATTTAGACATTGTCAATTTATGAAGAAAACTAATAAATTGGAAATTTGAAATTTGAAATTTGAAATTTGGAATTTTTTGTGAGAGTTGGTATATCAATGTAATTTAGGCATTGTCAATTTATGAAGAAAATTAATGCATTGAAAAATTTGGAAATGAAACTTGAAATTGTTTGTGTGAGTTGGTTCAATTTTAATGTAATTTAGGCATTGTCAATTTATAAAGAAAATTAATGCATTGAAATTTTAGGTAAGAAACTAAGAATGTTGGTTAAAATTGGTGAATGAAATATTATTAAATTAAAGTTGGGAACTAGGATTTTAGTAACAATGTTTATTAAAATTAGTTAGAAAGCAAACTAATTATAAGCATTGCAAATTGAATTGTATAAGCAAATAAAATATATTAGTTTAGATTTGAATTATGAGATTACATAAAGTAAGTTGTAAACATATAGTTGTGAGTTATGGTTGAAGTTGAATATGTTATAGTTGTGAGTGTATGTCTTTAGTTAATGGTTGAATAATGTAAGCATATAAAATGAGTTATATTATATAAGATGTATATGTGTATTCTGTAATTGTGTATGTTGAATACTTGAATTATTCGTTTTTAACTTATTAATAACTTGTGTTGGATGAAATCGAATTGTGTATGATGTAATCATACAAATGAGTTATATTATATAAGATATGTGTATTACGTAATTGTGTTAGTTAGGACTTTTGAGTTGAACAATACATATTTTGTAATAGTAGTTGATAATGAAATATATGTTCTTTATCTTGATATGTCTTTGTTTATTTTTACAAATAAATGGAAGGAAGTTCAAGTACTTCTGATAATTTAACCGCTTTAAGAAAATACAATGATCCAGCTTGAGCTTATGCTACATTTGTCCTTAGTATGAAGAACCAAACCATTTGCTTGTTTTGTAATAAGCATTTGAAAGGTGAAGGAATCACTAGATTAAAGAAACATTTAGATATGTTTAAAGGTGATGTAAAACCTTGTAAAAAAGTGAGCTATTATGTGAAATGCAAATGATGACTTTGTTTGAAGAATATCAATACTAGAAAGATATAAAGGAGAGATTGAATTATGAAATTGTTAGTGGAAGTTTATTTGTTGATGTTCAGGATGATAGTGGAAATGTTAAAGGTGGTAGTATTCTTACCAACAAGAAGTGAATGTTACATCTAGACCTGATGTTAGGAAAAGAAGAAGGTAGGTGCTGAATTTTTTTTGCATCATGAACAACTCCTAAAACTCAGCCTTCAATTTGTAGTATTCTACAATTAAGAAAAGTTGCTCATAATGTGATTATGAAAATGGCCAGATGGTCCTATGAATTAGGTATAGCATTCAATGCTTCACAATCTTGCTATTATCAGCCTATAGTAGATGTTATATCCTCTTAAGGTTCGGGATACAAAGCTCATTCAATTGATGACTACAGAGGTAAACTTATGTGTAGCTCTATTATGAAATTAAAAGTTATTTGGATGAAAGGAGAATGAATTGGGCTACTTTTGAGTGTTTAATCATATGTGATGGTTGGCAAATAGGAGATATGAGTTGATTGTTTTATTTTTGTACTAATATTAACTTATCTGCAAGTGCACAATGTAGCTATAACTAGGACAGGCAAGTACGAGTTGGATCCCACGAAGACAATGAATACTAGTAATTACTGCTATCATATTATCTAGTCTACGAATTTGATTTTGGCTTTCAATAATGAAAATAAAACTTAAAAAATCAAAACAAATAGTAAACAATATTGAGTAGAGAATAAAGAAATCACTTAGAAATAATTAATATCAAGAATTGATGTCTAGGTTATGAATCCCCTTAAAAGCCCTAGATAATTGACCTTTTATTATGCAATTCTTTTATTGACTATTAGACCATGGGATTTCATATTGTATGCTAATAACTCACTTAAGACTACTAACAAATAATCTTAAAATTATCAACTGATATTATTCAGGTTAAAGTTACTAAGATTGTTTTGCCGATTTGTGAATTCTGCTATTAGGTTTGACCCTAATCTGGAGGATTTATGTCGACCTATTTTTAAGATTGCCATTAACTCCTTTAAATTATGGTATATCTATTTTGTACACAAGATTTCTCTATCTTTATGTTATGAAATCAGATTATTTAATAATATTTTAGATCTATTTGAGCATATATTAAACACATAATTGAATCACAATACATCACTCAAACGAATTGCATTAGATAAAAAAATCAAAGCATGTTGTAGCAAAAACTACATTTCATCTCAGCTAGACACAAAAGATGTTTAGTTACACACAAAATCAAACATAAATAGAAAGAAAAACAAATAGAAAAAAAGAGTTCACAATTTTAGATCTCCCTTCTTTTCTATTGAATGTTATTGCAAAGTAAAGGTTTGGTGATGTACTCTATTTGATCTGTCAATGATATCTTTGTGTCTTCCACATCTCTAGATCAATATCGCCCTTCCAAATGATCTCTGCATATTGAATCACCTCTGTAAGTCTCTAAAAGTCTCTTCTCTTAATTTACCTCTGCCCATATCTGTTTATTGTAAATTTTAGGTTTCTGGGAGATACACGGGCGAATACTAGACCATGTATCCTCTAAATCCCTAGAACTTGTGATTTTGCATCGTTTGAGAGATGTACACAACTATATACATGACTGTTATCCTTTAATTGCTTCAAAACTTCATTTTATGCCTTGTTTTCATCCAAATTCTTCTCCGTTTAGCCTATGAAGTCAATTATAACTTGTAAATGCACTTAAAGTGAATTAAGTGCCAAATATATGATAAAATATAAAATATTAAGAAAAAATACATCAAATATGAGTTATAAATATAGACAAATATGCATCTATCAAACATCCCCAAACTTAAGCTTTTGCTCGTCCTCAAGTAAACTATAATCAAAATTATCAATTTTACCACATCAATCCATCATTAATCTTGACATGTCCATTCATACTATAAATAACCATGTCATATTGAATCAAATTAACATACAATTATAATCAAATTATCCTAAAAGTAACTTCCTACATCCATATTAATAGTAATTACATCAATAATTGCATTGAAATCAAAAGCATAGACCTTTATGCCCTTACTAAGATTTCACTCAGTACACTCTAATGCTTGGGTAAAAAGTATCAAACTCTTAATCAATGTATAGTAGAACTCTTAATATATGCTTACAATATTATCATATCTCCACCACTTATGTATAAGCTAGAATCAAAAATCAAAAGGTCTTCATACTGGTTGTAAAAAGGCCTAGGTATGGTATGGTTGGGATAATAAAAAGGGTTGACTGAAGGAATTTAATAAAGAGAAATTATATGAAAGTTGTTTACAATAGATACAAGTCCTTTTATTGCAACTCCATTGGTACCATACACTTTGCTTCTTTTCTTTTTCTATACTTTTTTTAGTCAAAATAATTTGAGCATTCATTACTAAAATTAAAGAAATAATAGACCTTTCAAGAATTTAATGTCTCAAACAAGCAATTAATGTAAATACCTTCAGAGTTCAAAATAGTAAAAAGGTTTTAAGTAAAAATAGGATAAAGGTTAACAATAGGGTTATAAGCAATAACAAAAGCTAAGGCTCAACTTGGTTATTAGTAAAGACAAATTTAAGGTAAAGTAATTATCCAAAAATAGGCTAAACTAAATTGTTAAATCTAAGTGTCTTTATCAGTTCAATGATTTTAATTTAACAAATATGGTGTCAATATATAAAATGAAAGCAAGTTCTAGAATTGTTCAACTATGCACGATAACACACATGAAAGAAATAAAAGAGTTCAAAATTTTTGAAAATTTTGAAATTTGATTATTTCAATGAATACTAAAAATTATGACTTATAAAAATAATTTATTCTAACTATCATCCTTTTGCATACTAATTCAAATTAATATTCAACAATGAAGGTATTGATGGACATATTTCAACTAAGTCAAGATATCAGTTTATAAAAAGTTATAATCACGATTATAGTCAGCTTAAAGAAATCGTTAAAAATTCATTAACCCCTTCTCCATTTAAATTTGTACATTGTCCCTAATGTACACAGTATAAGTATATATAACAAGTGAAAAGGTTTATGTTACTTTCCTGAATATGACAATTTCTGAATTTCAATCCATTTAATATTAGACTAGCATCATTGCAAAATAGAAATAAAAGGAGATTAAAAATAAAATAAAATAAAATAACAAAAATGAAAATGAAGTATGAAGTATGAAATATGAAATATGAAAAATAAAAATAAAAATAAAATTAACACAAAATTTAAAATAAAATTATCTTAATTCATAGGTTACCTTCTGTACAATGCTTGTTTAACATTGTTAACTTAACATATCCTACATGTTTCCCCTCATCTTGGTTTTATGATTAGTGACTTATTTCCACCCCTTTTTTTCCACAAAGCAGTTTTATATCCTGTAAACAAGCCATATGTTGCAAGATAAAAATAAGAGCATAATATATCAAATTAATAAATCCCATCTACATCAATGCTCTTTTTAATGACAAACTGTTAATAAAAAAGGGATAATGAAACTCCCTGAATCATCTGCTAATTCGAACAATTTGTCTTTAAGAAAGTGGTAACCCTCTATACTTAAGGTGGCTACCAATAACTCATAAATAGTTTCCTTGTTTAGTTCCCCCGTCAGTTCTTCCATAACCACCTTTATCCCCTCTTCTTCTTCTTCTTCTTCTTTTTAGAAAAAGGTTTCTGACTCATATTCTTCAATTACCTCCTGCTTGTCCTCTACTTCCTCTTCTTGGATGCAGACTTCCTCTTCTTCTACATCTGCTATCTCTATCATATCTTCATCCTCCTTTACAACAACACTAGTTACCTCCTCGTTTCCTCATAATGCCACTTCATCTATGAAGCAAACCTTTGTCTTTTCTTCACCCTACCATATTAAGATGTTTAAGCAAAGAAACTTTTTCTTTGACTTCACATCGTCTAGCTTTAAGTTTGACAAGGCATTAAATTACTTTATTTGTATTGCTTTCTTCTTCTTCCTCCTCTTCTTCTGGGAGCTCATTTTCATTCCTAAGGATGATTGTCATTCTATGTTCTTTATAATCTGTTTCCGTAGGAATAGGCAAATTCCCTTACATCTCATTAGCTATTATCTCTACCAGCTGGTCAATCCAATTCACCATATTTTGAATACAAGCATTTGTTTCCTGATGCTTCATTATTGATTCTTGAAAAAATTAGTCATCATATCTTCCAGAGTTGGCTCCATAATTTGAGGTGCTTGGTACCATATAAATTCAGCTGGAGCATAATCATTCCATCCATAAGCATAAAAGTTGCTCCATTCCAAATTATAAATGTTCTCGTATGTTGCACCTTGAAGTTGATCGTACATGCTCGATCATTCCCATATAAAGATTGGTAATCAACATTCATGATTGTAGTTGTTACTCCCAAAAATGTCACAAAATGACATCGCTATCAGTTGAGCCTCGAAAAATAAGTAGGGAAACCTCTCTCTCTTATATGGTGATGTTGTATATTAAGAAGACACATTGTAGCTCCTATAAGAATACTCTCTGCTCCATCCTTCTATTATGATTTATGGTTATGGCATTAAACCTTAAACCTTAAACCTTAAAATAAACCACGAACACACTGTTAATAAAGAGAAGTTCAAAAGAAAATTAAATGAATAAGAGTAATAGCATTCAGGTGCACCTAATATCAATGTACTTGGAAACAACACAAAAAACTTAATTAGTTTATTTCCATATCAATATTAGTATATCTGCGAGTGCATGGCATAACTATAGCTATCACTAGCAAGTACAAGTCAAATCCCTTGAAGAAAATGAATACTAATAATTACTTATTATTATCTAGTCTACGAATTTATTTTCATTTTTAATAAAGAAAATAAAACTTAAACAATTAAAATAAATATGAAATAATATTGAGAAAAGAATAAAGAAATCACTTAGAAATAATTAATATTAAGAATTAGTTTATAGGCTATGAATCCCCTTTAAACCCTTAAATGATTGACCTTTTATTATGCAATTATTTTATTGACTATTGAACTGTAGGAATTCTTATCGTATGCTAATAACCCACTTGAGATTACAAACAATAATTTTAGAATTATAAACTGATATTATTCAGGTTAAATTTACTAAGATTGCTTTACCGACACTACAACAAAATAAGGAGGTTTTAGACGCTTATGCCTAAACGCATCTAATAAGTGTCTTAGATAACCTAAAAATTGGTGGAGTTTTTAGACATTTATTTAAGACGACAAATTTTGTCTTAAAATATACTAAAAAAGAGTCAAACTTCTAAAATTTCTAATTGATGGGACAAGAATTGAGGCCTTTTATAATTTGTAGCAAGTATGCATCTAGGAATAACCTCAGTCCCATGACCTTCTATGTCATATTCTTATTATATTTTTACAAAAAGATTATTTTTATTAATTAAAATTGTTACCATAAGATTAAAAAAAACAATTTTGCATGTTACATAGACAATGATAATAAAGACACAGAATTTTCAAAATCAAACAAAAATCAACTTTTCTCCGTTCTTTTTCTTCTTCTAACTTATAGGATAAAAACAGTGGGTCTTGACTTTGAATTGACTCATATTAATGAATATATTCTATCTCAAGAAATAAGAAAAAACTAAACGTAACACGCTTGTAACTAAGTTAGGAAGCTTATAAGATATTTCTCATGGCAAACAACTATTGCATTTACAAGCACCTGACTCCTTTCTTTTTTGACCATTTATTCTACTCGTTAAGTTGACCTGCTCCCGCCCTATAAATACTCTTATCTCCTACTCTCCACTCCTTTTATCTCCAATTCTCTTCATTTCTAATTTCATAACCTGAAAAGTTTATACAACAAACTTGTATAAACCCTAACCCTTCTAATTCCCCTATATAAGTTGCCTTTCTTTATTATACCAGTTCAATCGCTCCTTAAGCTCTAAATCTATTCCTCGTTTCTCCTTCTTCTACTGATCTCATCCCCTATTTACTTTTATTCCCTCTTGGATTTCTCCGACTTTATGATCTGCATCAGGTATTTTCCGATCCTATTCCTGGTAATTTTTGTTTTCCATTTGTCTATCGACTACACTATCAGATGTTCTGATGGCTATTTGGGGTTTTGTTTTGGGGTTAGAAATGTGGATTTTTGTGTTAGTTTCGCAATTGGAGGCTTTGATTTGTGTTTTCTTCGTGATTTTTGTATTGATTATCGTTGATTTTGCTTTCTTACAAATTTATAAGTTATTTTCTTCTTTGGAATTTATCGATTCTTTTTTTAATATGAGAAAGGGCTTGGTGGTTTCAGATCTGTGTTTTCTAGATGATTTAATTTCCCCAAATTTTCTATTTTGCGATTGACAAAAGAGTGAAACGTACCTGGATCTTGGGATGTCATTGAAGCGTGAGAGGGTTTTTGGTTGTTAAATGCAGAAGCTTCTAGATCGAGTAAACAAATATGTATAAAGCATAGTTATGTAAAATAAGTTTTTATTAGTAATTTCAATAAAAGAGAACATCTTATCTTATCGAATAATTTTTATCTTCTCTACATTTTGGTTTCAGGATCAACTGCTTTTGGGCCTTCGTGATTGTAAATTACCATGTTTGGCTCCACTAACCCTAAGTTTTTTTTTAATTATTAGCTTTATGCTCTGAATTTTTCAAATGATTTTGATCTTCATTTAGAGCTCAAATTTGAAGATCTTTCCATTATAGTTAATGATTTTGGTCTCATATTAGCTAACTGTTCTTCTTATCATTCATAAATTTTATGCCTTTGATTTTCCATTCATTTATTTCTGAGAATAGAAATGTCGACGAGCATGAAATCATTGTATTTTTTTAAAATATATGTGAAGGTTGTTACTTGCGAATCTATAGGATCAATGTCCACAGGTATGGATAAGAGTTCGATTAACACTATATTACATTTCGACGAATGCATGTCATACGCCAATACCTACCATGGTAAAAAAGGCTTACATGAACCATTTGGACAAAATCTACAAACAGAGTGACATATCGTGGTTTACACTATTGGAACTTTTTAAGGTGATCTCTTTCTTACACATGGTGCCTGTGAAATAAAGAAAAAGAAAAGATGACCATTGTTACTTATCTCATTTCTAGCATTTTTTATTAAAATTGATACTGTGTTTGGTGTACCATAAAAGCAAAGTTGCAACCGAAGAAAACTTTTATTCTAAGATGAGTGTGCATAATATATCTTTATGGTCCCTGATGTCAAAACCATCTTTACTTGTAGCCTTGGTATGCCCATGGGATAGTTGAAGCCATAATGCGTATAGGTAATCTTTCCGTTCCAATAAAGGTAAGGGCTATCTATCTCTTGATCAACCACTTACTGGATCACAATTGCAAATATTATATGTCATTTTCTACTACATTCGTTATTTATTCAACTTGCTTCTTTAACGTTACGTTATGTTCCCCTAATTATTGACCTACCTTCACACCTTGTTCTGGTGATAAACATGCTGGATTTTTCTGACAATAAATTGTACATTGATTGATGGAGAATTAATTTGATGAGTATATGGTTGTAGCTCATCAATCATGCAACTCTTTCTTTGTTTCTTTTGGTGTGCAATTTTCTTTGTAATTCTCATATTATAGATCTTGTTTTGAAATGATTCTTTTCGGCAGCTTAGTGGAAATCAATCCATCACTGACTGAAATACAAAGAGAAACTGTTGGAGAAGTTAGCAGTAACTTGTCAAAGTTTAAGTGGAATGTCTTGATGCTGTTGATCGAAGTGGATGGGGTATGCTTTCTTCTTGGACTTGTTCAACTTCTTTTTGTTAGTTACATTTAATTAAAGGTAAGCAGTTAGCAGAAAATTAGGCTGAAGATTTTAAATTATAGAGGAATGAATGTGGATCATATTTGTATAGGAACCACTCCTCTTCCTCCTAAAATGGAGATACATGAAAATTTTAATAAATTTCATTGATGTGTAAGAATATGCTCAAAAGTCAGAACTTGCTCCACATAACAAATCTTAAGATCTAGATGGGATGGGTTTGACTCCCTCTACAACATCTTAGACTATGGAAATCTCTCTCTGGGAAAGCATAAGCTATCCCTATATTTCCCAGGATTGAAATCAGTAAATCATTTATATAAAGGGAACTTAGTTGCTTAAAATAAACTTACTTAACATTATATATTCTCAAGGTTACAAAAATTTCCACTTTTCTACTCGAATTCATTTTCTAGTTAATGGAATTTGTCTTATGATTGTACAAAAATGCAATAAACTTGCATTGAAATATTTGAGAAAATAAAGAAAAATTGCAGTTGCATTTGTATTTTCTATATCTTGTGGTTTCATGGAGGAGAGTTCATTGTTTTTCTGTGAACATGGCCATGTTGAAATCAGACTATTATAGATACATTCTAATGCCTTACTTTCATTGTTTTCTTCGACACGCTTAATATACTTCACCCAGTTTTCAGCTGAATGTTTTCTTTGTAATTATCAACCTTCTAAAATTCACAATTGAATCTAATTTGTTTCATTATATGAGACTTTAGACCAACAACCATGTTGGGTAATCATGTTAAAGGTATGTCCTATATTGGTTGATCCTTTTTTGGTTGAAAAATTGTTTCCTAAGGCCAACACCATAGACTTCTTAAGATTTTGAAGATGATTGATGTTTTGCATTGGTTTCTTCCAAGACCATAACCCACCACAAGATCAGGATCGTCACCGTCGTGTCTCACCGCCCTGAAATGATGTTCCAGGTAATTTACACTACAAGAAAATCATGGAATAGCGGCGGAAATTTTCCGACGGACAGAAAACCGACGCTATTTACCAACAAAAAATTACTATTCGTCGGTAAATAAACTATACTGTTTATATATAGCGACGGAACTACATATCCATCGGCAATACTGGAGTGAAAGAATTTCGCGCAAAATCTCCGACGATATATAGCGACGACACAACTTGGGGCGTCGGAATAAATTACGGGAATGGTTCCCGCAATTTAATTGCTTCGGATAGATACCAACGGACATAATTCCATCAGAAATTTACCAATGGATTAGACACCACCATCGGTAATAATTGCGGGAAGTACTCCTGCAATTAATTAGCTTCGCATAATTACCGACGGTGAAGATACCATCGGTAAAAGTGTTTCAACCTCTTTTATATACCGACGTAATGTGTTCCATCGGTATCCGTTTAATTAACTTTACTGACAGCATTAGTGTTCCGTCAGTGAATCATCTAGTTTATCAGACCAAATGGTTAGCTTTTCATTAATTTTACCGACGGATTGAATGTTTCCGTCTCAAAAAGAAGCAGTATTTAAGTTAATTGGGAAACTTAAATACCGACGGAATTTATATTCTATCGGTAACTGTCAGCTATTTGCTAAATCAAACGTCGTCGTTTGGTTGAAGACGAGGTGGTAAAACCTAAATCACCGACGGAATCTATATTCCATCGGTGATTCATCAGTTTCAACACAAACAGGTGGCATGCTTTTCATCAATTTTACCGATGGACTGACTTTTTCTGTCGCAAAAAGAGCGGTAACTGAGGCGGTCAAGTAATTTGGAAATTCAAATACCGATGGAAAATTTTGTCGGTAAATTCGGCAATTTGCTTCGTCGTTTGGTTAAAGACGACAAGGTATACCCTAAATTACCGACGGAATATATATTCCGTCGGTGATTCAACACCTTTAACTCGAGGACATAATTCCATCGGAAATTTACCAACGGATTAGACACCACCGTTGGTAATAATTGCGGGAAGTACTCTCGCAATTAATTAGCTTCGCATAATTACCGACGATGAAGATACCATCGGTAAAAGTGTTTCAACCCCTTTTATATACCAATGTAATGTGTTCCGTCGGTATCCGTTTAATTAACTTTACCGACAGCATTGGTGTTCCGTCGTTGAATTATCTTGTTTATCAGACCAAATGGTTAGCTTTTCATTAATTGTACCGATGGAAGGAATGTTTCCTTTGCAGCGGTATTTAAGTTAATTGAAAAACTTAAATATCGACGAAATTTATATTCTGTCAGTAACTGTCGGCTATTTGCTAAACCAAACGTCGTCGTTTGGTTGAAGACGAGGTGGTAAAACCTGAATCACCAACGGAATCTATATTCTGTTAGTGATTCATCTATTTTAACACGAACACGTGGCGTGCGTTTCATCAATTTTACTAATGGACTGACTTTTTCTGTCGCAAAAAGAGCGGTAACCGAGGTGGCCAAGTAATTTGGAAATTCAAATACCTACGGAAAATTTTGTCGGTAAATGTCGGTAATTTGCTTCGTCATTTAGTTAAAGACGACAAGGTAAACCCTAAATTACCGACGGAATATATATTCCGTCGATGATTCAGTGCCTTTAACTCGCGGACATAATTCTGTCGGAAATTTACCGACGGATTAGACACCACCGTCGGTAATAATTGTGGGAAGTAATCCTGGAATTAATTAGCTTTGCACAATTACCGACGGTGAAGATACCGTCGGTAAAAGTGTTTCAACCCCTTTTATATACCGACGTAATGTGTTCCATCGGTATCCGTTTAGTTAACTTTACCGACGGCATTAGTGTTCCGTCGGTGAATCATCTTGTTTATCAGACCAAATGGTTAGCTTTTCATTAACTGTACCGATGGAAGGAATGTTTCCGTTGCAAAAAGAAGCGGTATTTAAGTTAATTGGGAAACTTAAATACCGACGAAATTTATATTCTGTCGGTAACTGTCGTCTATTTGCTAAACCAAATGTCGTCGTTTGGTTGAAGACGAGGCGGTAAAACCTGAATCACTGATGGAATCTGTATTCCGTCGGTGATTCATCGATTTTAACACAAACACGTGGCGTGTGTTTCATCAAGTTTATCGACGGATTGACTTTTTTCGTCGCAAAAAGAGCGGTAACCAAGGTGGCCAAGTAATTTGGAAATTCAAATACCGACGGAAAATTTTGTCGGTAATTTGCTTCGTCATTTAGTTAAAGACGACAAAGTAAACCCTAAATTACCGACAGAATATATATTCCGTCGATGATTCAGTGCCTTTAACTCGCGGACATAATTCTGTCGGAAATTTACCGACGGATTAGACACCACCGTCGGTAATAATTGTGGGAAGTAATCCTGGAATTAATTAGCTTTGCACAATTACCGACGGTGAAGATACCGTCGGTAAAAGTGTTTCAACCCCTTTTATATACCGACGTAATGTGTTCCATCGGTATCCGTTTAGTTAACTTTACCGACGGCATTAGTGTTCCGTCGGTGAATCATCTTGTTTATCAGACCAAATGGTTAGCTTTTCATTAACTGTACCGATGGAAGGAATGTTTCCGTTGCAAAAAGAAGCGGTATTTAAGTTAATTGGGAAACTTAAATACCGACGAAATTTATATTCTGTCGGTAACTGTCGTCTATTTGCTAAACCAAATGTCGTCGTTTGGTTGAAGACGAGGCGGTAAAACCTGAATCACTGATGGAATCTGTATTCCGTCGGTGATTCATCGATTTTAACACGAACACGTGGCGTGTGTTTCATCAATTTTATCGACGGATTGACTTTTTTGTCGCAAAAAGAGCGGTAACCGAGGCGGGCAAGTAATTTGAAAATTCAAATACCGACGGAAAATTTTGTCGGTAAATGTCGGTAATTTGCTTCGTCATTTAGTTAAAGACGACAAGGTAAACCCTAAATTACCGACGGAATATATATTCCGTCGATGATTCAGTGCCTTTAACTCGCGGACATAATTCTGTCGGAAATTTACCGACGGATTAGA